>JAVLVB010000720.1:175548-203900 GCA_032876305.1 Orestias chungarensis
AATAGTTTAAGCACCCAGTAGTCGTAATATACACGATTACATCGGTGGAAACCTAGTATTAGCGTAGGAGCTGATTATTCTCAGACGTCACATCCGAGTAAGCGAGTAGGAGAAGTCGGGATTTCAACATGGCGGCAGGACAGACGTGTTTTTTTTCTTTGGCGCTCAGAAAACAAAAACAGAAACTAAAACATGAAGCCTTTCTGCGAAATATTTCCGATAAGGAAAAAATATACAGAAGATTTCTGCATCAGCTTTACTTTAGCTGATCAGAGGAGCGGCCATCTTGGATGCCAAAGAAACATTCTCGGACTTTGCCGGCGACAAACTAAGCACTGCATTACATCAACAAACTTCTATGTTTCCATTCTTGTGAGTTCAGCCAATCAGTGGAAAGAGGAATTAATGGCGCGCTTATTGGCTGCTTTTCAAACACCAGCCAATAGTGTCCCATGTAGCATAGCGACTACCTAGCTAGCTTAGCTTCTGAGCTTCCAAAATTTCCCTTTTTCCTTACAAAACGTCCACAAATCGAGAAGTTTTTAACAAATAATTTGAATTAATCTTCCAACAGAAAAATGAACAAACAGCAGATCTACAGGCAGGGCCGGACCTACGATGGGTGAAGGGGGCCGCTCCCCCACTGCTTTCAGCCTGGTACACCAAATTTTAAATCCTGAAAATCATCCTTTTAAAAACTAAAGACTTGTTTTACCAGAAGCCTCTTATTGTCTTGAATCAAAATATGAGTTAATCAAAAACATACGATTGTAAAGATCACGCAGAATAACGGAAGACTGAGCCGACCATAACATTTCTCCAGATGATGTTTAGACAAGTTCATTTACTAAAGTTACAAATGTGTTTTATTTTAACTTTAGTAAATCAATAAATGTGACCACTTAGTGCATATTAGTGCCATTAGAGCATAGAAATACATTAACTAGATATACGTTTGACTTTATAACCATTACTGCTCCCAACAAACCCAATAGTATTTGCACCCCTACTGGTATTCGCACATTATAACTGCACGAATGTAAAGAATTATTTCCTCCTCGTGGGACAATAATAGTTTTTCCACTTCTAGATAGATTTAAAAACTACATCTGCAATAGTATGACGGAAGATTTTAGTTGAAAAGAGGAGCGTTTATTAAAAAAAACAGATTTACATTAAAGCTCTAAATGAACTTTCGCTACTTAAATAATTTCAAAATGAGAAACCTCACAAAACAAGTTTAATTTAATTCTGATGATCCAAAAATCAAAAACCAGCCAGGTTTGAGGTTCTAGATCCGGTCTGACTGAACCATCAAGCAAAAGGTTCAGTTCTAGATGTTTGAAGCTGCTGGAGACCAACCTGAAGAAAACCCCAGCTGGGCTGAACACAAACACGCCACACTTTTCAGATATCCTTTTGTAAAATGTTTTAAAATATGATTTTCTTTAAACTCTTAGGATTAGGATTTAATGTCTGATTGTGAAACTTTGCGTAACTAACAAATATATTTTTTCTATTAATTTAAAAGCCAGATTGCATCATGGGAACTAAAATGGGAAGCAACGCTCACACTTTCTGTTGTGTTTTTACTCTCAGGCAGGAACATTAAAACAACACCTGTTCTCAGTTTTTCCTCCCCAAACTCCCACGTTCGTCTGGTTCTGACGTTTGGAATGAGCCAGGCAGCGGCGAGAGGACCCAGAACCGTGACCGGGCCGCGAGATGAGCAGCTCAGCTCCCACCAGCGTGTGAAGAGACTAAATCAAGACAGATGATGGGAATCGTGTGTGTGTATGTGTGTGTGTGTGGGCGAAGCCAGGGAGACGGTTGCCATGGCGCAGCGCATCCTCCCTCTCCTCCACCTGCTACAGAAAACACAGAGACGTTAATGTGTTGGGATTCTTGTGGCGTCAGAAGCTGCTGGCGTCTCTGAATCACGCATTTTTTGTTTAAATTTAATGCAACAGTTTAGAGGCTGAGGTTTTTCACCATCGGGATTCAGATGCCCAGCTTTAGCTTTCAGCAGAGAGAAGAGAGATTCAGGACTATATTTAGCAATGACACAAACAAGCCGCTCTGCAGGGCAGAAAAAAACAAAATATCAGCTTTACATAGTCTAAAGTGATTCAGTTAACATGCAGTCACTGCAGACGTTTGTCAAACCCAAATATACCAAAAAATATTCATCAACCAGGACAAAATAGGCCTAAAATCTGAATTAATCTCTATATTTTACTACGTTTCTCACAAATACAAGGAATTTTAAAGCATCACATGTAGGACTTTTAATAAGAATAACATTAAAAAGAATATGAAAAAATGACTAAAAGTAATAAAATAAATGCTGAAGGAGCTGAGAGATGTAAGAACGGTTGTTTTAGAGATTTATGTTATGAACTATTATAGCAAAAGTTACAGAAGACATGAATATATTCAAGAGAAAGAAGAATCCAACAATACGAAAAAAATAATACAAAAAAGTCAAATTCTATTAAAACACAAAAATTAACAGGGGAAAGCTTCAAGTTGGAGAAACATCAAGCTAAGAAAATACAAACCCGATTATACCATGTATGTTAATCTGAGCTGGAACTCAAATAATAAAAGTTCCTTTTATTCTTAAGCCTGCTTAAAACCAGGAACAATTTAAACTATTTGGAAATAAATATTAGAAATACTTTCTTTAAAAAAAACAGGATACAAAATGAATAAAAAGTCAGACATTAAACAAGTCAAAACCTTCCTCAAACATTGATGTAACTTCTAACTCCAAACTCAAACTTACAGCTGGTCTAAAAGTCTGACTTGCATCATAAAGCCTGATGTTTAACCCAGATAGTCCAGAGATAAGTCTAAAATTTGAATATCTAATAATCACATTGGTAAACACTAATAAACACCTTTATAAACACTATTAAAAACTAATGAACACATAAACACATTTATAAACAAATTTATAAACACTAATAAACACATTTATAAACACCTTTATAAACACATATATAAACACATATATAAACACATTTATAAACACATTTATAAACACTAATAAACACATTTATAAACACCTTTATAAACACATTTATAAACACCTTTATAAACACTAATAAACACATTTATAAACACCTTTATAAACACTATTAAACACTAATGAACACATTTATAAACACTATTAAAAACTAATGAACACATAAACACATTTATAAACACTAATAAACACATTTATAAACACCAATCAACACATTTATAAACACATTTATAAACACTAATAAACACATTTATAAACACATTTATAAAAACTAATAAACACATTTATAAACACTAATAAACACATTTATAAACACCAATCAACACATTTATAAACACCAATTAACACCTTTATAAACACTATTAAACACTAATGAACACATTATAAACACATTTATAAACACATTTATAAACACCAATTAAAACATTTATAAACACCTTTATAAACACCATTAAACACTAATGGACACTAATGAACACATTTATAAACACCAATAAACACATTTATAAACACTATTAAACACACATGAACACTAATAAACACATTTATAAACACTATTAAACACGAATGAACACTAATTAACACATTTATAAACACTATTAAACACGAATGAACACTAATTAACACATTTATAAACACTATTAAACACACATGAACACTAATAAACACATTTATAAACACTAATAAACACATTTATAAACACTATTAAACACACATGAACACTAATAAACACATTTATAAACACTATTAAACACTAATGAACACTAATTAACACATTTATAAACACTATTAAACACTAATGAACACTAATTAACACATTTATAAACACTATTAAACACGAATGAACACTAATTAACACATTTATAAACACTATTAAACACGAATGAACACTAATAAACACATTTATAAACACTATTAAACACACATGAACACTAATAAACACATTTATAAACACTATTAAACACGAATGAACACTAATTAACACATTTATAAAGAGTTTGCAGATGAAGATGATAAAGCCGACGGTTCGAGCCAAGAAAGGTGTTTCTCTTTTAAGGTTTCCATGGAAACCCCTGGTGTTCAGCCTTGAGGCCACATGATCATAAACACTTTTAGAGTCACGGTCACACTTGTGCAACAACAAACACACACACACACACACACACACACACACACACACACACACACACACACACACACACACACACACACACACACACACACACACACACACAGAGGTGACCTCTGACCCCTCCAAGGTCCCTGGCGGTCTGACTCAGATTAGAGTCGAGGTTCTCCGTCTCCTCCTCAGTCTCCTCTGCCTAACGCAGTCATGCTGGCCGCTCTCCTCTCCTCCGTCTGCGCCTCCTTCTCTCTGTCCCTCCTCCTTCTCCTCGCCGTCGCCGTGGTGCTTGGATCGTCTCTGGTTCTCGGCCGGTCCCGTCCTGAAGCCGGAGCTCGAGCCTCCAGCCACATCCCCTGCCTGCCTCACATCCCGGTCCTGGGGAGCCTCCCCTGGCTGGGGGGAGGCCTCCCCCCGCACCTCCTTTTCAGCCAGCTGAGCCGCAGGTGAGCGTACTGGAGTTAAACCAGTGTGACCCAAAACACTGGTTAGGCTTGAAATGGTTCATTTTCAAAAGATTAGTTTTATTCAGCCATATTTGATAAAAACTAACTTAACGAATGACTTATAGAAAAATCAAACAAAATCAAGGAACATAATAATCTTTTATTTTCGCTCTAAAACTGTTTTTGTCTGTAATTATTATGGAGCTGATACTAAAGAATGTCAAGGTTTTCCCTCGGCTGGAGTTTTCCTGTTGATTTTTACTCAATCACAGCCGAGTTGAAGGTCTGGACTGAAAAAAACCAACAGAAAATAAAACTGTAGAGAGAAGTCTTGTGTTTTAAATAAGATAGAAATAAAACAGAAACAATGTTGGGATACAAAGAAAACAACATCTATGTCCAAAAGGAGCTTTATTGTGATCCTGCCTCTGTAAAATGTTAAAACTCTCAAAATAAAATCACAATTTACTCTCCCGACCAGTTTTGTTACAGTAATATTTCTTCTTTTTGACATTATTAGTAAATGAAATGACTAGTAAATAAAAAACCCAGCTAACCTTTGGTTTAACTACTTAAAGTGGAAAATTAATGATAAAACTCTAAAGTAAGTGGTTTAATAAACTTGTTAATATCTCCACAGATTAGAAATACAGTATTTCAGTTTCTGCAGTATTTTTTCATCATTTTATGAAATATTTTATCTCAACCACAAAATATGAGTTTTAGTTTAATTATGAAACTAGTTGTTTACAGGAACACACATTTACCAGAACTAACTCACATTTCTAAACAGGGACGTTTTTAAAATGGTTTCTAGGGAACAAAACTGGGTAAAATCTAAACAATTAAGCCATTTTTTTATTATTATTTTAATATTAACCTAACTAGTTAATATTTAGAATGAGTGATTTTTGTGTTAATATGTAAAAAATAGGTTTAATTTTAATATTCTAGTAATAATCTAGTTACTAACTAGTTAAAACCAAATTAGTGTATAATTGTTACTATATGAGGTCGGGACTATACAATATTCTGCTAAACTGTCTCAACATTTAAGACGTTCTGTGAGAGAATATGAGGAATAAAACGATTAATTATTAGTTTAATGACTCAGAGAGTCGCAGTTTCAACCATTTATTATCAGTGGAGTCACCAGGTATGGGAGGAGCTTAAGAAATGCCATTGATTTAGTAGCAGATGATGACCTTTGACCTGCTCCTAGGTACGGACCGCTGTTCGCGCTCTACCTTGGCCCTCACTACACCCTGGTGGTGAACGACCATCGGCACGCCAGGGAGGCGCTGCAGCAGAGAGGCAGAGACTTCGCTGGACGTCCCGACATGGTCGACACGCTTAAAACAGCAAATACTCAACGTTCAAACGGGAACAACTGTCTGTCCTGGCTAAGGGTTTAGGCTGCATTCACACCAAACGCGTCAGGAGCGTCATAAACGCATTCTTGTGCATTTTTAGAGTCAGACGCTTTGTCAAACGTCTCCACTTCCTGTCTCTTCAACGGTCTTTTTGTATAATGGAGGATGAACCTGGGAGAGCGGCTCGTCTTTCTTTATTAAACCAAGAGAGCGTGGTTGTCGGCTGCCTCGGCTCCATATCTGTAACTAGGGGAAAAATCCAGCAGCGTTCAGAGTTTGGTGATTTTCTCCTCCAGGAGCTTAACGCTGACGAGGGTCGATTTCAGCTCTAGTTTCACTGGAGTTAGAAAAAAACAGCCACAATAAATCTATCCTCCATCATCACCTCAGAATCTTCCGCCATGTTGGAAAGTTTGTCACTACGTCACATAGAAGGAGCTCTCTGATTGGTCAAGGAGCCAAAGATTGTTTTTTTCAAATAATACGACTTTTATTTCCTTAGGAGTGAGTCACTCTCTTTTATTTTCTATTTTCCCTGGTTTTTAAACAAATGATTTAAAGCCTCGTTTATTTTCTGATAAAAAAACATCTTTATCTGTTTTCACCAGTTTTATGCAAAACAGTAAAGTTTTATTTTTCATCGACAGCTGAGAGTTTCCACCTTTTACCCAGATTTGCTCTTAATTCTTGCTTCCCTCATTCGTCCCCACCCCATTAGAGAGTTTCCCCGCCCATTACAACTAACCCCGCCCATTCATCCCGCCCCAGAGCACCCCTCCCCCAGAACTCCACCAGACTAGTGGCAGCAGCAAATTGCTCCTAAACTGCAACATAACCTGAGTCACCACTTTTGGGGTAGGAGCTTCTTAAAGGCAGACAGACCAATTTCAAGGTGTCAGATTGGTCAGAAGGTTTCATCAAACCTTCATAACTGAAGCAAGCAAAGAGATTTTATTCTGATGTAAAATCGTATGATGTCCATAGAAAACACATAGAACCTCCCTCAGAAAAAGAAAAACAGGAAATTGGAAAGAAAAACCACAAAAAGATTAAATGAAAGTGGAAAAAATATCAAAAATAGTGATAATTTTCATGTTTGAATGTTATTAGGCAACATGAGGATCGGCTTCTTGAAACATTGAGAATATTTTAAGTGAATATGATTCCTCTGTGAACCGGTTTATATTCTCAGTCGTTTTCATTTGTTTCTCTCTGCTCAGGTCACGACCAACCTGCTGACGCGTGGAGGCAAAGACATCGCCTTCGCCGACTACTCTCCTCTGTGGAGGATTCACCGCCGCCTGGTCCACAACTCCTTCACGCTGTTCGGAGAGGGAACCAGCCGGCTGCAGGACATCGGTAGCAGACAGGAACGTTTCTGATCCGCTTTAAATCAAGATAAACCAGGATCAGTCCAAACAGTGGGAGCGAGATAAAATCACTCACAGACTCGTTTAAATCATCTAATATCCCTGTTACTGCTGTGTAAACTCTCCCAGATGTAACTAGGTTGCTGTGTATTGCAGACTTCTGCCCGGGTCCATCTTGAAAATGAGATCCAGCTCTCAATGGGGTTTTACCTGGTTAAATAAAGGAAAAAAGAAGTCACCTCGACTTCATCATTTTTGCATTGAGATACTAAATTTTAATCTTGATTAAGGAACAAGAATAAACGAAACCAGAGTCTGTTCAGCATTCGTCAGATTTCTGAGTGAATGACAGAGGAGGGTGTTTTATGTAATCATTTTATGGGTAACTTTTTATGTAGATAACCAGCAGGGGACGTCAATCAAATCATTGAACTACAGATGGGCAAGAGAGTGAAAATATATGTATTTTTGTTTAGACTTTGGCATAAAGTTAATTTTTTCCTTATATTTTTAATCCAAACTGTTAAAAGTTCCTTTAAGCAGTCGATCGATGACTCTCTTGGATTTTAGGAAAGACTTGATCTTTAGACTTTGGCTCTTTTTCCACTCAGCTCCAATTTTACAGTCACTTCCTTCTGAACTGGGATTCTTTCATGAAACAGCTTCAGGAGGAACGATGAGGAGTTGCTGTGTTGAATAATTGGCTCTGAAATAACCAGTTTAAAGTTTCATCTCCTGGTTCTTTGTTCCTTGTCTGGAGAGACGCTCTTGAACAAGTTCTCTTGTCTGTAAATATATTTTAATGGTTTATTGTTGATTATTTAAGCAGCCATGGGTTTGCTTCATGATTGCTTCAGGTTTTGAAGCAGGAACCAAATGATCCCAGATCTGGTTTGTCTCCTGAAGCGATCCCCGTCTCTCTCCAGTCTTGTCAGCGGTGGACAGTCTCTGCGGGGAGCTGCTGTCCGTGAGGACTCGGGGATTCGACCCGGCTCCCGCCATCACCAGGGCCGTCACCAACGTGGTCTGCACCCTGGTGTTTAGCGGCAGCTACAGCCTCGGAGACGGTGAGCTGCAGGAGGTGATCCGCTACAACAACGGCATCGTGGAGACCATCGCCCAAGGAGGGCTGGTGGACATCTACCCCTGGATGAAGGTGGGTGGAGGTCTGACTGAACTGTCTGAGAGGAGGCCGAGCCACCAGATGTCCAGGGTTCAAATCCCAAACTCATCTTTAGGGACCAGTTTTTACCTGCAGCACATTAAACCATTTCTTAACAGCTAAAAAATGCAGTTAGTCCTTCCTTCTGACGTTTATAAATACTTATGTTATAAATAGATTCTACGTCTTTGATAGTTGTGGATATTTATATTGGAGTGATAAAGTAAAATATAATCAGTGCCCACAGAAAAGAGCAGGCATAAACCTGATTCTGCCATGACTTGTGCAGCATTTCATCTTGTTTTCTGCAAAAAAAACTTGGTAATAGTTGTTCCCAAATGTAGGAGAATAAACCTGCTTCTCCCTCATCTAGTAAACAGCAAACATGACATAACATAGCGGCATAGCTGAGCCAGTTATTTTGTCCCGTTATACTAACTTAGAGTCTTGGACCATTTAAGGTCATCTATAACGTAGTATGAGCTAAATATGAACATTGCTTAGTTCTGAAATCCAGAATCTGTCTAAGAACAAAGCCAGTTGTTACTAACTTAAAGCTCCTGTAGTAAGACGCTGGATCAACTTCAGTCCATTTTATTTATTAGTTTACAGATCTGCCTCATCCAATATGGCCGACGCGCTGACGTGCCGCCACTGCTGGAACATAAACGTGTTTGTTATGGTGGCGCGCGGAGGTGATGACGTCACTACATGACGCGCTGAACAGTTCACTTTTGTCTGGGGGGGTTAGTGTCAGTCAAAGTAAGAAAATCATCAATTAGTTCAAATTTCTGAGAAAAATGTGGGATCAGTAAAATCAAGTTACATAATTCTGTGATTTCTGCGCTTAGATGCTATTTATTGCTGAATATGCGTCATTTTAAGAACTATGCGCACCCCCGCATATTCTGCAAACCTTTCCTTGATTTTGGAGGATTTTCTGACTCAATTGACTCAAGATTAGAAGTATAGACGAACAGATCTGACCTGACAAGAAACTCGTCTATCTATAAAGTTTTCCATCTATAAGGGTAGTATTACTATAAATTGGTACTGTCTAAAGATTTAAGTTAATTCTTGATTTCTTCCAATTTTCCACGGATATTTCATCTAAAAATGTCTGAAATTTACCATCTCTACATACTAACTGTGGGAACATTGATATTTAAGCAACATATTCTTCATTAAATCCCTAAAAGCCACCCTCAGCTGAAAGGTAGAAAGGGTTTAAGGAAAACTTGCTGAGTCTTAAACATGTTCTCGTGTTTTTCCTCGTCCAGGTGTTTCCCAACCGCACTCTCAGTAAACTGAAGGAGTGCATCGCCGTCAGAGACCGCCTGCTGAGCCGGAAGCTGGAGGAGCACAAGGTGAAACCCACCAGAGACCCACAGCTCCCCCTACAGGCGACACAGCTCATTACAGAAAATGTGTTCGTCTTTTTGTAAATGAACTGACTCGGTTGCCCCTTCTGTCCGGTGGGTTACAGGCGTCCCTGGGAGATGGCGACCCCCGTGATCTCCTGGAGGCTTTACTGAAGGGTCAGACGTCACACGGGTCAAAGGAGGAGGGGATAACGGACGACCATGTCCTGATGACGGCAGCTGAGGCCTTTGGGGCGGGTGTGGAGACAACGTCCACCACCCTGCTGTGGATCCTGGCCTACCTGCTGCACCACCCTGAGGTTCCACGTCCTTTACCTCTGTCCTGCCGTAAACAGGGGATAGTTTCAGGGTTGCTCACTGGCATGGGTCTCCTTACGAAGGAATTAATTTTGTAGATGAGAACATAGTTTGTTGCCCTGTTAATAAAAGAATCGGTGGTATCTTTTTTTACTTGATAACCTTTAAAGCAACACTAAAGAAGTTTCAGTTTTGGTCGATGTTGCCGGACAAAAGTGGTAGTGTGTTGACTGAAGGAAGACTGCATTTCCCATTAGCACAAGCGCATAGCGTCATAAAATCCTGATCTCCCGGTTGCCCATAGTTGGATTGAAGTACATTTTTGTTTCCAGTGTCTGTGTGAAGGATGAATAGTGATGAGGTGATGAATCTAATTGTGGTGAAACAATGTCAGATGATGATGTTGGAGATAAGAAACAGGGGAAGTGACGTATGCAGTAAAGCAGTCAGCACATTTGTAGTTGTTCTGTGTGGAGGGCAGGGTTCCTGCCACCCTCCTCAAAGTTGCTAAGTGGTGGTTAAAGTGATACAGACCCCCTCGGGTCATGACAGAGGCGTCATTCAATGAGCTGTAAGTCAACATATAATCACAAAAGTAATGAAAATAATTTATGAAGTTTGAAAAGTTACTTAGTGTTGCTTTAAGTTTTACTTATACAGTAAAGGTTAAAGGTTATCACTCTCTGACCAAAAACCTCCATGTTAACTAAACGTCCTTAATATTTCCATAAAACGGTTTCTTGCTTCTTTACTCCACTTAACGATTGTTAGTTGCAATCAGTAGAGGAACGATGCCGATAATAACTCCGTTTCCTAGAAAAATAATAATAATTTTAAAAAAAGCTAAAAAGAAAGATGTGACTATACTGTCGTTTAGCAACATGTTAGCTTAACTCTAGACTAGTGTTAGCCACCGTTCTGCCATTATTTAATCAATGAAGGAAAATGTGCAGCAGCATGTTCATATATTTGTTTTTTTCTTGTACCTTTTATGACGTTTAACAATAGATAAGTCAGAGACAGCAGCAGCTCTGAATCTATACCAACGTAACGAAAGAAACGTGAACAACACAAATTCAATAGTATGCTAGTTATCAGTGCAGTGTAGAGATTTGATCATTATCTTTTAATACACAATAGAAAAAACTAATTTTATTGTAAAAAGTGAGTATCCTTACATTAGATAATTAGAGAAATGTTGGGGCTTTTATTTTGAGCTGTCTGAGTCTAGGTTTCCATCGCAGATCCAGAGCCGTGTGCAGAAGGAGCTGGACGAGAACGTGGGTAGCGAGCGAGCGGTGAGCATGTCGGACCGCACCCGGCTGCCGTACCTGGACTGCGTCATCAGCGAAGGCATGAGGATCCGACCCGTCAGCCCAGTTCTGATCCCACACACCGCCATGACCGACAGCAGGTGGATCTGCCTTCTTACAGCCATGCTGAAACGTCCGAGTTGTGTACTAACAGAGGTTTTCTTCTCAGCATCGGAGGTCACGCTGTAAGTCGCGGGACGCGGGTTTTGGTCAACATGTGGTCGATTCATCACGACCCCGGACTCTGGGACAAGCCAGACCTGTTCAATCCAGGTGAATCCCAGGAAAACCCACCAGATGTGGCAGAAACCATCTTTTAAACCCCTTTTTTCCTATTAGACCGTTTTCTTGACGACCAAGGTCAACGGGCCACGCCCTCCTGCTTCCTGCCGTTTGGGGCGGGACCTCGAGTCTGCGTCGGCGAATCGTTGGCCAGGCTGGAGCTCTTCCTCTTCCTGTCGTCTCTCCTGCAGCGAATGAGCTTCCGGCTGCCAGACGGGGATTCCCCGCCTAACCTGCAGGGGCGTCTGGGCGTGGTCTTGCAGCCACTGCCGTATAAGGTCGTGGTCAGTCCACGTCCAGGGTGGGTGGGCGGGGCTAAATGAAAAGGGGAGGGTCTTACAGTAAGCCAAAAAAAACTAGTTTTTAGTAACTTTACTAACATTATTAAGAAATATTAGATAAATAGATGTACTTACACTAATTCTTACATTTAGACTGAAGAAATTTATTTTTATTCAAAATTACTGGATAAAATTACTCTTAACAAGATCAATTTTGCCCTATTAACTTTTAAACACATATATGTTTAAAAATAAAGTATAAATATTTCTTGGTCAGACTGAATTACTCGTACTTTGCTAACTTCTAGTTGTAATTTTACAAAGCGGAGACAGAAAGTTATAATCTAAAGTCTCTGCTGATCCAGCAGGAGTAAATTCATGACTCCACGCAATCGGTTCATATAAAGAAAACTTTCCAAATGATTCAAAATTGTAATATATGAACTCAAGGTATAATATCAATTTAGGCAGTTTTCTAAGGATTTAGTAACAAACTATGATGGAAAAAAATAATCAGAGATCCAGCAGTAGTTGATTTTTTGTAAAATGTTAATTTTGCAGCATATTTAAAATGCACTAAATGTGTTTCTTAGCAATATAGCCATGACTTTCAACAGGCCATAAAATAGACAAAGTAAAACTGTGATGATGTCAGGTAGTTGATGGATGAGCCAGCGGAGCTTATTCTAAAAATTTGTAAGGCCCTGATCCTTGGATCTAAGTTAAAAGTTAATTGTCCGGTGTGCTCTGGTCGCTTGTCAGATTAAAAGTGAAGTTTTGAAATTCAGGATGCATTAAACATTTATTATAGCCAAATTTCTGTTTTTCGTTTGGTTTATTTGAAACAAGGATATTTTTGACTGTAACCTCAGAGACTGAAGACCCAAGCAGGGTTTTAGCTCTAATGCTAATTGCCACCAGCCGTTGTATAAAAAAAAAGAAGAAAATTTATCAAACCTTTAAATTAAAAGACAACACAAAAAGTTTAATATAGAAAATATGTCCCTACTTTTGAAGAACTAAAACTTTATTTCAATATATTTATATCAATATAAAATAACTGAATCTAATCATAAACTCCAGTTTGTACAAGAGATTTAGAATAATAAAATAGGCCTGTACGTACTTCCAGTGTTGTGGAAACGTAATAATCTTATTCAGTTACAATGAAAAACTGTAAAATTTGAACACAAAGTTGTTTGTTTTCACGTTTAGACGCTTCGTCTGCAGTTGGAGGAACCCAGGGTTTCTGCCTACCTGACACCCCATCCTCCAGTCTCGACCTAATTTTCAGTGCTAATCAAGAACAAATAATGCTGTCATCTCAGAACAGTAAAGGTTTTATGCATAAATTGGCATGAAAGCATAAAACTTGTTATAAGCGGTTCTGTTTTAAACACAGAGGCGTTTTAGATTCAACAGTTTTATTCATTATATTTCCACACTTTTAGAACAGGCTGGTTTAGTTATGTCACACATACAATCACACACACAAACTATTACTTTTAATAAGACTAATTAGAGTCCTTGTTATTTGGAAATTACAGGATTTAACTGTTTTATGAGGTTTTCTTCCCTCGACTCGACAGAAACATCAGTGAAATCCCATAACATGGAAAAGGACCTGGACAGGATCAGAACTTTACAAAATTTTATAGTTTTGTGAAACATCACAAGGGGAAATAAAATAAAATCCAAAATATGTTTGCCTAGCTTCACATTTTAAGGTCAACTGAGTGAACCTCTAAAAGCCATCCAGACTAACATTTAATCCAAAGCTGTATTAAATATGTTCTGTAGGTTTCTCATTTTAATCGGGCGCTGGTGATTGACACATTTTTCATTTAGTAAACAATTCTGCTGCTGTAGCAGAATAACGGATTACTACAGAGCAAATAAAATGTTTTAGCCTGGTCTGCTCCATCTCTGCTCCACCCACAGATCCAGGAAAAACAGATCTCAATGTAAACGCGTTGGTTGAAGATACTGTGATGCATTTTGGCTTGAATACAAGACAGTTTTAATAAGAATCCAGTCACTATGGATATATTGCGGACTGTAAATCAATAGAAACAGGCAATTTAGACCGTAAATAGTGAGACATTAAGACGAGGTTTCCCAAAGGTGTGATGGCCTGAAATCAGCTGTGTTTTCCGTGCTTTCTAATCTTTAATATATTTTAAAACACATCAAAACTTTAGGGTCAAAACCAAGACAGAAAAGTCACTGTTCATAACAGCCATAAGTAAACTACGCTTTGTAGCCTGGTTGAATCATTTCAAACTAGTAGATGGAAACTTGTCTTACAATTAAAAAGTTCCCTCTAAATTTTATTAATCTCTTTTAAAAAATTTAAATATCTTAATTTATGCAAAACCTGGAATTTTTTTAAACTTGTTTAAAATTGGGTAAAAATTCCCATGTCAAATCGATAGAAAATATGTACTGTGCCCCAATTACTCTTAATCAATTACACTTTGAGGAGCTGCCCATAGTGCCAATTGTTTTAATTGTTTGATAAACATTTGATCTCTGAGGGGTTTCTAATCAAACCTTGATCGTCTCTAGCAGATCTCAGGTCTGCACAGCCTTTAAGGAAACTAAATTACAGACCAAGTTACAAAAAAACAAATATAACACAAGTCCAAAATCATTCTGCTATAAAGCCCACAGTCACACAGAGCAAAGACGGCTCTAGATAATGCTAAGTAGTAACAGTAGTCATGTAGAAATGGCACTCAGAAACCAATGAAGTATATAACGTTATAAGGTCAGGTAAACAAAAAACACCATCAACCACAACATCAAGTACAACATCAACAGCTGGGCGTCAATCTAGAAGCCTCTAAGAACTTGCCTATCCCACTCCATGGGTAAGAAATGTCAACCAGAATAATGTCCGTCAGACTTTGAGTTCTCAGAAGGTCCCAGGACCAAATATCTGGATCTTCTCTGTTGAGTCTAACATGGCCACATTTTTCAGGACTTCGTCTGTGCCTTGGTTTATCGCTCATATGCATCATGTATTGTTGGCTCTGTTGAGTTATACATGAAGGTGTGGATCAATGCAGCATGAACACAGGGAACAAAGATCTGTCCAGCAGAATGAGAGTCTCTCCATTCGCTAAGGTTGAGTGGATGATCTAACGTGGTGACAAGAACTGTCACTTTCATTCTAACAGAAGCTTGTTTAGGTTAACTGGCAGAGATAATGTCTACATTTTTCATCAATCAATCATATTTATGGATTTTTTAAATATGCTCCTACGTTAACAGACATTTGACCCTATGACTGGCACCTCAAGTTGTACACCTGTTCCTCTTCTGACCATTTCAGATAGCTGAAAATGTCAGAGCTGTTCTGACCTTGTGAGACTTAGAAGGGTATGGAAAATAGATGGATATTTTATTTTATAATAGGTCGAATTATATAAACTTACATTTTGACCCTGTGTTGGACTGGGAATCTGAATTGGGTTTTTCTTGTCCATTGACCAGAGGAGATAGATATCATCCCAATAAATCAGACAAAGTCTCATTGTTTTCTATTTCTATTGTTCTCTTGGTAGATTTATTTGTTAGGATGAAAAGTATTGCCAGTCACATAACTTTCAATTTTAGATTCTATGGAGAGCTGAAACACGGCAGCATTTACATTACAACTACTACTAGCTCTGCTTCATTGATAAAATATACTCCATCTCTGTGTCACGAAATATGGACACAGACTTGCCTATCTAGATCACAACATACCAAATATCGACCTAAAAATAAATCAAACTCTTGACAAGATTGCTGTGACTTATTCTTTTGTCTCAGTTTGCTCTGTATTACTTTTTTTATTTATCGTTCAAATCTTTAAAGTCAAGGAAATAGGCTTGGTGTTTTTCAATAAAGAGATCCACAAAGTGACGGAGATTGTTTGATCTGACCTCACTCTCCAAGAAAGAGACAAAGACTGGACGATGACACACTCTGTCTCTGCGGTCTTTGGGGGCTTTGTTTCGCTCTAAAAGCAGCCTTTGTTTGTTTACATACATGTAAATGCTTTTCTCTGCTGAGACGTGGATCCTATAGAAGCCAATCTGAGCCGTTCGCCTTGAAATTTTCCATTTGTAAACAGCAAAGAGTCGCCTAACTCTGCTCTGCTGACAGCCTCAGCCGTCAAACCAAATGAATCAGTCCTCTCTCCGTCAATCAGGCGCCGTGAATCATCCACCTACACCGGTCTCTCTTCCCATTCAGAGCAAGCCAACTTGTTTGCGGCACATTTCCAAACCACCGTCATCATCAAAGACGGCTGGAAGGTACCACCTCCTGAATGCTCGGCTGTTTAAAGATGCTTATTTATGGGCAAAAGACAGAAAGCGTCATTACATCTCTGGATTTTATTTCAATCTTAGATAATCACCTTTGCAGATTATATGCCATATTTGCGTCATTTGGGATAGAAGAGGGTCTAAGTACTCTGGATCAATACGAAAGCTGATCAGAGTTAGTATATAACTGTTAAAAGTGGATTTAACAATAAATCCTTAACTATTTCATCTTTAAGGGTCAAAATAGACTGGGTTACAGTGTGATTTAAGAGTAGATAAAACCATGTACATGAGATTTGTCATGAACAGCTCTCTTTAGGTAAGGAAGAAAACAGCAAAAATGTTTTCCATGCCAGTTAACTCTCAAGTTTATCTTCCTGAAATTAAACAGATGTCACTAAACCTGGTGAAATGTGCCAAGAGCCCATAAAATTTCTTATATTCCTGATCTTTCACCAACCACAAGTGCATTCCTGTTAAGGTCATCTGAATAAAGAAGGGTTTTTGATGGTTCACTGGCTTTTTCCAGGTCAGGCTGATATACTGAACCATTGAATTTCTTCCGATTACACTTTCTCCATGACGATAATGACTTTGCCGCTCTCCTCAGGGGTCGACGCGGCATTGCACGGCGAAAGTTCGTCTCCTGTGCTTCTCTGACTTCTTGCAAGACAATCTATGCTATCATGCACATCAGTGTTTCCATCCTTCTCTTCTTCCTTCTCTTCTTCGTCATTATCCTCATCCTCCTCCTCCTCCTCCTCTACTCGACATCTGCACACCTCAATCCCAGAGTCGCCGGTAAGACGACGGTGCCTGTACTGGCTCTCGTCGGCTCCCATGTCATCCTCTTCATCCTCCTCTCCGTCACCAGCATCCTGCTCCTCTTCTCCATCCACCCAGTGTGCAGGTCCGGGTTCAAAGACATCCACGCATGGGGAGAACACGGTTTGTTTTGGTGGGGACTGAGTAGCACGGGGCGATGGAGAGAGGGAGGATGCATGACCAGAGGAGTGACCACCTTTGTCGGACTGGTGCAGAGCAGTGAGGGGGTCCAAGAGTAATGTTGGTGCAGCGAAACGGCAAGGGGATTGGGGTGAGGATGGAGAGACAACTGCAAGAGGGGACAGAGAAGACGTGAAAGATGTTTCAGACTCGATCGTAATTGCTGGGCAAGAAGAGGAGCTCTCCACAGGAACTAGACAAGAGAGAGCCGGAATGGCGGTTGGTGATCCTGATCCAGAGATTAAACTAGTCTGAACATCTGAAGGCAATGGTGCAAAAAGGTTCGACTGCAGCCTTGGACAAGGTCCAGGACTGTTTGCACTCAAAACTATAGAAGATGCAACAGTGGCGACAGCTGGCCCTGAACCATGACTTGAAAGAATCTGGACGAAACCTGACCCGGATGATAGTTCCAAGTTTTGAGTCAATGGAGATGAAATAGTGGCTGTAATTGTCCCTGGGGTAAGATTTAAATGTGTCGGTTTTGGAATCAGAGGCGAGTTATTAATGTAGTTTGGGACAATGACAGATGGAGGGTTTGGTGGAGCTGAAGTACAATCAGTCAGTAGTGGTTCTTGGTCCTTTGTAAGGTTTTTAGAGACTAAAGCTTGGGTACAGGTTACAGGTGCATCACTAAGACCCTGATTTGGGGTTAGAAGGCTGGCAGAGTCTGCTTTGAAGGCCATAGTTCTGTGAACATCCGGGGACTGTACTGATGGAGTAGAAGGAGCACTGAGTGGATCAAAAGTTCTTGATATATCAGAAGTTCCCAGTGCCTCTACTGGCACACAGCTTTCAAAGAAGGTGTCTGTTGGGGTAGAAGGCCTGGACAGACTTCCAGTTCTCATGATTTCAATGGAAGGGACGTGGATAGTATTAAGTCTCAGACTGGGTAGAGTACTTGAGCTACCGGTGCTGAAGATTGGAGAACGTGGAGCCATATTGAGCTGTAGGTTTACAGGAGAGGAAGCTGCAACAGTAAGGGTGGTCTCAGAGAGAGGTGAAGGTTGAGACGAGGCTTCCCTGGTAACAACCGCCATGGTAACAGTCTGGGTAGAAAGTGAAGAGTCCGTGGCGGTGGGTTCCTGAGCTCTGACGTTTTCAGGACCCTCGATGTCAATGGCCACCGCTGCAGCTGCCCTCTCAGAGGCCAATCCGGCTTTGCTTGCCTCTAAACAACTGGATGCAGCTGCTATGGTCTCTGTGGTGACATCGAAGGTGAGGGGCGTGACCTCGCTGGGCGTGGAGGCGTGACTCGTGTCAGTCTCGTAGGTGATTGGTGCTGAGAGCGAGGAGCTACTTGGAGAAGAGGGGCAGCACGAATCGCAGGAACAGCTAGAGCTGCAGATACATAAAAAGTTAAAAGTCTGAAAACAATCTGTGAAAAGGGAGCTAGTTGTAAACGTACCAGTTTTGGGTTTTTTCCCGACAGTTCAGTGAGACTTTTACCTGTTGTCAGAGCTGAAGGAAGAGGGTCCATCACTCAATGGGCCATGCTGGGTGAGCAGATGTGGGTCGGCAGCACGAGGGGGCTGCGGATATCGAGGGGTCGTGAAAACAGAGCTGTAGGGAGGAGGTGGGGTTGAAGGCTGAGCTGCTACCTCCTCATAGGACGGCAGCTTTAGTGACGCCAGGAAACCTACAGACGGAATGAATAAGGACAGTAGGAACAGAGCCAGTGATAAGAGAGACGCTTGTTTTCAGCATGAACTACAAACACAAATCCACCAGACTGATTCACACTTTACTCAAAGATTTATCTACGTGCAGACACTGGTCACCTTCACAATTACTCACAAATAAGGGGTCACAAACTCTGCAACAATTTAACGGATAAAATAAATTTGTAGAACTTTTGTTGAACTACATCAATCTTTTGCAATTAAATCAAACCAAAAAATGACCCAGTAGCCAAATAACTCCTCCTCACAAACAGTAAAAAAACATCAAAGTCATTTACTGCACTTGAATTTTTTTCTCTTCTTATTATTGTCAAAAAATGTAATATTTATTGAGTAGAGAACAAAAGTGCCAAAAAGGTTGTAATACTAAAAAGTAGCATAAATCTCTCGACTTTGTATATATGTATATATTTAACATTCATGTTCATATTTATGTCCATAAAGTTCTTGTACCCGAAATTCTGCAGAAAAATTTGTGAATCTGACACGAGTATGAATCTGGAAGCTGTGAAGGCAAACTCTTCTGAATACAACTCTGTTATATACGACTACGAACAGGTTCTTTTTCTCTGTGGAGACGAATTAAAGTTTGTCAGTACAAGTAAAAAGTTGTTACGATGACGTCACAGGACAGAGTAATCATTCCGCGATCTCATCAAACACAGCCCACTCCAAATTTAAAGGTGGCGGAAGACAGTGGACAGGTCGCAGCAACAGCCTCAGAATCACAGGTAAGATATCTATATAAACACGTAGTTGCTCCACCTGGTCCATTTCATGAAGTGTGACCATTTTCCAGAGCGCAGACACAGAAACGTGGAATATTAACCAAATGTCCTATCAGAACGGCCACCAGGACTGTGATGGACCAGCTTGTGGTGAAGTCTCTCTACGACTTACTGAGGTCCAGCATGGAGGACGGGAAGGAGTTGGCTCCGTGGTAAGCCAGCAGGCTGATCTCTCGCTGCCTCTGTTGCTGCTGAACCAGCAGTTTGGCCCGGCGGTGCCGGTACGCGCAGCAGCAGCTGAACAGGATGAGGAAGGTCCAAAGCAGCCAGAACCCTGAGGAAATAGTAGGCACAAAACCATCGTTCGGAGATCTGTTGCTTGGTTTAAATAATATTAAAATCTCTGTCTCTGTCAGGTTCGTTGATCTCTTAGGGGTTCAATACGTGTTAATTAGTTACAGGAAGGTATGCTGATCTGTGAGTAAACACAAAACTGTGTGATGATATTTATTTTAATTATTTGTTTCAGTACTTCTACCATGTATTAATGAAATGTTTAGGCAAATTCTTTATTGTTTAGCGACAAATTCATTCAGATGAACCCCATTTGCACTGAAAGAGTAATAAATGTTGGCACAAGCTTTCCTGAATTTTTTTCAATTTATGTTGCAATTTTACGGTTTTTACTTAAGATTTTTCCCAAAATGGACTTGTTTTATTTCTGCCACAGCATACCCGTTTTTTTTTTTGATTCATCAGATTTCCGTCAAATGTCTGTGTAGCTTTGATAACAAAAAACTTGGGTTGGTCGTAAAGTCTGAGACGTCTCAGAGTCGCGTCAACACAACTTTCGCTTCAGTGTGTTATACGTGTTTTTTTATAGCAACCAACGTGTTTTTGCCTCAACTACATCTAGAGAAAGTAACCAGGCCTTAGGCCATATCTCTGTGATATCCAATTATAAATTAACTTACTACAATCCCCTTCTTCATGTGACATCTTAATAAAATTAAAGTACAGGCTTACATCGGAGGTGAACATAATTAATCCTTTATTAGTCCCACATTGGGGAAATTGCAGGTAGTGTAATTACACCAAAGCAGCCATTTGCCGCGCCAGGTAGGCAGTAGCGCAAAGGGTCTTGCCTAAGGACCCACACTGGATGCTGTGGAGTATATGCCCTGGGCTGGATTTGAACCATGACCTCAGGGTGACATTCCATTTGAGCAATCCAGTCGCCAAGTTGGTGTGCATAAGATCAAGCTTGAACTAGGATTGCAGATAAACCAATAACAATGATTAATCAAAATTGCCATTTAGGAAAAAAACATTTTTTCCCTCCAATGCATTCTTTGGGTTTCCACGATTTGGAAAGATTCTCTCCCAAGTTTTACTATCTTGTCTCAAAGATTTAATTGTTTTTGAACGTTGAATTCAAATGAACTGCCAGACGGGATTATTATGAAATAAAACCTTTTGCTTTGGAAAACATTCACAATTTCTGCTTAAAAATCAACTAGCCCTAGCTGGTTCACTGATAGTTGGATGTTCTGTTTCAGGAATTTCTGGAATAAGTGAAGAAATTATGTTTCATTGACAGCAGAAAATCCTAAAGGTCCTAATTCAGCATAGCAGCCCCAGACCATCACACTACCTCTACAATGTTTGACCTTAGCTAAGTTCTTTCTCTTAAGATCCTAAGTCAGTCAAATGTCGGATGAAACAAGAAGCATGCTGTTTTGTTTCATAAATGTATAATTTCCCCGAAAATTCTCACCAACCACTTGGACGTTTGCTTTGTAAACGTGAGACGCTGATTAGCGTTTAAACCAAACTAACTCTGTTTTGGTTCAGGTAAATTTGAATTTTGGCGCTGACGGCCGTTTCCGCCAGGCAAGGGAACCAAGCTTGTTTCATCAGAATTTGTTTTTCAACACTTATAAAACAATCTAATCCATGTTTGAGGAGTTTAGGGACGTCTATGCCAGAACCTGTTAATTACTTAATATTAAAACCAACTTCAGTTTTCTAAAAGTAGTTGTTCTGTGCAGTGGCGGAGCTAGAAGGGGCGCCGGGGTAGCACCGGACCCCCTTGAAATCTGATTGGACCCCCAGGTGTCTCTTCAACTATTTGAGAGGAATTAAACAAGCAGACAATAAGCCATTTCATGTTTTGTTGCCTTAGTTTAAATATAACAGGAAAATGATTTGGAAGTGGGAATTTAACATCGTTGTGTGATTGTAAAAAATAAAAAGTATTTTTTCCCCCGAGTTTCAGGCATGTAGATATATGTATATATAGATAGATATAGATACAGTGCAGGCTGAACAAAATAGAGGGGGATAGGGGTGATGAACAATAATTACATATCCTCGTTAATTGTGTTTAAATTCGTAACCAAGTAACATATATAAAAACATATATAATTTTGGTAGAAAAAGCTCCTGGGGCGACACAAAGATCAGCAGCAGCCCGTTGATACCTTTTTTTTTGAGTGAGTTAGTAACTGTTTGTTATTGGGTGTGAGTGAATGTGTGTGGATTTTCGTTCATGTAAAATGGTTATTTGCTGAAAAATTGTTCCTAAGTTGTGTTTTACATTTGGAATATTGTTAATAAACTCAAAATTACATTCACAAATAAAATTTTCTGTATGCTTATTATGTTCTTAAATATATTTCAATGTTTAGAGACTCCAATTGCAATTTATTGTTCAAGAAACAAATTTATCGTCATAATCTATGAACCCCTGAAATAACCTTGGCCACCCTCTGGCCACCCCAAGATTAAAAGTCTAGCTCCGCCACTGGTTTTGTGTTCATGACAAAACCAATGTCTGGATCTCAACCTTTTCAACTGATCAACAGTTTTCACTCTTGCTGCAGATAGCCACGTTGATGCTAAATTCTGATGTTTTTCTGAACCCTCATGCACAGAAGAACTTAGACATCCCGCAGCAGCATCGTGTTTACCTCAGCAATGACTGACGCCACCGTCTGTGGGTGGACGTTAAAGTTCTTGAGCAACGTGAGCCGAACGTATCGTCAAATTATCAGAGCATCATGAAGGAAGCTGAGAAAAAAGAAAGCTAATCTCGGCACTGCTTGCCCCGGACATTATTTACATCCAGATTTACCACGTCTGGCTTCTTCTAGTGCAGAATTTATTATTGTGGCATTGGGTTGTTTTCAGGTAGGCAATCTTTGCCCATTGTTCCTATTGATGAATGAAGACCTTTGACCTCTTCCGTTAACTTCTGGACAAACCATTGATGATCTGTAGGAGGAACTCTGGTGGGTTGGCCTCTCCTAGTAAGATTCTCCATGTGTTGTTCTCTTAAAGTCATAAAAATGTCTTTGTACCATTTCCAGAGAGACGAAAGCTGTAGTTGTCTGTTAAATTTCTTTAGATCGTCATTTTAAGTGTTGCTGTTAGAGATTTTAGCCTACTTCAAGCTGTCAAGCATGTTCTATTAAGGTATTGAAAAGGATCCAATGTTGTTTTCAGCTTTGACTGGGTTAGTCACTGATAAACAAAACAAGCATTTTGTACTTACTCACATTATCTTGGTTTGACTGATAAAGAAAAAGTAAATCTCCAAGAGGTAAATATTTTTTGATACAACTGTAACACAAAGTATGTCAGTAAACATTCAATTTCAAGCACCGCTGTCATGTCGAGGTAAAAACCCTTGATAATTTGTTCTCAGGAAAAGTTACGTCGAGTGTTTAATTAGAGTAAAAACTTACACCAGAGCTCGTAGTAGTAGGTGCAGCAGCCAGTCTCTCCGCAGCAGTGCCCCGTCTCACACAGGTAGCCACCGTTAGCGCTGGCTCCGGGGCAGTACCGCGGTCTCCCCAGCAGGGGCAGGCTGCCACCGGAGTGGTACTCCATCACACCCCTGCTGTTCCCTTCTGTTACGCCAGAGCCACCGCTGACCGCCCACCTCGAGCTGCTAACTTGCCGTTAGCTGCTAAACTAGGTCTGGTTGCAGTCTGACTACATGTTTTGAGTAGTTTCGTGTTCCAGCCGAATTTCTCCAATTCAGTTTTTTGTTCTCGATGTTCTCAGGTGAAGCGCTCGCAGAGTTTGAGCTGGAGCTGCAGGATCATCAGGAGGAGGAGGAGAGGAGCGGCTGGTGGGGAGAGTCGAGACCACGGCCAATAGGACGTGCCGTGCTGTTGGGAGAGAGAAAACAAAAGCTTTATTGATAAACAACAACAGTGGGTGACACGCAGCCACTACTACAGGCCTGTTTGATATTCATCACTGCGCCGCCTTAACCTCGAGAGACACAATGAAGCCACTCTGTCCACAAAACACACACACACGCATGTCCTTCTGAAGTCACAAAGACCTTCAATTGACTTTCCTTAATTTTTTAATTGGTTTCCATTTCATAACCTAAACTTCACTCACAATTTAGTCCTAAAGCAGATCTGTGACCCACAAACAGGACTTCTGTTTATAGGGCACAACAGAAGATCCTCACAAGGTAGTATTTGTGTATAAACAAAACTCACACGTATAGTTAAACCTCTGGAGACAATCTTGGAAATCACGGACATGCTCTTGGTTCAGGATAGGTGTCTGTTGCACCGTTTATCATTATGGTGATACATGTGTTGTCACGGAAAGAATTGTAATTCATCTGTAATAATGTTTCAAAATTAGAAACTGGTTGAATTTTATTTTTTCAACGTTCTGCAACCTGGGGGTCTTTAAAACTTTGTCTAAAAGGGCTTAAAAAAACAACTCCAACCTTTCAAAGTAAGTAATGACATAAAAGCTTTTATTTTTTTAAAGAGAAATAACTGCATTACATTTCCAAACATAAATGACATTAAAAGTAGCAGTAAAATTTCATAAGATATGTTTGCAAAGCTTTCTTCTCTTTTATTCAGATTTTTTGGAAAAAGGGTTTTTTTACATTTAAAAGCCTGGTGATGAAAATATATAAACTAGTACAATTAGGTTATATGCAGTATTCTTGGTGTTAATCACATTATTTCTACATGGTTCCGTCTACAAACTTAAAAAAATTCAATATTAATCTATCAGATCATCTCAGATGCAGGTACATTCTAGTACTGCTTTAAGTATTAACGCAGTCGCTAGAATAGATTTGTCACTACAACAGAGTCTGCATCTGTGTGACCAACAGGCCAACACTGTCACTTGCAGACATTTAAATCTCCCTTCAGCAACAATCATGCAAGGAAGGAACGGCCAGACGCAAAATAATACGTGTTGATTCGTTGTCGGCTTTATGAACACGCGTCTATTTTAAGACGCGCTGGTAGTTTCATTCTACTGAAGTCTCCTAACTTTAGGTGATCTGCAAGGACAGACATGCTGCACTAACAAGATGAAAAACAGTTTTGACACTGTGTTTTCTGCTTTTGTTTTTTGTTAGATTAGATCAAGTTAGATGACACATATATATATATCTATATATATATATATAGATATATATATATATGCATATATATATATATATATATATATAAAACCACAGTGCCCAGGAATAGTCAGATCTGTGAAAACTTGAGAATCCCTTTAAAAATTCTTTATCTGCCTACTTTAATAGTTAAACACCAGATATGCATTAATATGCATAAAAGAAATGCAGAGTGGCAACGGTGCTACTTGTACTGCAGAAGCTAACAGTCACAAGGAAAACAAAACTCTCCTGGACTGGCTGCTCCCAGGCAATGGCATGTCGAGCAGCTAGTATTATATATATATATATATATATATATATATATATATATATATATATATATATATATATATATATATATATACACATATATATAAATAAACTCTCCAGTCAGGATTTCTCAGCTGCACATCACTAATGCCATTCCAAAGGTGCTCTACCGGACTGAGATCTGGTGACTGTGGAGGCCGTTTGAGTCCAGTGATTTCATTGTCAGGTTCCAGAAACCAGTCTGAGATTATCTGAGTTTTATGACCTGATGGCTCGTTATCCTGCTGGAAGTATCCATCAGATGATGGTACACTGTGGTCATAAAGGGATGGACATGGTCAGCAACAATATTCAGGTAGGCTGTAGTGTTGCAACGATCCTTTATTGGTACTAAGGGGCCCAATAAGGGCCAAGAAAATATCTCCCACACCATTCCACCACCACCACCTGCCTGAACCGTTGGTACAAGGCAGGATGGGTCCATGCTTTCATGTGGTTGATGCCAAATTCTGACCCTACCATCCAAATGTTGCAGCAGAAATTGAAACTCATCAGACCAGGAAACGTTTTTCCATTCTTCTATTGTCCAGTTCCAAATTGTAGCCTCAGTTTCCTGTTTTTAGCTGACATGAGTGGCGCCCAGTGGGGTCTTCTGCTTCTGTAGCCCATCTGCCTCAAGGTTGGACATTTTGTCCGTTCATTGTTGCTCTTCTTCATACCTTGGTTGTTATGAGTTGTTACTTGAGTTACTGTTGCTTTTCTATCAGCTCCAACCAGTCGGAGCATTCTCCTCTGACCTCTGGCATCAACAAGGCGTTTTCACTCTCTGGATATTTTCTGGTCCTCGGACCGTTCTCTGTAAACTCTAGAGATGGTTGAGTGTGAAAATTCCAGTAGATTAGCAGTTTCTAAAATACTCAGACCAGCCTGTCTAGTAGCTACAACCAGTCAAGTCATTAGAAAATTCGGCAAAATCCACAATAACAATTTTGGGAAAAAGTTTAGAATCAAAGCTACTGTTGATGCTAGAGCATTATTTTCTGTTTCTTATAGTCCATTATTATATACATGTGTCTATACAATTGAAGAGTTACAATAAATTAAGTCTGAAGATCCAACAGAGGAATCACTTACAGGACTGTGTAGCTGGAGCTAAAGCCGTAGCAAACAAGCAGCTCATGATAACAACAGGTCTGTAAATTAATCACGGCTGTTCCTTCCTTTAGAGCAGACGTCTGCAGGCTTCGGGTCCGGAGACACAAGTAGTAATCTTCCACAATGGCTATTAAAATTTTATCACAAATATTAAAGAGCCAAACTTAGCATAATAACATCATAATTTAACATTTTTGTTGTTTTTTTCAAAATGCATCATATACAAAAACTGTCAATTTCAAATATTCCTATTTTTAAAACGCTTTAGCAGCGTTTCTAAAATATTTAGCAAAGTTGACTTATATTGAAAAGTTAATTTTTGGCTCTAAATAGGATTTATTTAGCCTCATAAAAATGGCTTTATGGACCATAATGGTCGGAGAGCTCTGCATTAAAGCAGTGATAAGCAGTGATAAATTGTTTATTTGCAATTCCTATATAAAAGGTGTCCTAAAGAAATATGTGTAATAATATTTGTCAAGAGCAGCATTTATGTTTGTTACCATTACTTTATGTAGTTTCACATAAAGATCTATTGCAGACTTCTGTTTAAAAGTGTCTAATTGTTGAGAGGAAAATAACTGAAACTTGACCCTCATCAAGACTTTTCTCAAGACCAATAAATGTCCCCAGGATCCATTTGTGTCCCAGGGACCACGGAAGGTCCAAGGACCCAGGAATGTCCCTGGCCTCGGTACGTGCGGCTGCGACTGGTCCCCACCGTGGCACTCTGACGGGTATGTGGGTGTGAGGACTGCTCAGGGCAAGTTCGGTCCGCTTGCTGCAGTGCCGCACGGGCATGCACACAAACACACACACACGCATGCCTGTGCGCACGCGCGCACGGTAAACATGACAGCTGACGGTCAGTGAACGCAACACACGCACCCCCGAAAGGCCACAGACAGGCTTTGGTTACGCGCGAACTGACACGCAGTATTTTAGGGCCCAGTTTAAAAATACCAGCTGGTTTCCAGGGTAACACCCCCCCATGCCCCCCCGGCCACCACCCCTCTGGGAGCCGCTCGCCCAAACTAAGCCGTACCGCTCCATCCAGCCAGCGGGCCTCCCCGGAGCTCCGCTCGGTGTGCTCACGGCTTGCTCAGCGGCCCGTCGGTGCTCGGAACCGCCGTCTGTACCCCGCCTCCTCGCGCTGCCTTTCTGTGCGACCCTCCGCGAGCGCCGCCGCCATCAGCGCCAGCCGCACGGGAAGCGCGCGCTGCCTCGCCGAAAACTTCCGCCGCGTTGCCAGGGAGACCTTCAATTTAAAAGCACGGCGGGAGAAGGTGTCCCGGATGTTGGCAGCAGCTGCACTGGCCAAATAAATATAACTGTAAGTATATGTACCAGAAAAAGCTCAAAACAAAGTGTGCCAAATAAAATATAGTATATCTGTAGCACAGAAATCACTGTCTAAATAAATAGCTACTACATCTACTATAGTGTTATATTCAATAACTAGCAAAAAGAAGAAGTATTAAGAAACAAACTACAATAGCAATATCAACAAGATGATTTACACGAGTTAACATGAATAAATACAGCTCTCATTAGCAAACACACAGTTAGCATTAGCTAGAAGTTAATTATTTAAATACAGCTCTCATTAGCAAACACACAGTTAGCATTAGCTACAAGTTAATTATTTAAACACAGCTCTCATTAGCAAACACACAGTTAGCATTAGCTA
>JAVLVB010000720.1:212119-222360 GCA_032876305.1 Orestias chungarensis
ACACACACACTCACACTCTCTCACACACACACACACACACACACGCCTCCCCTCTCTGTTACCGAACATCAGCGTCGCGTGTACCCCCTGCCTCCCTCCCCTATCTCGCGCCGCCTGTGAGCGACGCACGTATCCCTTCATAACCTCCGCCATTACTCATCACCCCCTCCTCCTTTCCTCCTGTGCTGTTGTTTTTTTTTCTTCCTTTCCTCGAGCTCCTCGCCTCTCCTCCTCCCCTGCACGATCTCCAGAGTCGCTTTCCTCTTCCTCGGCCGGGCTAATTTAACGCCTCACCCTCCCTTCTTCTCCCCGCCTCGCACTAGCTTGTGCCAAGCCCAGGTGATTATCCACCCCCCCCTCACCCTCCAACCCCCACTCCCTGCTACCCCTCCCTCCATCACCTCCTCCTCCTCCTCCTCCTTGGTACCAACAGACCGACAAATCCCTCCCGGAGCTCCTCTCCCCCCCCAACCCCCTCCTCTCTTTCTCTGTCTCCTTCCCCGCCAGCCATGATCCGTGGCGGGCTAATTCCCTGACGGTCTTCTCCTCCTTCCTCCTCTTTCTCTTCCTCCTCCTCCTCCTTCTCCTCCTCCTCCTCCTGGGCCGGTAAGTAGGCGCCGTCCATCTTCTCCCTTCCTCCACGCGCTGTATCGGACTCCATGCTGTGTTCACGGTATTTATCGGCCGTTATCGGCTCTGCCTTTTTTGTGTTTGACCCCCTCCCCCCCATCACTCACCCTCCCTACTCACCCTCCCTCCCTGCTCCTTGGCTTTCAGTGCCTGAGGGGGGGAGGTGTTAATGTGTCGCGTGGGAGAGCCTCTTTCCCCTCGCGGTCGGTGGCCACTGTGACCTTCTGTCGGAGCTCGCGTCGGCCCGCTTGACCAGACAGGGTAATTAGTTACGCCTCGGGGGAGTTTGAGGGTTGGAGAGGGGGAGTAACGGGGGGTGGGACACGCACGCGCGGGCCGACACACATTTTCACACTGGCTGCACACAAACTCACATACCAGACAGACACACACGGTTAGAGGCTGCTCGCGTTCATTTCCTTTGACAAACACCCACATTTCACACTCATTCACACGACTGTGCAGGCTGTTCGTCGTTCACACACTGACAAAAGGCAGCAAATGGTTTCTTTTCTGGCTGGTTTGTTTATCTGTTTGAGTTTCGTGGGAAGGATTGTTTTACTAACACGAAAGGGGTCCAAGACCGGGAAGCATTCCAGCCGTCAGGGACTCCCTGGGAAGGTGGCACCCAAAACTAAAGACACCACTCAGTACAAAGCGGTTTTCGAAGGTACCTTTTGTCGTCTTCATCACCTTTCCAAAACCTAAAGGTTGTTCACAAGGCAATGAAGTCTGTGGCTTCTGCCAGGACATCATATAATTGGCTGAAAAGTGAAAAGACGTCAAAGTGGAAAAGCTCCAATGGAGTGGAAGGGTTGTCAGACATGGAAGAGGCAACTTCAGATAGGCTAACTGATGTTAACCTCTTCATTTACACTTTTCGTGTGAAAACAACAAATTATGGGGTCCAGTGTTGGAGGTGTTCCAAATAGAGACCCCAAACTTCCTTAAGATGTAAGTCCCTCGCTAGATCTCAACAAAAACTTGGTATATCCTGCAGAGTCCTTAGTGTCAGTTTCCCAAACGAAGCGACATGAGAAGAGCTTGGGAAGGGTACACAAATGTGCAAGAAGGTTCATAAGAGGATCAGTTATTGATCAGTGATCATCACTGACATGGCTCTCAATGATCCAAGAGTAAATCATGGTCTTTCTGGACATGTATCAGGTTGTTTTGGACTTTGGATTCTTAATTCATTGGGCTAAATTTTCATAAATTCTTGTGTAATGGAAAAAAAGGTAACAGCATAAATGAATCGTATCCCTACAGAAATTTGCTCAGCATCAACTATTGCTTGGAGCCGCGCTGCTCATGTCAGATAAAATTTTTGACAAAAATTGTGGCTTTTTTTAGTGGAAGATTACAATTATCTCTACAGATGAAAAATCCAAATTTAAAACTAAACTAACTTTGTTTCTTTTATTTACAGACTTTACAAAAGCGGTGACTTCACAGAGCTCACTGCTAGCTGAACAAAAGTGTATGTATGCAAGTTTGTGTGTGCATGTGTGAGAGGTCATGTCGGGAATGACGAGTGGTGTGTGTGTAGAGAGCGACCTGTCCTCGATGCTGCAGAGAAGCTCCGCCCCCTCTCACCATCACCCAAATCACCATAGTTACAGTACTCAGGGGCAGGTGAGTCAAAATGTTTTGTTTCATCATTCTGGATTTCTAAGACAAGCTTACCAGCACCAGTGACTAGTTGGTCTTTACTATGTCAGTTCACATAACATAATGAAAAGTGATGAAGGTCATTGTTGCAGGTGTCAGGCCTAGCACCGATGCTCGACTACACCACTGAGATGGACCGGTACCGCTCGTCTATCGCCTCTTTCTACAAAACTAATGTCAACATGAACATGAACGTGACAAACTTTCCACAGTCGGCCAAACTGGCGGCCCGTCTGGCAGCCGCTGCTCCCATCTTCCCCCCTACTGCAGCCAGGTTGGGTGCCATGGCGACAGCCCCATGGGGTTGCCACGACAATATGAACATGAACATGAACCACCCAGCGGCCATGTTCTGGAGCAGACCCAAACCTGTAGCCACAGCGCCAACACATCACCACCACCATCCCTCGGCGACGCCAGGCCACATGACCTCCTCACACCCCCACAGCAGCAGCATGCACCAGAGTAGCGGGGGGTCAGGAGGTGGAGGAGGTGGCGGTGGTAGTGAAGGAGGAGGAGCTGAAAAACACGGACACACTGCATCACTTCCTGCTACCCAGGGAATGCCCCACCATCATCCCATTGCACCCAGCAATGGGAACTTTCTCCCCAGTTACAGTAGTGGCCCTGACTGCGGTGTCATGAACAAGCAAGGGCACGCTCACCCGGACATGATGGGCCTATCAGAGGGTGGTAACTGCAATGGGGGAGGAGTTATGAGTGGGGGTTTCCTTGGGGGACTGGGATTACCACCTGGGGTCATCGTCATGGCAATGGGATCTGCAGGTGGCGGGATTTCGGATGCCAGCAGCGCTTTTCAGATGACGAGTGGCCAGCGGGCGCTGACGGACTGCCAACAGCATACCAATTCCTCACCGTGCCCCTCCTCTTCCTCCCCCCCATCGTCAGGCGTGACAACGGGAGGCGTGTCTCTCTCATCGTCGTCTTCATCATCGTCAGGGACGGTGGCGAAGAGGAAGCGGAAGCGGTGTGGCGTGTGCGGGCCTTGCAGACGGCTGATCAACTGCGGCGTCTGCTCGTCCTGCCGCAACAGGAAGACGGGCCACCAGATCTGCAAGTTCAGGAAATGCGAGGAGCTGAAGAAGAAACCGGGAGGAGGAGGCGGGGTGCTGGAGGTACGCATGCATGTGTCCATGCACAGACACGGAAAAAAACAAACCAGTCCGTACAAAATAGTGTGTGTCCCTTGAACTTTTTCTCTTTCTTTTTGTTTCAATACAACTTTAAACTGATTAACTCAAGTAGCGCATTATTAGGAAGTGGAAGGAAAATGATAAAATATTACCAATTAACACTGCAGGCACGTCAGGAAGAACGTTGCAGAGAAGTTTAAAGCAGGGTTAGGTTTTAAAACAATATCCAAAACTGGACCATCTATAGACATACCAAGATTAGGATGTCTGGCTAGTTGGACAGAAAAGGAGACTATTAGTCAAAAATGCTTCTGAATCTGAACCTTTCCATCATCAACATGAGAAACGCGTCATGGTTGTGGAGTAGAAGAAGCCAGACATTGTAAATCTGAACATCTGAGGCAAACAGTGCAGAGTTTAGCTTTCTTTCTACTCAGCTTCCCTCATATTGTTCTGATCTTGTGACGATATGGTCGGCTCCCGTCGCTCGACAACTTTAACATCCCTCCACAGATCATCCGTTGTTACTTCCATAAACGTTGCACTGCTGTCATGTAATTAGTTGCATGAACAACAGTGCAAGAAAAGGAAGAAAATTTCTGCAGCAAGCTGGAACTGAGAATCGTGACCGGTTTTGTGAGCGTAGCCTAAGTTTAATGGAAAACAAACAAAACTAACGCAACACATCCCCCTAAACACACTTTCCCCAAACTTAAGTAGTTTTCTTCTGCAAACACAAAGAAGCTAATTGGAGATTGGAAGAAAACCTTTGAGAGGCTGAAGAGACCAGGGCTGTAAACGATTTATAATTTACTAAATAAAAACCAAACTGTTCCATAATTTTGCTTCCACTTCAGAACAATGGCTCGCTTTGTGTTGGTCTGGTTACCCCATTAGAACCCCACTGATGTTTGTTGTTATATTGTGACAAAGCGAGAAGAAGTTCAAACATATCAATGGTGTTCCAAGACAACAAAACAGAGAGGAAGCTGAATACTTAGCTGGTTGTACTTCTCTCTATCTGCTTTGGTGTGTGTGCTTGTTTCTGTGTGTGTGTGTGTGTGTGTGTGTCCTGGCTTACTTAACCCAGATGACTGCCAGGGAGGCTGGAAGGCATCGCTCACCCCGCTGAGCGAGTGTGTGTGAGTGCTGTGCAGATGGTGGGTGGTGAAAAGCGAGAGCTCTGAGCCTGCTGAGGTCTGGCAGGCTGCCAGCACACACACACACTGACACCCCGACACACACTCGCTCTACACTGATTCACAGAGATAAAGAGAGCCTGCAGAGAGCGGGAAACGGAGACTATTTATGTTATCTGCCTCCTCCTCAGGGTGTGTGTGCCAGCTCTCGTCTTTGCCGTAAGAAGTAGCGGCGATCAATAATTCATTGACACTGGTTTTCGACCTCACTGATGACTCCATATATCTCCCTTTTGCGCACACACACACACACACTTCCTGCGGGAATGTCTACCAACGATGTCTAATTATTCCCTCTCCTGCACACTAAAACAAGGAGTGTGTGCTAGCAAGACAGTGAATTAGCAGCCATAATCTTCCTCAATTACACACTAATTGGACCTGTGGAGCCTTACGGCAACTGACAGCATCATGCACGTGTGCACACGGGTACCAAGGTGTGTCAGCGCCTATTTCCTGTATGTGTACGAGCATTTATTAGCAGGTGGTTTCAGCCTCTTGCCTCATCCTTTGTTTGCTCCCTTTGAAGCCGACCTGACAGACTCTCCCTCTGTCCTAAACTTCACGTTGTGTACCGAACATTAAAGCCTTGTCAGTACTTTACTTTCAAAGATTCTGTCCCTTGGAGTCCAAAACCAAAGGATCACAAACTTCTTTAAACTTCAATGCGGGGTCAAAACCTTTACCGATGCCTTTTACTGAATGTTTGCAAAGGTCTAAATTAGAAAAGAAAGGTTTTCTCCAAGAGATGCAAAAATGTGACCCAGTAGTAAACCATGACTTTCCGATTTGATCTTGAGGGTTTAAAGCTAAGCAGGTTTCTGGCTAGCTAGGTCAAAGCTTGAGCAAGATTCTGCATCCCTGAGAGTTTCCTTCATTCATAGGCATTCCTAAATATTCAGCCTAAACTAAAAATGTGCTTGCAGTGAACGCCCTTAGAAACACCAACTCTTCTTCTGTCTTTGCTCCTTAGCGACCACCATCCGTCCCAGCAGGTGAGGCATTTCGCTGGTTCTTCTAGCCTTTCCTTCAACGGGATCATCACCAACCCCGACATGCCTGGACTGAATGAAATTCGGCGAAAGGACTACGCTGTCTCGGAGTGAACCGAGAGAGAGAGACAAACTTTTTCTTGTGGATATCCCAGACATTCTGCATTGACTGGATGGAGGAAGAAGAGGAGGAGGAAGAGGAAGTTTTATCACAGGAAATGGGAGGGGCTAATACAGGTCTCACCATCCCAGATTTTGTGTTAACCAGTTAATAATGCCCATCATAGCTTGCAGCATATTATCCTGTCGCTGTATGTCAGCGCACAACATCTGCAACTGTACTTTATTTAGAGATAAGATGAAAAGAGTTTCTATGCTGTTACTTCATTATTTGGATTTACTCATTTTGTGGTCATGTCAATACCATGAAGACCAAAAAGATTTCTTGATGTCTGATTTCCGAAAACAGGTTCGGTCCATCTTTGTAAAGATTTTCAGAATTATTGGGCAATGCTTACTTTGAAGGTATTTGCGCTAACCCCAAATCACAAATAATAAATATCAGTTCTCTTGATGCTAAAGTACTAAACCAACATCACATTTAGTGGAAGCTAGTGTGAAAGCACTAAACTCAACCAAACACAACAAGTCCCAATGACATGATATGCTTTACCACATAGTACATGACTAAACTAAGTTTGGACAAACATTTTAAAAGTTAGCAAAACGCTTAAGTGATCATCTACAAATTAGCTACATTGCATAACATGAGTGTAATTTTGCCCACCACTGGAAGTCAGACATGTTTATGCAGGTTTTTACAACATTTCCGGCAACTATTTATCAACCGTCAACCAGAATCAAAAACTCAAATTAATCAAAAATCTGTTTTATCCTCCATATGTTCATAAATTACTGGCCTAGTCCAGTCTTCAGGAAAATTTCAATACAGGTCCAAACTTAAGAATAACTTCAAGTTTTATTAGGATCCAGACTACAAGATCTTCTGAGTTGAACCTTAATTTATGTTTTTACCCTTTTTAAGCTCGTCCTTGTTGCTCTGTTTGCCCTGAAGTCCCTGTTAACTGCAAGTGAAGGGTCAAGCTTTCATAAGTCACTCAGTGATTGCCAGTGCTTAGCATGTCAGGCTGAGATTTGCTCAGTATCAATGGATTTGTAAGTATTCGGGCAGGTTTTAAAAATCTTTATGATGTCAAAGAAAATCAGACTTTCTGGTGTCTTTTTGACTTTAAAATTGTTAAACTGGGGAGGGACCAATAATGTTGGTTAAAAATACTAGTGTTAAACATTTACAGTGACACAGGAGAACTAACTATTTCTGCCTTTCCATCCGTGGAAAAACATCCTCCCTCCTCTTCATCCTAATCAACGCAGCATCACCAATAATCCCATTGTAGCAAAAACCCAGGAAGAATCAGGACTCAGCCGCAGAGACTCCTTCAGTTTGACCAAAACGGCTGACAAGCTAACCTCAAAGAGGATTCACAAACTAACCTCAGCAGGAAGTGATCCAAGACTGTTAATATGGACTACAACTTCCCCACAGTAGGACTACAATAACCACATCACTGTTATGCGTCTCTTTTGTCTACCTCCTCCTCAAGAACTTTAAATGGCACCTTGGTTGACTTTTTCTGGCCGATGTTTCTGCTGATAGGACGTGAATCTATCTGTTGTGTGTATTTATTGGGTTTCTCTGGACATAACAGGAAGGTTCTCACAGTGTAGTGAAAGTTCCATTAATTTGTTTTTTAAATCCAAAAGGAACAATTTCACTGCTTCATGGTTCTTGTTATTGAAAGTTTGTAGGTTTTACCACCAATGATGTAGAGTTCAGAAACAGTTCCTGTGCACAGTGAACATCATGGTGACCAAAAGAAACGTAATAGAAGAGATTCTGGATCCCCTGAGCAGAACACCAGGCCCAAGAACCAAGCTGAAAGACATTAGAGCAATTCACACTGCAGCTGTCATTTCCTGTTTGTCTGTTGACAACATGCTGAGTGATACCTTGTACACACCAAGACATTCTCATTAAAATTTTATCTTGAAGGCTAAATTATTTTGGTGGCAGAATGAATCATCCATTCAAGAGAAATGTTCTAATGTTGATGTTTTGTAAGAATCCAGTATATCAGGTTGTCGGTCCCTTTTGGTGTTAAAGCAGAAGGAATATCAGCCCTAAGCTAAAAAACAACAATGCTACATCCATTAGCATAGTTAGTAGATGCTGTTCTCAGGATTCAATTCATCCTTACTTGAAAGCGGTTCCATGATTGGTATTGTGTTAATTGAAACAAAGTCAGAAATACAAATAAAGAGTTTATCACGGCAGATTTGATAACATTGTACATCATGTCAGCCATGTTGGATTTTCATGTCCAGTTCAGTAAATGTTTCTGACTCAGGAACCGGTTAAGATTAATCTTACTACTTATCCTTACTATGTAATTTTCTTTTAGCTTCCAAGCCAACCCAACCGCAAAGACCAATATGGCAGCCAGAAAGCTAAATCTGCATCTTCTTATCAAATCTTAGCTCTGCCAAATCAGAGTCCAACCTTGCTTAATGAAAACAGAATCAGAGAAATATGTGGTTAATAGTAATTAGCAGCAAAATACTCCCTGGTTTTTCCACTGGGACTGAGTCAAATTGCATGTGAAAATATTCCCATAGGTGAGTTCAGATATTTCCCAAAGGTCTGTGCTTTTTCAAACTAACCTGTGGATGTTTGTAGTTTCAAAAAGCATCATAAGCTCACACTGCAGAACTTGATGCTTAGTTAAGATTGAAACCCCTTTTTGATGTGATGTATACATTAGTAACAATGGCGCCGCCATCTGATGTTAAAGTTGTTGGGCAATGGGAGCCGACCGTATCGTCACAAGATCAGAACAAGACGAAGAAGGCTGAGAATAAAAAGAAAGCTAGACTCGGCACCGCTTGCTTCAGACGTGGTTTACGACCAGATTTACCATGTCTGGCTTCTTCTGCTGCACGATTATGTTGCACGTCTCACGTTGATGACATAATAAAATCAGACATGACGGTTTAGACTGGAGACGCTTTGAAAAACCAAATCAAATCCCATTAAGAACCATGTGCGGAAGTGACAAAAAACATTGTTTTTATTTGGAGGAATTGATCAGGATCAGAAAACTATAGGCTGAGTTGCATCAGGCGCTGTGGGTTTTCGGAGAACAAGTTCTCCTCCTCTCTCAGCTTCTGCACCAGAAGATGTGGAAACATTTACGGACATTTGTTTCTCTTTCAGAGTGGAATCTAAATCCAAACATCGAAGGATGAAGGAGCCTCCTCTTCCTCCTCCTCCTCATGTCATCTGTCTCTGTGACCTCTTCATGTGCTGAATTATAATAAAGCCTTTCAAAGACGAAGTGGCGGGTGTGTGACACACGCGCACATGCGTTACGTCTTTCTATCTTCACAAGGACTTTTGCATTAACCTCCGTTTATCTTTCATTAATAGCCTAAAGCTAACCTTAACTTAATTCACAGCGTAGGCCCAAACCTTCTTCTTCTCGGGCCCCATAAGGCCCAGCTGGTCCATACGATGTAGTATTGGTTGAACAAAGTGGGCCTGACATGGTGAAAAATGGTGAAAACAAAACCAGGCATTGGGTGGAGGGATGTCTGATGGTTGCATCAGGCGCTGTGGTGAGTAATGATGGTTGTGAGGAGGAAGAGGCAGCAGGCCTGAAGATGAACAATATGTTTTCCTATGTTTGTGTGAAACGCTTCTGCCACAAGATGGAAGCTCGGCGCGCGTGTGGGAGCGTGGGCTTGTCATCTCTGATGGTGTTGCTATCTGACAGAGAAAGAAAGAAAGAAAGACAGAGGCTGGTCGCCCTAGCGACGGTGCGCCGTGTTGCCAGGCAACTGTTCTAACAATGGGGCCCGCCAGCAGTCTTCTAGAATGTGGGCGTGGTCAGATGAGGAGAGGGGCGTCGGCTTCCCTCCCACAACCGTCACCTCGGATCACTTTATATGTGAGTGGCTGGTTATTGTAGCTCCAGGCTCCATCATCTCCGGATCTACTCGGATCTAAAACTATTCACGCCCTCCTAGATGTGTGGAGGACAGAACACAGAGACATGGATTTAAAAGTTAGCCAAGAGTAAAATCCTTCTTGGAGACCTTGAGCCTTTGAGTTGTTTACCTAAGTTTCTCCAGCAGGTTTACTGTTTTGCATTTAGCAGACGCTTTTATCCAAAGCAACTTACAAAGTAGACACAATGTTATGAGCAATCTGATCATAAACTATATAAAGAAAATCCCTGATCAGGGTCAGAGGTGACAGTGAAGAGATGGAGGGAAGTACAGAGAGAGTAGTAGAGGGGGTATAGAGGTCTGGTAAGAATCAAGGAATCAAGGAATCAAGGAATCTTTATTGTCATCACATCACATGTGGTACATGGGGTGGGACGAAATTCTAATCCCCCGGTCCAGTTTACACCCTGATAGCAATTTTAAATAATGTAATAATAGGATTTGAGCTACACAAAATCTACAATATGGACACAGAATCTACAGTATGGGACTTCTGACATAGCAGC
>JAVLVB010000720.1:222460-240132 GCA_032876305.1 Orestias chungarensis
GAACAGCAGATGTGTAGTCCTCCAGGTCCAGCTCCCCCTCACACTCAGCAGCCTCCCTGAAGACCTGCCAGTCTGTGCAGTCGAAGCAGTCCTGCAGCACGGCGTCGGCGTCACTGGGCCACACAGTGATGGTCCTCTGTGTGGGTCTGGAGCGTCGCAGCCGGGGATGGTAAGCAGGCACCAGCATGACGGAGATGTGATCGGAGAGCCCGAGGTGGGGGCGGGGGAAGGCTCTGTATGCGTCTTTTACGTTGGTGTAAACACGGTCCAGCGTGTTATTTCCACGTGTTGGAATGTTCACATGCTGTTTAAACTTCGGCAGGCAGTTCTTCAGTTCCACGTGGTTAACGTGGTTAACCACGTTAGGATAGGAGATGCTCTTTGTAGAGGTGGATCTACAAGAGTATATAGAAGACAGACAGAGACGCTGCTGTTCTAATGGTGCTTGGTAGGTCATTCCACCATCTTGGAACAACACAAGAAAACAGTCTGGATTGTCTTAAGTGTGGTGTAGAAACTGCTAGACCACAATCCATTGATGACAGAAGCAACCGAGCTGTGACATAAACCTTTGGTAGAAGATTCAAGTAGATGGGAGCCGTACCCTTAAGCACTTTGTAGGCTAGTATCAGGGTCTTGGATTTGATGCGGGCAGCCAGGGGTACCCAGTGAAGCTCAATGAACAGAGGGATGACATGAGACTTTTTTGAGCTGATTGAAGACCAGACGCACCGCCGCGTTATGGATCATTTGTAAAGGGTTTACCGTACAGGCTGGGAGAGCAGTCAGGAGGAGGGAGATAACCATAGACTGAACCAGGAGCTATGAAGCATGTTGGGTCAGGTATGGTCGTATCTTTCCTATGTTTAGTGATGCAAAGTGACAAGATGAAGAAACGGAGCCAACATGATCTTTAAAGGTCAGCTGGTCTTCAATCATGACACCCAAGTGTCTTGCTGACTTTGATGGAGTCAGAGACAGAGATCCAGTCTGGATGTAAATGTTGTGGTGTGTGGTTGGTTTGGCTGGATGTTGTTTTCTGGATGTTTATCTCTCTAAGGAAGCTCAGGCCCCATGAGACTGGACAGAAAACAATGCGTTCTCAGTTGGATTTAGCTCTGGACTTTGACAAGGCCATTCTAATTCATTAAGCTTCTTTGACATAAAAGCCAGGGATCTTTGGATGAAGCAACTGGTTTTACTGTAAGTTCTTATGCGAAAGCTGCATATATCATCTAAGATTGAGTAATTTATTTCTGAAAAGAGGATAAAACACAAAATAATAACAGAATAAAGGTTCAAGAATTGAACTCGCTTGCTCAAAATGAAGATTTTAGTTAGTTTTGTCTTGTTTCAAGCGTACTGACATATTTACACTATGAACTAGAATAAAATTATTATGATTTCATGTTTTTACCGAGAGCCGATGAACTCATTTAGACATGAATCCCTTGATATAAATCAACAAACAATGGAAGAAGCAAAAACTAAAAGTATGTACAAATTGAAGGCATAACAAAAATAATTTAATCCACGGAGTGGAAAAATTAAGGCTTTATTTAAGACTTTTATAAGTTAATCCTCAATAATTGAGACAGACTTTGAGTGTTGGTGAAACTTCAGTCGTTCCTTTGGAAGTACAGACTGTTTAAAAAAATGAATGAGGTGTTTTATTTTACACTGGTAACTTTATCTGTATTTAAATAAAAATGTTACAAGGTAACCGTACTTTTAACACATTATTGTTTTACTGATTTAGTATTGAAAATGTGTCACTAAAGCTTAATTTATGACCAACAGATTCTAGCCAGAAAAAAAACGTATCCGATTTTAGCTAGAAGAAAAATTAAAGTTGTCACTAAAATTTAAAAAAAGGCCGTTACGCCTCCAAATCTGTGAGTTTATCCTTTGATTGGTTTACTCTCATCTCTAACGGGACTTATGCGTAATCAAGTGTTCTCTTGATGAATCGATTAACTGGATAGAAAAATTATGATTTTAATTATTTCTCTACTTATTTTATACCTTATTAGAAATACATTAAAAAAGGAACAAAATATTACATTCAATTTAGAATCAGAATCAGGCTTTATTGGCCAAGTATGCTCACACATACAAGGAATTTGTTTTTGGTTACACAGATGCTTGCAGTGCACGAAAAATACAGTAAAGAAACATTTGTAACATTTAGCATGTGTAATTTATGTTTTTTTAAAGTGCAGTTTTGTGCAGTATAAAAACTATAGAAGTTATAAAAATATATAAATAAATTATTCAATTGTTCATGAGAATAATGGAAGTTGGAAAAAAGCTTCTCTGTAGCTGGTCGTACGGGTCTTCATGTGGCTGAAGCGTCGGCCTGATGGAAGGCACCGAAACAGGTGACGGCCAGGGTGAAACGGGTCGGTGATGATTTTCTCTGCACGCTTCCCGGTTCTGGAGGCATGCAGGTCCAGCAGTGCGGGCAGCTTTACACCGATAGTCCTCTCTGCAGACTTGATAATGCGCTGCAGTCTCTTGGTGTCGTGTTTTGTGAGAGCACTGCCCCACACTGTGATGGATGTGGTGATGATGGACTCTATGATGGCTGTGTATATAAATAAGACAATTAATGTTTTATTGCCTAAAATGCAACAATGAAGCATTGTTTTCACGTACGATCCTCCTCCTGTCTATGCTCTCGGGCATCAGCATCACAGGGAGCGCACACTACGGGTTTAATCGTACCTCACTGGTCGAACATTCAAAGTGTCCTGGCTTGGTCGCACTTCTGCAGTGCACCACCTGACCACAGGGGTTCCTCAAGGTTCAGTACTGGGACCTGTTCTCTTTGGCCGGGGTGATTCAATCGGATGGTTTCTCATACCACTGTTATGCTGACATGTCACCCCTCTGTTTATTGAGCCTCACTGGTTACCCCAGGCTGCCCGCAACAAATCCAAGTCCCTGATGCTGGCCTACAAAGTGCTCAAGGGTACGGCTCCTAGCTACTTAAATACTCTTGCAAAGGCTTTTGTCATCAATGGATTGTTGCTTAGTAGTGCCTACACCACGCTTAAGATGATCCAGACTGTTTCCTTGTGTTATTCCAAGATGGTGGAATGACCCTGTCTGTCTATCTTCAAGAAACTCTTAAACACTCTTCAGTCCTTTTATTTTTACTTAGCATCAATACGGTGATAATCAGAATTCTTTATTTGTCATTGTTCCACATGGGTGCAACGAACTTTACAAAAAACACCAAAACAGAACAAAACAGTGCATGCAAGTAGTGAAAATTAAGAAAATCAATATAAATAGTGCAAAAAGTTAGAAAAAAGACTGTTCAGGTGGAGAAAATAAAATACGTATGCAAGCTCAGATGTTTCTGACTAAGCAATAAATAATTGGAAAGCAAAAGGTGTTTAATAAGAGTTTTTGTTTGACAAGGTTTGAAGCAGCTGAGGCCAACAATAAATGCTTATTTTATTTGTTTTGTGCTTAATTATTCCTCCAATGGCTCCAATTATTTTACAACATTTCAATAATCGGTTCATTGTGATTAATCATCAAGGATGTGATGACGGAGCCTTTTAAACCAGTTTTGCTTGGATAAACTTCCTCTGCTCGCTGCTGCCTGTCATTTTTCAGGCTCATAATTGTTTTCGCTGTCTGACTGTGTAGCCGGGCCTTGGCTGAGATCCACCACAGGCTGTGTGTGTTTAACAGCCAGTTAATCGCACCCTGATCGGCTTAATTAGTGCAGCAGAGCCGCCACTGCTCCCCCGAGCCTCATTATCCCTCTTAGCGTTCGGCTCCTGAGGACCAGCAGGAGGTGAAGGATGGGAAGTCAGGAGGAACCCAGAGAGCTGCTATCAAGCGCCCTCTGCTGGTGACTGTTGACCATCTACACAAATTAGAGATGTTTTCTAAGCACCATACCTTGACAGACTGTAAGAGTATTTAGTTTTTCAATGAAATACCTCATAAATATTAAAATTACATACATTTCTGTTAAAATTATTCACAATTGCTGTCCTGGTAAAATGTTTTTTTTATACCAAAGATATGAATGGAATTTGGTTCTTAATGTACTTTCTACACAAATTACAAAGAAAACATTGGATTTTTAAAAAATTAATTTGTTTTTTTGTAATAAAAAAACACTTTAGCGTGTCTTGTTTGTGCCGTAAGAGTAAACCTGTTTAAATGTTGCTATTTTTGTATTATTTATGGCAGATGTCATTTTCACACTTCCAAGCATTGGAAATAAAACTTAATTTTTATTGTTTTCATTCAAATCAAAACGTTAAAGCCTCTCAAATTCAAAAGCACAATTTTTATTTTGACAGTTTACTTCCTTTAATGTCCTAAAATATTGTATTTATGTTAATGTTTTGTTCTCTAGTGCATCTAAACTGTTTTACATTTCTAGGTCAAAATAAAACAAAAAAACATGAATTTCCGTTTCAACAATTATTATTAAACACTGCTTATCGTGTTCACAAATCTAAAATGCATCGGTATCGGCTGGCGTCCATTTCTTTCCAGTTAACCAACGTTTTATGTTCCTGGGGTTTCTGTTTGGTCTCTACTCATGTTTCCAACTGTCTTGAGTATTTTGAGTGAAAATGTTGCAAAAAAGAAAACGTGGTTCGAGTTTCTATCGACTGGTTAAAGCTCAACGCCGTCAGATGTTGAACAGGGAGTAGTAGAAGTGCTTTTCTACATCAGAGCTTAAACTCTTGCATGCTGCGTTCACACCAAATGCATCTAAATCGCGTCTAACGCTTAAAGTTGGATGCACTTTAACATTTTGTGCTTTTTTAGGGTCAGATGCTTCAAACGCGCCTCAAACGTCGCCACTTCCTGTTTTAACCGGTTGGACTTCCCATCTCTTCAACAGTCTATTTGTACAATGACGTACGAAATTAAGAGAGCGTGGTTGTCGGCTCCCTCTGCACCATATCTGCAACTACTGGAAAAAGAGTTTGGTGATTTTCTCCACCTGCTCCAGGAGCTTAACGTAGTTTCACTGGAATTAAAGCCACAATAAATCTATCCTCCATCATCACTTCAGGATCTTCCACCATGTTGGAAAGTTTGTCACTACGTCACATAAAAGCTCCCTGATTGGTCCACGCTCAAGCGTCCAGCAGCCAAAGTTACATTTTCCCAACTTGAGTGTTTGGAGCGTTTTGGGCATCGGAGGAGTCTAGACACGCTCTGGTCTTGAGGAGTGTAACGCGGAGCCAGATTTTTCTGCGCTCCTAGATGCGCGTCTACATCGATTTCGCATGTAAACCGAACACTCTTGACGCTCCAGACGCCTTTGGTATGAACGCAGCATAACGGAAAACCCAAAGTTCACCTTTAGTAGAATTTCTTTTGAGACGTTTTAATTCAATACTGAAAAGTACGCATAAACTGCGTAATTATACTCTAAACAATCTCCTCCTCCACCGCTCAGCCGTGTTTCCATCAATGTTTTCCATCAACTTTTATATGTTGTAAACACAGTTAAAGCTTGTTAAAAAGTTTTCAGGTGCTAAAACAGTAATTAGGAAAAAAAAAACACCCTTAATAGCCTCCATATAAATCACGTTAAGAGAAAATCAAACCAATCAAAATGAATGGACAGGGCTAAGATTATGAGACTTTTGGTGGGACAAAACTCGTCTTTTAGCTTCTGTGATTAAATCATACGGATTGAAGGAGCTTCAGGTTTTATTTTTGTAAGATTCTGAGCTGTATTATCCCTGGTTGGTTAATAGGACTAGACTGAGATGCAAGTTTTCTCCCCATCACTCTAGAGGCTGCTGGATGATGGGGCGCACTTACTTTTTACATCTCCTTGAACTCACTGAATGAACTGAAAAAAGCTGATTTTCTGATAAAACCTTTATTCAGCCCGCCACCCCCACCTCTTACACACATCTGCTGGTTCCCCAACCACAGCAGCTTCCAGTCCATCGTTTATTTACAGCTTTAAACATCTTTAAAATCAAACATCCTGGAACTCCAGCCTTATTAATAAAAAAGAGTCAAATTCGACTGTTTCTCCAGAGGTTCCATCATCACACACTTTTCTTTGAAGATAAAACAGGTTTGAACAGTTTAATGGCTCAGCGTCCTGACATTTAAAAGGCAGAAAACTAAGAAAAAAGTAGGGACAATGAAAACAAAACCTCTTTCTGGACCTTTTCATCTGTTTCGCTCAATTTAAGGTGGAATTTCTCAGGAGCTTTGCTCAGACTGGGGGCTGAACAGGTGATTGTCTGCGTTACGTTGGAAGCTCCTGGAGGAGGTTTTAGGGTGGGCGGAGTCAAAGGATAGCTGGTGGGAGGAGTCAGTGGATAGCTGGTGGGAGGGGTTGGATTGTTGGTGGGAGGAGTCAGATTGGAGTTGGTGGGAGGAGTCTAAGGATAGCTGGAGGGCGGAGTCCGATGGGAATTGGAATGGACTGCACGTTGGTTGGTGGGAGGAGTCAGATGATAGTTGGTGGGAGGAGTCAGAGGCAAGTCTGTGGTCAGATTTGGAGGAGGGTCGGTGGGAGAAGTCAGATATTAGTTGGTGGGAGGGCTCAGAAGATAGGTGGTGGTAAGAGTCAGATGAGAGGTGGTGGTAGGAGTCAGATGAGAGTCGGTGGGAGGAGTCAAGGAGGCGTCTGTGGACTCGGATGGAGTCTGGATGTTGCTGGTTTTGAGGTTCTGGTACAGAGAGCGCTGGATGAAAAGGTGGGGCCTGGGAGCCAGAGAAAGGTTGAGGGTTAGACCTCTGATCACTGTGGTTCTGAGCTCCTGAGTCGGACTCAGGGCAGCCAATGGGCACAGAATTGGACTCGGGCCGAGAGCTGCACTTAGTGGTTGACGGGATGAAAGTAAAGGAGTGTTGGAATGAAGGCGGGGGTAAGGCCATGTGGTCGGAGGCGGAGTCAGAGAGTGACGTGACGCTTTCTCTGATGTGGCCTCCAGTACTGTCTGAGACCTCAGTGAGGACGCCCCCTGGTGGCGCTTTCGAGCACTCCCTGGAGACAAGTTTGTCAGACAGAAAAGCAGCAGCACCGTTTGAGTTTACTCCTGAGAAACTGTCCCACCTCACCGGGGTCTCTGGCTGCTTTACGTCACCTGTGGAGGTAGAGCTGTGGTGCGAAGGACAGAGATCTGTGGAATGGGAGGAGTTCACAGGAATCAGGTCAGCAGGCAGAGAATGTTTTAAGCTCTCGCTGGATGGATGGGACCTGGCGTTAGGAAAAGAACCGAAACTCAGACTAAGGTAGCGATCAGGAACCGGGGATCGGGAACCAGCTGTATGCCTGTGGCCGCTGGCCGTCAACACGTTGTTGAGGTGGTTCTTCAGGGTGGCAATGGGAGGAATGGCGAGCTTGTTGAGGCCGAGCAGCATCGACGAGGTACTGCCAATCGGATCCAAGTCAGAGGAGCGCTGAGGTAAAATGTCGCGAGGGACGCCGACACACTGCTGAGGACTCCTACCGTCTTTGTGTCTCAGGGGCGGTGGAGTGTTCCTGCCGTATGACCCAACCGGACTGGCCCGTCTGAGCAGGGGTGGTGCCTCTCTGCTCTCCGTGCGCTCCAGAGGCGACGGGATGGAGGACTTATACTCCTGGTTCTGGTGAGAGTGGACAGTGGGCGCGTGACTGGAACCTGTCCGTTTTCCGTCCTCCAAAGGGAAACCAGAGTCTGTGTCCTGGGAAGGGTTCTGTATCGGTGGAGCGATCCAGTTCAGGTCGTCAAGGATGGATTCCAGCAGGTACCTGTCAGGTGGATACGCTTTTGGGTCTGTTTTGTCACTGCCGTCACGCTCTCCTACAGCAGCAGCCTCGCGTGCCTTGACATCAGCCGCTGTGATCGGCTCCATTGGTTGGACATCATCGGATGTCTCCAGCGGAGAGACGGTGTCCCCCGTGTTTTCCACGTCCACGTAGCTGTTGTCGCTTCGACGCGGCGCTCCCAGCCAGCCCGCCGCCTCCTCAGATGCGTCAGATCCACGATCCAGGATGTCAGCGGGGAGCTCGCCGACCTCCCGGTCCTCGGCCCCACCCACTCCGGCCGAGTGGACCAATGGGAGCGAAGGGATGTCTGAGAAGTCAATGGTCTGCTGGCTGCTGAGCGGGCTGCTACTGCCGCTGTTGGTCCTTTTGCAGGCGTCGTCACGGCTACTATCGCTGTCCAGGGTGATGATGATGGGAGAACTGGGACACAGAAGACACGGTAAAACACGAGTGTGCTAACTTTCTGCAGCACTTGGTGAAAGAGTTTTACAAAAACATGAAAACAAAAAACAACGAGTTTATGTAGACCTGGAGAGGTTTCTCACATGTTTCACGGTTGACTGATAAGTTATCTAAGTTCCAGAGCTTAGTTTGGACTCTTTGTGTTCAGAAAATTCACTCGAAATTTCTTTAGCTATGAAATTAAATGACTGAACTCAAGTCATGAACGATTTACTGTGACTTCAACGCTCAGTTTCACAAATGCTGCGTTCACACCAAACATGTCTAGAGCGTCAAAAACGCATCTGACGCTTCAATTTGAACGCATTTTTACATTTTGTTCACTTTTTAGGATCAGACGCTTCCAACGCCCATCAAGCGTCTCCACTTGCTGTCTTTTCCGTCCGGACTTCCTGTCTCTTCAACTGTCTTTTTGTACAATGGAGGATAAAACTGAGAAAGGGGCACGTCTTTACTTAATAAAAAAAGCAACAAAGCGTTGTTTTCGGTTCCCTCGGCGCCATATATGTAACTTACGGAAAAGGAGGGCATCGGAGACGTCTGGGGCGTAACATGCTGCGAGACTTTTCAACGCTCCCAGAGGTGCGTCTACATAGACTGAACCGGACGCTCCTGCCGCATACGGTGTGAACGCAGCAGACTTCTTCCCTGTCCGCATGGACCTGAGCAGCCTTCACTTGTGCGTAATCAAATTTCTCGAGGTTTGATGCTGATCTGGAAGCTAAATCTGCCTCTTCTGCCAAACCAGAGGCAAGGAATCAGAAGCTCCACCTCGACAAATGTTGAATTTGAAGCAATTAGTCGGGAAAGGCTCTTGAAATCCCGCCGCATGGCTCCGAAACCAGATGCTGTCGGATGATACTTAGCACAAACGATTGACTTAGTTACTTCTGAGATCTAATCTGAGTGTTAAATTGTAAATGTCTGAACAATGCAACCAACGTGGTTTCGTTAAGAAGAGCCCTGCCTCATTCCTGACTGGGTCTGGGTCGCGTGTTTTCTACTCAGTCAGTCTGTAGCTTGTTTTTATAGCAGCGGAAACATTTTTTTTCCTAAATAATTCAGTGTTCAACTACAATAAAAGATACTATAATTGAAGCACTGCATTCATTAATCAGACTCCTGCCCAGATTCTCATCCAACTGTTCCCATAAATAATGTTCTATCTAATATTTAAACACTGATTATGATCACATCAGACCTCTTCTGGTTTGGACTCCCATGTCCGACAGGAAAAGTTGGAACTGAACAATTAAGGCCGTCTGGGTTTCCTGTCACCTGACTGTACCTGGTGATCTGCGCCAGGCGGTGGCGTCTGCGGCGGCGTTTGCGTGCCGACGGCTGCGAGGCACCCGAGTCGACGGTGCCCTCGTAGATGATCTCCACGCTGGGGCTGCGCTCATCTCTGGATCGTCTACTGAGACAGGGAGAAAACAGGGTACGAGATTAATCCTCATGGCAGCGGTGAGACAGCGGTGAGACTATGATAAATAAGATTCTCTGGTCTGATGAGACGAAGATTGAACTTGTATGTGTGGAGAAAACCAGGCACTGCTCATCACCTGCCCAATACAATCCCTACAGTGAAACATGGTGGTGGCAGCATCATGCTATGGGGGTGTTTTTCAGCTGCAGGGACAGGACGACTGGTTGCAATTGAAGGAAAGATGAATGCGGCCTAATACAGAGATATCCTGGAAGGAAACCTCTTCCAGAGTGCTCTGGACCTCAGACTGAGCCGAAGGTTCCCCTTCCAACAAGATAATGACCTAAAGCACACAGCTAAATTAACAAAGGAGGGGCTTCACAACAACTCTGTGACCATTCTTGACTGGTCCAGCCAGAGACCTGAAAATGGCTGTCCACCACCGTTCACCATCCAGCCTGACGGAGCTGGAGAGGATCTTTAAGGAAGAACGACAGAGGATCCCCGAATCCAGGTGTGAGAAACTTGTTGCATCATTCCCAACAAGACTCATGGCCGCACTAGCTCAAAAGGTGCTTCTACTAAATACTGAGCAAAGGGTCTGAATACTTATGACCATGTGATATTTTAGTTTTTCTTTTTTAATAAATTAGCAAAAATATCTACATTTCGGGTTTTTTCATGTCAAGATGAGGTGCTGAGTGAACATTGATGAGAAAATAAATGAACTATTTTGGTTAAACCAAATGGCTGCAAAGAAACAAACACTGAATAATTTAAAGGGGTCTGAATACTTTCTCTACCCACTGTACATCTATCTATCTATCTATCTATCTGTCTCTACATTTCCATCTGTCTCTACATACAGAGCTGCTTGAAAGTTTGTGAACTAGTTGAGTAGTTTAGAATAATTTTTTTTAAACCATGATTTTCTTATTTTCTCATGACCAGGCTTTTGTGTATGAAATGTCAGGTTCATGTTCATCAAGTCCATCTGCTTGTTTTGAGGGAAATGTGTGAATTGCAAGCAGACTAAATGAAACATGGAATCAGAGTATCTGCAAAAGTAAATGAACCACAGCTGCACTGGTGAAGACAATCAGGTGAGAGACTCAGGTGAAACATTTGAGTGCTCGAGTAATCAATTAAGCAGACCAATCAAATGAGACATCCTTAGGAAGAGTTTTGAGGTACACTGGTTAAAAGGGAGAGGAAACCAACCAAACCACTGTTGTGTCAAGACATAAAGACCAGATCAACAATGCCGAGAGGAAAGGAGACATCTGAGGACATCAGGAAGAAGGTGGAGACAGCCCATCAGTCTGGGGAAAGCTATAAGACCATCTCCAAAAGATTCCAGCTTCATCCATCCACTGTGAGACACATCATTTACAAATGGAGGGCACTTACAAATGGAGGGCACTAGGCATCACCGCAACTCTGCCCACAAGTGGACGGCCGTCAAAACAAACAGAAAATTAATAATGCAGGTAAAGGCCAACCCACACTTCACCTCCAGAGAGTTGCAGACCTCTCTGTCAGCGTCTGCTTCTACAATCAGGCCAAATATCCATAGACATGGCATTCATGGCAGAGTTGCTAGAAGGAAGCCTCTGCTCTCAAGAAAGGACAAAGCCGCCCGTTTAGACTTTGTCCCTCCAACCTCAGTCAACTGGCAGAGTTCTGCAAGGAGGAGTGGACAAAAATCCCAACAAAAAGCAGATGTGAGACACTGGTTTGTGGTTACAGAAGATGTTTGGCTGAAGTGATGCTGCAAAAGGAGGCGTCACAAGGTACTACCTCAAGAGTTCACATAGTTACCAGATCTTCTGTTTCTTGACACACAGATACAATAATTTTGTTGAATAAATGAAAACATTTATCTTTTTTTCTTTGTGTCCCTTATTTGGAAGATCTGCTTTACAATTTGAGATTTGAATGTTCATTTCACATGATTATTATAATTTCTCTTTAGAAAACAATGACCATGGTTCACAAACTTTCAAGCAGCACTCTACCTACCTACCTATACATCTCCATCTATATATCGCTACATATCCAACTCTACATCTATTTCTACATATCTATGCATCTACCTATACATATATGTCTATACATCCATCCATCTCTACATATCTACCTATACATATAGGTATGTATTGGTATACTGTATACAGTATTGGCACCCCTGCAATTCTGTCAGATAATGCTCCATTTCTCCAAGAAAATGATTGCAATTACAAATGTTTTAATAATAAAATGTTCATTTAATTTGTCTTCAATGGAAAACCACTAAAATAATTGTCAAAAAGCCAAATTGGACATAATTCCACACCAAACATAAAAAAGGGGGTGGACAAAAGTATTGGCACCCTTTGAAAAGTCATGTGATGCTTCTCTAATTTGTGTAATTAACAGGACCTGTTACTTACCTGTGGCACATAACAGGTGGTGGGAATAACTAAATCACACTTGCAGACAGTTAAACTGGATTAAAGTTGACTCAACCTATGTCCTGTGTCCTTGTGTGAACCACATTGAGCACGGAGAAAAGAAAGAAGACCAAAGAACTGTCTGAGGACTTGTGAAGCAAAATAGTGAGGAAGCATAGGCAACCTCAAGGCTACAAGTCCATCTCCAAAGACCTGAATGTTCCTGTGTCTACCGTGCGCAGTATCAAGAAGTTAAACCCCATGGCACTGAGGCTAACCTCCCTAGATGTGGACGGAAAACAAAAACTGACGAAAGATTTCAACGAAAGATTGTGCGGATGGTGGATAAACTCTAGGGTAGGATACCCAGGAAGACCCCACTTCTCACCCAGAGACATAAAAAAGCCAGACTGGAGTTTGACAAAACTTACCTGAGAAAGCCAAAAACGTTTTGGAAGAATGTTCCCTGGTCAGATGAGACTAAAGTGGAGCTTTTTGGGAAAAGGCATCAACATAGTTTACAGGAAAAGAAACGAGGCCTTCAAAGAAAAGAACACGGTCCCTACAGTCAAACATGGCGGAGGTTCCCTTATGTTTTGGGGTTGCTTTGCTGGCATAGGACTGCTTGAACATGTCAATATGAAGTCTGAAGACTACCAACACATTTAGCAGCATAATGTAGGGCCCAGTGAGAGAAAGCTGGGTCTCCCTCAGAGGTCATGGGTCTTCCAGCAGGACAATGACCCAAAACACACTTCAAAAAGCACTAAAAGATGGTTTGAGAGAAAGCACTGGAGACTTCTAAAGTGGCCAGCAATGAGTCCAGACCTGAATCCCATAGAACACCTGTGGAGAGATCTCAAAATGGCAGTTTGGAGAAGGCACCCTTCAAATCTCAGGGACCTGGAGCAGTTTACCAAAGAAGAATGGTCTAAAATTCCAGCAGGACATTGTAGGAATCATTGATAGTTACCGGAAGCGGCTGTTCGCAGTTATTTTGTCTAAAGGTTGTGCTACCAAGTTTTAGGCTGAGGGTGCCAATACTTTTGTCCGGCCCATTTTTGGAGTTTTGTGTAAAATGATAATTGATTTGACTTTTTTTTCATTCTCTTTTGTGTTTTTTTCATTGCAGGCAAAATAAATGAAGATATTAATACCAAAGCATTTGTGATTGCAATCATTCTCTGGAAGAAATTGAGTATCTGACAGAATTGCAGGGGTGCCAATACTTTTGGCCAGCACTGTATCTGTACATATCGATCTATCTATCTATACATATTTATCTACATATCTAAGTATAAATCTATCTACTCGTATGTCTTATCTATACATCTATCTATCTATCTATCGATCTATCTAACATTACATATCTGTTCAAATCCATCTACATATTTATCTATACTTATCTATCTATACATATTGCTTTATTGAAGTGTATAGTTGTTGTTTGATTCTACACATCCATATATGGACATGTCCGAACTCACCCCCCACCCTCCTTCTAGCCCCGCCTGTACTAAGAGAGACTCTGAGACTCGCTACGTCACACCTTAGTTTGCTAAAGCTAAGCTAACGGAGAGTGCGCAATAGTTAGCTGCCCAGCGGAGGGATGGACACAGTCACTTGCCGTGCACCGGACGGGCACTCCTCTGGCTATCACAGATACGTACAGTGCGCCCCTCTTGTAGTGGCTAAACTAGCATCTCCCACACAACACAGGTTGTTGTTCAATATGTATCGGACGCGTATCGAGCAACATCACTGTGGATGGATAAGGATTCTAACGTAAAACATAGATATGGTGAATGTATGGATAGACGAGAGTGGATGGATGAAGGTTTGACGGTCAGGAAGTGAGTTGAGGATAAACGGATGGAGAAGAATAAGTTGGATGATCTCAGGAGTTCATCAGGCTACAGAAACAGGAAGAGGATTCTGACCTGTGTCCTGTCTTCAGGCTGCTGCTTTCCCGCCTCTCCGCCTCCCTCCCCCTCCTCCTGCACTCCTTCTCGTGCTGACGGCCGCGAATCGGCCGCCAGGACGGGTCCTTGTTGCCGTTCAGGTGGCGGCTCTTGTACTTTCTCTTCCCGCCGGGCTTCTCCACGTGATAGGGCAGCTTGGGGGAGTAGGCGGGGGTGGGCGGCGTCTCGGGAGGGGAGGAGCACAGAGGGGAGAAGGAGCGCGAGGTGGAGGAGGAGGCTGAGGAGGTGAAGGGCGAGACCTGGGCGAGGCGGAGCTCCCAACTGGGGTTGCGCGGGGTCAGTGGCGGCGAGGAGACGGAGTCGGCGCTGGAGTGGAGCGGCGACTGGGAGCATCGTGACATCATGGGGGGGAAGATGGAGCGGTTGGGGTTGCAGAAGGTGCCGCTCCTCCTCAGACGTTCCCCACTCCTGTCGCGCCCAGGCTGCTTCCTCCGTTTCTCCACCTCGACCCCGCGCCGCGGCCCGTCTCGCCACCGCCGCTCGGGTGTTGCCGGACTGAGGGAGCACACAGACTTCCTGCTCCTGCCAGAGCTTTCGGACCAGGAGTGGGAGCGCTGCCGCCTCTCTCTCTGCCCCGCCTCCGGCTCCGCCATGAAGGCTCCTGATGTGGAAGGAGGGATGCTGGGTAGGCAGCAGGAAGTGGGAGCAGTCAGCTTTTCTACAGCCGCTGTTGCTTCCTCCTCCTTCTTCACCTCATCTTCCTCGCTGTCAGAGGAGAGCTTTACCAGCTCAGGAGTCCGCTCCGCGATCGGTTTCTTGTAGCCAACAATCAGACACTCCTCCTCCTCACCACCGCCGGCCTCTCCTGCCTCCTGATTGGATGGCTGCTGGGTGTCTGGGCTGAGCGCGGGCGGTTCAGCAGTGGTGTGAGACGGCCCCGGCGTCTCGTCGTCCCAGGGGGCCAGACTGAGGCTGCTTCCTGTTCGGATGACGTCCGAGGCTCCTCCCTCCTCCCCCTCAGATATGGCGATGACAGAGCTGTCGTCGGAGGAGCTGCCGAGCTGGTCCGGCTCCATGGCGGCGGGGGGCTCATACACCGCCTGTCGGTCGTAGCTCTCCATGCTCAGCGTGGAGCGAGCAAAGCTCACCAGCTCGTGCACAAAGTGCTCGGTGCGAGTCAACAGGAACGGGCGCAGCTCTTCTTCTACGGCAGCGATGTCCTCCAGGCCGCTGCGGAGCACCCGCGCCGTGATGGTGCGCTGGACGGCGTCTGCGAGGGAGGAGTCGGAGCCGAGCAGCATCAGCAGCTCGCGCCGCAGCCAGGCGTGGAGTCTGTTGAGCGGGCCGTCCCTCCGGCGGAAACTCTCCGCCTTGACGGCCCGTCGTCGCCCCTGATTACCGCTGATGCCCTGCACTCGCACGCCGCACTGGTAGAGCGCCTTCCGGAAGGCTATCAGCTCCCTCTCCCTCATCTGGATGACGCCGCCTTCCCTCTGCAGCCGCCGCCGGACCGCCAGGCGGCACATCAGCCGCCGGGATGCCCGGGCGCTTGGGCCAGCCTGTGCGGCGGCCGCCGCTCCTGTGACACCTGTCGCATTGTCGAATATCCGCCGCCGCTCCTCGTCTCTCCTCATCATCTCCTCTGCGACCTCCCTCACCCTCATGTTGTCCATGATGAGTTCGGACATGTCCAGGTGGTACGGCGAGACAGGAAGAGGAGGCGAGCGCATGAAGAGCTCCCACTGCCCCATCCTGTCGTCGGAGCTTCGCCCGCTCGCCGCCCGCCTCCGCCTCCTCCGAACGGCCTCCCTGTCGGCGGCCACAAGTTGCCTCCTGAGCATCAGCCTCAGGTGGTGATGCGTGCCACCGTCGGATGTCACGGCGGCCACCGTGGTGAGGAAGGTGCTGGCGGTGAGCTGGTTGCCGGCGCGTGGCGGTGGCTGCAGCGTGTACTCCTTGAAGTCGTCCTCGGCGCGGACCGAGTGCAGGATGGAGGCGAACGGCTGCTTGCAGAGCGGACACTCCGCCTTGTTGCGCGACCACTCCTGAATGCAGGGGAAGCAGAAGCGGTGGAGGCAGTGGTCCAAGTACGCCAGGTTGTTGAAGCGGTCCAGACAGATGGGGCACTTGGAGTCTGGCGACGCCTCCGCCGCCACGGCGGGACGCGCGCCTCCGGAGGAGGTGTTGGGAGGAGACACAGAGGAAGAGGAGGGCGCGGGTTCAGCCGAGGCCGAAGCTTTGTTGCCTCTCCTTCTCCTGCTGCTGCGTCCGCCTTCTCTGGTTCCATCTGCGTCTCCCTCTAGCGGAGCGCCTTCCGCTGAACCGGCCGCCACGTTGCGTCGACGCACGCGAAGTTTCATCCGTGTCGCCGCCATCACCTAAACAAAGAGAAGTTAGTTGTTAATCAAACTGGTAGTTACACCTGTTGCTAAGTCAGAGCTAACGGCTACCAGTGCGTGTTTTAAACCACTAAGTTAAACATGCATTAACTCTGACTGGTAGGAAACTATGGTTATTAACTGTTGAATTAAGCTGCTTTAATCCGGGCTCTTTTGTTTTCCATGTTGAGCTTCTTCATGTTGTACTGGTTACCTTATTAGAGATAAATAAAGTGTAATGGTGTGGTGCAATGTAACGATTTTAAAGCCATGATGGGTAAAACAACTCTAACGCAACCATCTACTAGAAAGTATAATTTAAATATTAAGCTTTATGCATTTAATTCACCGTGACTTTTGTTTCTCTCACACCCTACGAATGCATCACTCCCGTTTCCCTACCTGAAAAATTCAGGCCGGTGAATGCGGTGAAACAAATTTCTCAATGGTCTGACGTCTGGTTAACATATAATATATAAAAACAATGTATTTAAGAGTAACTATGCAAATTAACAGTACCTAACAAACGTCCACTATTGTATCATATAGGGCGTCTTCTAAGCAGTGTGTCCCCTATTTCAGAACACAGCAAAGCTACGATTTTAATCTTAATATCTTGCGTCATTTCTCTCTCCACTCGTCTCCAACTCCCGCGACTCGACCTGTCAATCAGCCGTCAGCGCTGTGGTAGGAGCAGCTCCAGGAAAATGCAAACAGGATTATTGATCACTGACTTTATGGTAACGATTTGCTACCACAAAAATCTTCTGAGCCAACATGAAAAAAATAAAATCAGGATTTCACTCCATTCCCCACCGGAAGAGCATCAATGATTACAGCTGCGGACCATTTTGCAGGTATGCACATAAAAACACACACCTAACATCTTCAAACTTGACAGTTTACCTTCATCAGGGGTTTTCAGCGACGTAACGGTTTGGTGAGGAGGAACATTTTTTTTTCCTCCGCATATTCAGGCTACGTGAGGATGCTGCAAAGTCAACGATGCCACCTGCTGCCATCCTTAGATTGTTAACTTATTCAAATCAAAAGAATTAACAAACTGACGGTGTGATTGGTTTCAAAACGATTCTTTAGTGACTTAATTGTGAACTGGCGCTATGGAAAGTAACAGAAACGTTGCGTTATGGCCGCAGTCTGTGAGGATTCACAACATCTCCTCCCCCACCATCACCCTCAGCACTGGCTCCCCTCAGGGCTGTGTGCTGAGCCCCCTCCTGTTCACACTGCTCACATATGACTGCTCTCCTATCCATCCAG
>JAVLVB010000720.1:242886-245386 GCA_032876305.1 Orestias chungarensis
GTTCAGGGCCTGTAGGCCGTTAGGAACCGGACCATCGGGCTGTGGTTCTGCTGTCCTCCCCAGCTGGGGCAGCGGGGCATGATGGGAAGGCCACTTCCGTCCCTGAGCCTTAGATCGTCTAGAGCTAGAGAGAGCTCACTGCTGCAAGGCATTAATTACGAGCTTTACTGTGGGGCTTCAATCCAGTTTCAAAAAGAACTTTCAGTTATTCCAGGTTTTAAAGAGTTGCTTTAGATGCTGGACGGGAAGGATCTCCTGTAGCAGTCCGTATCACAGCGATTTAGCCTCTGACTGAAGACACGGTTTGATATAAATGTCATGAGGAGGATGTACATTCATCTCCAGAACAGAACCAGAACCAGAACCAGAGATCTGCAGCATCTCTGAAGCACTGAAGGACCTAAGAAGTCCAGTCAGGCTCCACATAGACGTCTTCTTTGCTGTCTGTACAATTCATGCATAATTCATTTATAGATTCATTAATGCAGAAGTTGTTAATTAATCCAGGATCTTAGTATTATTACTTCTTTATTGTCACACTTTTCATGACCCCCACGCCGACACTGGAGAGCATTAGTGAAAACTGAATCTTCAGGCTTACTTCACTTTAAAATACTATGTTTAAAGCATATTAGTAAAAGCCAATTAATCCCTACTATAGTTTTATCAAATGATTAAGTATGTGTGCTGTTATATTCGTGTTAGATAATAACCACACGTCTTGTATTAAGTCTCTTTTCATGGTTGTGCTCACGCAGGTTTCTCACAGGTGTGTTCCCAAGACCTTGTTTGGTACATTTATGCATGACCTGAACTCCGGATCGCCAACACATCCTCCTTTCTTTAAAGTAAGAATCCTGTCAAAGAATAACAACATACATTGTATGAGACAGAGCGTAATCCCACACAGTTATAATATTTGAATCACAACATATAAACGGTTCAACTTTTGTTTCTGATTTTCTCTTTTTTTTGTTTTTGTTTTGTTTTGTTTTCCATGTTCAGTCTGTCAGGTTGTCTCACCACTCTGGTAGATCTTCTTAGTACAGGTGGACTGTCCTTAATCTGTCCATTTCACGATGTGTTTCAGTTGAAGGAATAATCTGAGAGTCCTTAGAGTTTTCACTTGGCTCATCATCAGGCTCTACTGGAGTTTTGTTTCTTCTCAGAACTTGTCCATCTTCAGTTTTCACTCCAAATGAACGTGGAGCTACTTCCTGCAGAATAGTTGCTTTAGTATTCCTTCCCTCATCATCCTGAATCTTTACTGGATCCTTGCATGTCAGTGGCGGTAGAATGTTAGCGGATCTGTCATAATATGACATTTGTTTTACTTTCTGCTTTCCTAACTCCAGCTTTGACGATTTCTTTGCACCTCGTCCATAACTTGGCAGAGTTGTCCGAATCTTCTGATTCATCTAAAGTTCAGCAAGCAAAAATCCAGATTGCAATGGTGATGATCTGTAGCTTAATAAAGAAAAATACGGGTCAGAGTTTCTATCTGCAGCTTTCTTCAGAAGTTGCTTAAGAATATGAACTCCTTTCTCCGCTTTTCCATTTGATTGTGCATAATGTGGACTTGATGTTACACGCTTAAAATCATACTGTTCTGTGAACGTTTGCCATTCTCTGCTACTGAAACATGGTCCTTTGTCACTCACCACAATATGTGGAAGGCCATGCCATGCAAACACAAATTAGCCAACAGAGCCATCTCCGGATAGTCTGAATAGTAACCAATGATCACTAAATAGCCTTTACCTTTAAAACCAAACAAATCCATTCCCACTTTCAGCCATGGTGATGTTGGAATGTCAGTTATCAATATAGGTTCTTTGCTCTGTTTGTTTCTAAATGTCTGACATGTTTTACATTTACTTACAAGCACCTCAATGTGCTTATTTAGTCCAGGCCAGAAAACTGATTCTCGTCTTTTACATTTTCCAATGCCTGAGTGACCCTCGTGAATCTGCTGCAGAATGTCCTGTCTTAATCCTCCTGGAGTCACAATTCTGTTGTTTTTCAGTAACAGTCCATTCACAACACTTAGGTCAGATTTAACATTGAAAAACTGTGAACATGAGCCTATTGGCCATCCTTCATCCATATTCTGTATGACCAACCCTAACTCTGTATCCTTAGCAGTTGCCTCAACTATTTGCTAAGAAAACTCACATTTATTTTTATTGAGCTTTAGTCCATTTGCCCGTATGCGCTCCATCTGTCTCAATCTGTCATTGTGTTCTTGAGCTGTTGACGTCATCAATGTAGACTCTCACTCCTTCCAAACCTTCTATTATCTGCTCCAAAATTGCTCCAAAAGGAGGTCTTAGAAAACAGTATCTTCAGAAAAGTGTGTTAAAGGTACAATACTTGGTACTGCTGTCATCCAGCTTTACTTGCCAGAACCCTTGTGATGCATCCAGCTTGGTGAAATAACTTGCTCCGGCCATCTCACTGATTATTTCCTCTGGAGTGGGTATTTGATAATGTTCTCTCC
>JAVLVB010000720.1:250386-254278 GCA_032876305.1 Orestias chungarensis
GATCCAAAATAGTCATGAGAGAAGGTTCTGTGGTCAGATGAGACCTCAATAGAAGGTTTTGGTCTTAATTCCACTCGCTGTGAGGGGGAAAAATGATTAGCACCTTCCTAAAGACACCTTCCCCACTGCAAAGCATGGGGGTCGAATCATCTTGCTTGTTTTTCTGCACATGAAACAGGAAGACTGCAGTGTACTGCAGTGTAAAGAGAGGATGATAGTGGCTGTTTATTGCGAGATTTTGGGGAACAACCTTCTTTCAGTTACAGACATGAAGATGGGCCGCTGTTTCGTCTTCCAACAGGATAACCAAGGAGTGGCTCCGTAAGAAGCATATCGAGGTTCTGGAGTGGCCTAGCCAGTCTCCAGACCTAAATCCTATTGAAAATCTTTCAAGGGAGCTCAATTCTCTGTTTCTCAGCGACAGCCCAGAAACCTGCAGAAGATATGTGTGGAACAATAGGCCTAAATCCCTGCTGTAGTTTGTGAGAACCTAGAGAAAAACTACAGGAAATGTTTGACCTCAGTGATTGCACAAAAAAGGCTACTGTACCAAATTTTAACATTCATTTTTACAGGGGTTCAAATACTTATTTGTAGCAGTAACACACAGAGAAATTGTTAAAAAAGGGGGTTGAAATACTTATTTTTTCAGTGTATTAAGCTTATCGTTGTAATGGTAATCCAAGCGTCTTGAGGTGAAAACCTGACCGACGTTACCCGTGCTACCTGAGCTAGCTTCTAGCTTTAGCCTCTTGATGGGTGATCGTTGCTCTCCAAGAAATGTTGAGACTTGGGTGCATGAAGAGCGTTGCCTCACTAAAGCTGCCCCGGTCAACTTTCAACCATGAGGCTTTTCTATCGTGTTATAAAAACATCCCCCACTTTCTTTCATCCTCGCCTTCCTATAACCCCCAAAGTCCTAAAGTCAGGATTAACAACACTTCAAGTCTGCAGGGACCAGCTGACGGAATGAGCTCCGGACTTGCCTGACCCCTCTTTGTCCTCCAGGTCCTACTGGCCCTGGTGGTATTGTCCTGGTCTTACGTGATCTACGCTAGCAGGACTGCGACTTATTGGCTGCTGGAGAGAAGGAGTGGCCGCCTGCAGGAGGACTGACGGCGCTGCTGCATGGATCTGTTCTGGTTCTAGCTCAGGCACTGCCAGGGGCAGGAAGAAGATCCTCTTCGTTGTTGGAATTACATACTAAATCCATAACGGAGTATTCTGGTTCAGCTCAATGGGAACATTTCAGAACTGAATGCAACAAATCCAGGAATGACTCTAGTTTTTTTCCTCACTATTTTTCTTTGTAAATTGTTCCATGTCAGCAAACATTTTCCTACCATTTATTTTTTATTTTTTAGGTCTCATGAAGTTTATGTTGGTCTTGAACCAAAGAGACCCATTCCTTTGTTTCACATTTTCACTTTGAATCGTTTCTCTTAATGAAACAAAAGAAAAACATTTGCTCCATGTGTTCAGGAAAAATCCAATAGGAAAGTTTAAATTAGGAAATTAACGATTAGCCTAATAGAGTATATTGATTATTCTAAAAAGTAATTGGAAAAATCAGCACATTATTCATTATTTCATTGACATTAATCTTCAGTTTTTTTTCAGCTGGGTTAAAACATTTCTTATCCAGCAAAGCTCAGGCAATCGCTTCAGGTCAATAAATTTTTCAGCAGTTTCTCCTCCTGAACATGTGGCGCTCTGGTCCAGGTGTACTTTATGTTTAAAAAAAGTTAAAGGTAGCATTAGCTCTTTTATTGGCTTCCTCTACCAGAGAAACACAGCTAAACAGAGACTTTCTTATCCAGGGATAGACCTACATGATGGAAAACTGAAAACGTTGTGGCAGCAGCTCCTGCATGTTCTCAGTCTAGGAGTGTGAAGGTAAGGGCAGCTGGCGCTCCTCGGTGGCTCGTCCACTTGTTCAGAGCTCGCCTTCATGTTATCCAGGAGTTTGTCTACGATGGACTCAATGCTGCTGCTATTCATTCTCGTACCCTTAAGCACATAAGCTTTGTGGTTCCCTCACAACAGATTTCTCAGATTCACAGCTGTTGCACCGTGTTGAAGTTAGCTCTTTTAACTGACTTTCAACATTTAGTTTATGTTCTATTACTTGATTTCGTACATGTTGGTAACCGTTTTGTACATAAATTTTGGCAATTTTGTTGTTTGCTTATTTCAGGTTGGTAAAAGGGTCAAAGACATGACGCTTGCTTTTTCTGTCCAACAGAACTTTTCATCTCATAAGAAACACTAAAATGAATAAAAACATAACACATATGTCTAAAGCCTCACCTCTTTATGAGCCCTCTCTTATTTCTTTAAACATGTTGGTCATTGGTAATTTAACTGCTATATGAAGTGTGAAAACTTCATGTGGGGCGACTGGATCCATTCTTGAGTTCTGTTTGGACAGCTAGTTTAAAATCACATTAAAACTATTTAAATATAATCCTACCCTATTTGGCATAATTTCAAACATGTTTTCCATTTATTGAGAAACTCATGAAGCATTTGAACATACAGTTTAATCATAATACACAAACAAATCTTGTCCAAGTATGTGGATTATCTGAAATATATAATTTGGAGTGGCCATCAAGAAAATACAATTATGGGACATATATTTTGACAGGGCCCACACTGCAGTCTACACCCCTCAAAAACCAGAACTTCACTATGGAGACACAGGAAGTGAGGAGACCCTGAGGGCAGTACAAAGCTGCTGGACCCGACATTGCCTGAAGTCCTCCACCATTGGCCTAAAACAGACCAACATCACCAGCCTCAACAACCCCTCCCATCCCACCCCACCCGAAAAGGCACACACTTGACCCCCACCAGTTTGCCTACAGGGCCTATGGGTCCACGGAGGAGGCCATACCCACCGCCCTGCACACCATGTGGAGCAGCGAGGGAGCTACACATGGTTGAACGGCAGCTTGGCCTTCAATACCATGAACCAGAGCCGGCTGGTGGTCAAACTGGGAGAGCTGAATCTCCCCAATAACACCAGTAGTTGGATTATGGACTTCCTCACAGACCGCTCCCAGAGAATGAGAGTCGGTCATCACCTCTCCACAGGGCTTTGTGGTGAGCCCCCTGCTGTACACACACGACTGTACCCCCACACACCCAAGCAACACCATAATTAAGTTTGCCGGGAACACTACAGAGGTGGGACTCATCTTAGGAGGGGATGAGACTGCTTACAGGGTGGAGGTGGAGCATATGTCTGCACAGTGCATGGACAACAGCTTGACTCTAAACACCTCTAAGTCAAAGGAGCTCATCATTGACTTTCAGAGGTGTAAGCAGGACACACAGCCCATCACCATCAGTGGGGAAAGGGTGGAGACGGTGCCAGACTTCAGGTTCCTGAGAACCCACATCAGCAAGGATCTGATGTGGACTAAAAACACTAATGACGATCATGAAGGCGACACAGCAACAACTTTACCTCCTTTAGGATTTTCAGGAAGAACAACGTAAGACCAGACTTGCTGTTATGCTTCTACTGCTGCTCTGTCGAGTAGATGCTGAGCTGTGCCATCTCGCTTTGGTTCTCTAGCTTCAATGCAGCAGAGAGGATGTAGGGTAATCAACACCACCCAGGGACTGATTGGCTGCACTCTCCCTTCCTTGGAGGATATTTACCCCACCCGCTGCCTCGGGGGGGCCCGCAGCATCATTAGGGACTCCTCAAATCCGGTCACTACCTCTCATGCTCTCCTGTGGGAGGTGTTTAAGGAGCAAAACCGACAGACTGAAAAACAGCTGCTTTTCGAGAGCTGTTTTTTCCCTGAAAGCCTGACATACTGAAAGACTATTACTATCACATAAATAGTCTATACATGCAATTTAACTGGATAAAAAT
>JAVLVB010000722.1:0-24741 GCA_032876305.1 Orestias chungarensis
TATATATATATATATATATATATGTGTGTATGTATGTGTATATATATGTGAGGTTCACGGCAGTTTGGATATTACGGCTGGAGCTCCCTGACTAGCTCACTGCCAGGTGGAACAGAAGAATAATGGATTTTGAAGAAGACAATACTTTCCTCGTTTCCACACCTTTGTTGAATTTGTGTGTAGAGAAGCCAGGATAGCTTGCAATCAGAGGACTTCGCTTCATGCTCTGAAGAGTGGTGATGCTTACAGAGCAAAGCAGTCTAAGGTCTGCAATGGTTGTGCAAGGGTACTAGCAAGTGCCTTTGAAAGGGAGCCAGATGTTGAAGGACAAAGGGGTGATGCTAAGGGGTGAATGTTCTGTGAGAAGACAAACCATGGCATTCAGACAAGTCAGAAGTTAACCTGTCAAAGAGCGAGTTAAGTATGTGCAGATAAAGAAATTGTGTTTTGCATGTTTAAAGCCCGGACACCAGTGTTTGTAACGTGTGCAAGGGTAGGCATCCCACAGGCTTGCATCAATACCATGCCAAGGCTGATACACCTAGTGAAGTAACAAGCACAGCCATGTCTAACTAAGTTATGCACAAAGGGAATAGCACATACGTGTCCATTATAGTGCCAGTTTGGCTGTCAACGACAAATGTTGAAGTTCTGGTATACGCTCTTCTGGACAGTCAGAGTGATAGCACATTCATGCTACAAGCAAGGCCAGAGACTCTCGATACACAGATGGAACCTGGCCAATTAAAACATTCCACACTATTGTCCGAGCAGATGAAAATCCCACGTCACAAATTAGTTGGGTTGCAGGTCTGGGGGTTTTATTCCTCCAAGAAAATCCCTTTTCTTGTGACTTATTTTCGAGACTTCATCCCTGCTAGACTTCAGTGAGTGAAATGTGAAAGATGCTCACTTCTCTCAAGATGAGCTTGGCTTCATCAGGAAAATGGAGGATGGCATAAAGACACAAGCGAATTGAAGGCATGAGATGCCATTACCATTTAAAGAAGACAGGCAAAATCTGCCTAACAACTTCAATTGTGCAGATGTAACCCTACTTAATGAACTAAGGGACTAGATAGCATCTAATATCAGAAGACTAAATTCATCTACTGGAGCTGTTGTCAGTAATCAATAAAAACAATACAAAGGAATAACTACTTTCAATACCATGTATTTTATAGAAGGGAAAATTAAAGTGAACACCACAAGATACAAAACATATATAAAACCCAAAAAATAAATACAATATATATATATATATATATATATATATATATATATATATAGTACTGCAGCAGATCTTCCATATAAATGTGCACAGAAATCCTAAATTTCCCCACTAGTCAGCACAGTGTCTGACTGACACACATTTAAAAGTCCATGGTTTGATTGTCCAGATATTTGAGGTGAAAATGGAGAAGAGCTGAATAATGGATTGTGTGTCTGTATAGTAAGATGGAGGGGGAAATACTACGGACCATCAGCCTCCTACCAGACCAGTATGGAGTGAATATCAGGTTCTCCTGGCCCTAGCCAGTTGTCAGAAGCTCGCCATCTTTTAACCCTAAAAAGGGGTCACCTGGCCTGTATTGAAATAAACAGGACCAGTAAATTACCAGCCTGCTAGTTAACTAGACTTGTTTCAGTTATATACAGAAATAAATGCAATTATATCCACAATCAAATCTTTAAGACAAAATAAAGATATCAGCATTTATCTCATTATCTTAAACACACATTGAATTTAAGAAGTTAGATCATGAGACAATTGATGATCAAACAATTAGCATTGGCTGGTGGTGACCAACATGCTAAACAAACAAAACAACATTGTATTCACTACTCACCAATTCCATATATAGTTCAGTGTGTGAAAACTTCATGGCTCCAAGCTCACTGGGTATTCAGATCTACATGATTTTTATATTGTGAGTTTTAAAAAGTGCATAATAAACAGACAGATGAACTAATTGTTTGGAAGCACAAACCTCTAGCTCCTTTGTCTCCAGCTCTCCCCCTCACACCTGATAGGTAAAAGCTGGAGCAGGTCTGAATAATCACTTCAGGTGCAGTGATTGGCTGAATGCACTGTGTGACTGACTGTCACTCTAACCAATGGAGCAGCAAAGGGCAGTTTTTACCCTGGGTTACACAGATCATCGCCTCCAGTGTTTGAAAAGGAGATTCGAGAAAGACAAGCAGTAACACAAGGACTACGTTGCATTCATGAATGACATCATATCCTGTGTAATGCTGAGAAAGTCCCGGAAAATTAAATCAAACAGGGCTCTTGTTGGTCCACACCACAATGTCTACCATCCTCAGAAACCAGGGAAGATTCATGTGGTGTTTGACTGTTCAGCCAAGTTCGAAGGAGTATCACTTAACGACTATCTACTTAGCGGACCAGAGTTGACAAATACTTTGTTAGGCGTCCTGTGTCGATTCAGGAAGAGCCCAGTAGCCGTGATGTGCAATATTCAGGACTACCTCAGGTTCTTGTGGTGGAACAATGGGGACATTGAGTAAGAGCCATCAGTTTACCGAATGAAGGTGCACCTATTTGGTGCAGTCTCGTCACTTGGCTGTGCGGACTACTGCCTCAAACACTCCGCCGCACAAGTACGAGGTCAATTTAGTGAAGGAACAATCCACTTAATCGAAAGAAACCTTTATGTCGATGATGGCTCGATAAGTGTCTCAACATCAGAAGAAGCAATAAAGTTGGTTGCTGAAGCCAGACAGGTCTGCAGCTCTGGAAGGTTGGGCATCCACAAGTTATTTTCCAATTGCCAAGAGGTGCTTGCGTCCCTCCCGAAAGAAGAGTGTGCAGATGCGTCAACAGGCTGAGACCTGGCCCTGGGTGAACCCCACATGGAGAGAGTGTAAGGTGTTAAATGGTGTGTCACATCAGACCACTTCAGCTTCAGAGTAGTGGTGGGTAGTGGTGGACTACTTTCTAGAAGAGGAGTGTTGTTGACTGTGGCCTCTATCTTCGACCCCTTAGGCTTTGTCGCACACTTTATTCTGATCGGGAAGCAAATACTTCAGCAAATGTGCCGTGACAAGGTAAGTTTGGAGGATCTGCTGCCAGACAATCTGAGACGCCGGTGGGAGTCCTGGCTCCTGGACTTGAAGAACCTGACAGACGTCAAGATTTAGTGATGTTATCTCCCATCAGAGTTTAAACAAATCCAAAGGTACAATCTCCATTACTTCTAAGGTGCGAGCGTCCTGAGGTATGGAGAATGTACTTACCTGCGGGCAATAAGTGAAACAGAACAAATCAACTGCTCCTTAGTAATGGGAAAGGCTCGAGTGGGACCTACTAAGGTCACAACTGTGCTAAGACTCGAGCTGTCGGCAGTGGTTGTAGCTGTACGCATGAGTGACATGCTAAGAAAGGAACTAGAAATAGATGCTCAAGAAGTCTTTTGGACTGACTCAAAGGTCGTCCTGGGATACATGAACTACGACGCAAGAAGATTCCATGTGTTTGTGGAAAATCGGCAAAGACAGCACCAGACCAGAGCAGTGGAGATACGTGAGCTCAGAAGACAACCCTGCTGATCATGTGTCAAGAGGCCTGGTGGCAAGGGAGCTCATTGCCTTCAACTGGTTTTCTGGTCCTGATTTTCTCTGGCGTGAAGAACTTCCCTGTGGAAATGTTGAGGTGGAAGATTTAGCAGTAGAAGACCCTGAAGTACGAAACATCTTGGTACACAAGGCTTCAGCTGCAGAAGTTTCACTGGTGGAACGGTTTCTTAAGTTCTCCTGATGGACGAAAATTAGTCAAGGCTATTGCTCGCCTCATGCGTCTTGTCAAGGAGTTGAAGGGTTTAATCCCAAGAATAAATTAAGCCACAAGTCTGGTGGATAGAAACAATGCAGAGGCTACCATCATTAGTCTTGTTTAGAGAGAAGCCTTTTTAGAAGAAATGCAAACTCTCCGACATGGGAAGAAGCCCATTAAAAACAGTAAGCTACAAACCTGATTCCAAAAAAGTTGGGACACTAAACAAATTGTGAATAAAAACTGAATGCAATTATGTGGAGGTGCCAACATCTAATATTTTATTCAGAATAGAACACAACTCACAGATCAAAAGTTGTTAAATTTTATCTTTTTTTTTAAACTTTTTTTTTCAAAAACTGTTATACATATCAACATATACACATATCCACCCTTGTCACATCTCACTTTTCACATCACCAAGCAAACAGGCTTTTTAATTCCAGCTCTGCCAAAAATTATCCAGGGACTATTAGTGGAGAAAACAGTCCAACAAATATACATTTCCTTCAAATATACATTTGTCTCATTAAAAGAAACTTATATTCATCAACATCCATGGAGACATAAATCACAATAATTGGAGTGACAGAGACAACAGTAGACATAACAAAAATGCAAACTAAAATACTAAAAGCGCCCAATAATAATGATACAAACGACATTTAAAAGGTACACAAGCAAAATATAAATAAATAAAAATAGATAATATAGACTTGTCAAGTTTACAATATTAATTTAGTAATAGGTCTTCACTTTGTTTCAAAGGTCTCCATCTTAAGTTTTAGTCTTGAAGTTGTTTTTTCCATAATATAGACTTTTCTAATTCTATCTCTCCACTGTGTAATACTGGGAGGTTCTGGCCTTAACCAAGGATATGTTATACACTTCTTCGCAATCAGAAGAGAAAACTCTGATTAAGTATTTATTGTCCTTGTCAATCATGTCTGAGGGGATTTTTCCTAGAACATATACAGATCTATTCAGATCTAAATGAATGGCCAAAATACTTTTATATCTGTTTCCACATTTTTCCAAAACTCAACCACCTTCGGACAATCCCAGAATATATGAGTAAAATCCCCCACCTTTCCACAATTTCTCCAACAAAGCCAAGATGTTTTATCATATTTAGATGTGATAACTGGAGGATTAAAGTAACACATCTTGAGTTTACAGTCAAATTCCATCCACTGGTAGTTAATTTGTGCCCAGAGCTAAATATTTCTTCTCAATCTTCATTTGCTATTATTATATTAGCCTCCAATTCCCACTTCTCCTTAATTTCCTTATTATTAACATTGTATTCATATTGCAGGCTTTTGTATAGTTTTGAGATCAGGCCTTTTTTCACTTCACATTTTGTTATTGATAGTAGAATTTCTTCAGTTTTAGTCATATCTGTTGAAATTTTCTGTCATTCACTATGATTCTGGAGATAATGTCTAAATTGCAAGTACGTATAAAAATCATTTTTTTGTAGAATAAATTCCCCCTGAATTTGTTCAAAAGATTTAATTTTTGACCCATTAAAAAGCTGTGCTATAAATACCAGTCCTCCTTTTGTCCATCTCTCAAACCCTGTATCCATAGTAGCTGGGGTAAAGTCTGGAATCTTAGCTATTTTTAGAATTTTTGATATAGAGTCAGGTAAATTAAATTTATTTTTTGTTCTTGACCAAATATTAAACGTTTCCTTAATCCAATAAATTTGGTTTTTGAGATTTCTTTGAAGCCTCTTTGTTGTAAAGGGCAGTGTTTCTAGTGACAGATTTGGGCAGGCCCATTTGCCCCATGTCTACCCATAATGTGTCTTGATCCAAAATGTATCATTTTAAGGGAAAAATATGTTGTTTCAAACTTTCATGGCATCAACAAATCCCCAAACAGTTGGGACAAGGCCATTTTTTTCCAATGTGTGACATCTCCCCTTCTTCTTACAAAAGTCAACAGATGTCTGGGCAGAGAGGAGACCAGTTTCTCAAGTTTAGAAATAGGAATGCTCTCCCATTCATGTCTAATGTAGCCCTCTTACTGTTCAATCGTCTTGGGCCTTCTTTGTCGCACCTTCCTCTTTATGATGCGGCCAAATGTTCTGTATAGGTGAAAGATCTGGACTGCAGGCTGGCCATTTCAGTACCTGGATCCTTCTACTACATAGCCATGATGTTGTGATTGCTGCAGAATGTGGTCTGGCATTATCTTGTTGAAAAATCCAGGGTCTTCCCTGAAAGAGATGAGGTCTAGATGAGAGCATATGTTGTTCTAGAACCTGAACATAGTTGTCTGCATTAATGGTGCCTTTCCAGACATGCAAGCTGCCCATGCCACACGCACTCATACAACCCCATACCATCAGTGATGCAGGCTTCAGAACGGAGCGTTGATAACAACTTGGGTTATCCTTGTCCTCTGAGGTCCGGATGACATGGAGTCCCAGTGCTCCATAAAGAACTTGAAATCGTGACCCATCTGACCACAGAACAGTCTTCCATTTTGCCACACTCCATTTTAAAAGACCTCTGGCGTAGTGAAAACGTCTGAGCTTGTGGAGCTTGCATAGAAATGGCTTCCTCTTTGCACTGTAGAGTTTCAACTGGCAACAGCGGATTGCACGGTGGATTATGTTCACTGACAATGCTTTCTGGAAGTATTCCTGAGCCCATTCTGTTATTTCCTTGACAGTGGCATTCCTGTTTGAGGTGCAGTGACGTTTAAGGGCTCGGAGATCACGAGCATCCAGTAAAGTTTTACAGCCTTAACCCTTACGCACAGCAATTGTTCTACATTCTCTGAATCTTTTGATGATGTTCTGCACGGTTGATGATAACTTAAAAGTCTTTTCTATTTTACGCTGGGTAACACCATTCTGGTATTGCTGCACTATCTTTCTGCGCAGCAATGGTGGAATTGGTGATCCTTTTACCATCTTGGGTTGAAAGAGACACGGACACTCTGAGAAGCTCTTTTTATACCCAATCAAGTTGTCAATTGACCTAATTAGAATTAATTGGTCTTCCAGCTTTTCGTTATATAATCAATTTCCTTTTTCCAGCCACTTATTGCTCCACTTATTATTTGTTGACACTTTGAAATTTTGAATCAACATATTTTTCCTTTAAATTGTTACATTTACTCAGATTAAACTTTTGATCTGTCATCTATGTTCTGTTACGAATAAAATATTGACATTTGCCATCTCCACATCATTGCGTTCAGTTTTTATTCACAATTTGTTTAGTGTCCCAACTTGTTTGGAATCCGGTTTGTACACAGACTGAACCCTTTCCTTGACGAACAGGGAATTGTTAGGGTGGGAGTTCGGTTGACGCATGCTGATTTCCACCATCACATCAAGCATCCTGCAGTTTTGCCTGCCAAGGTTCATGTAACAAGATTGCTCATACAGCATTATCATCAAGTGAAACATCAAGGACGTGGCATAGCAGTCAACCAGCTACGAGCCAATGGATTTTGGATTCTTGGATGCAGTTATGCCGTCTCATCCTGCATTAACAAGTGTGTCAAGTGCAGAAAGTTTAGAAGGTCTACAGACCATCAGCAGATGGCAGACTTGCCACGCGACGGGATGGAAGAAACATCTCCATTTACGTATTGCGGGATAGACTGCTTTGGATTGTTCCATGTTAAGGATGGAAGGAAGGAGTCAAAGCACTATGGTCTGCTGTTTACGTGCTTATGCTCTCGTGCATTTCACATAGAGCTTCTTGAAGAGATTACCAGACTTTTTCATCATTGCCCTCCGTGCCTTCATAACCCTACGTGGCAATGTTCGACAACTGCGCTGCGATCAGGGGACGAATTTCATTGGTGCACCCCGTGAGTTCATAGAGGCCTTAAAGGAAATGGATCAAGAACGCGTGAAGGGAAGTCCAGAGTGTTGTCTCCCCGCACGGGAAAGGTGACATGCTGGTAAAAACTGGGCAGAGTGTCCTTCATCTTCACATGATTAAAGTCCCCCTCGTGCACATAAACACCTAACTGCAGCAAGGTAATTGTGACGTACAGCTCAGTTAATGCATTGTTTGAATTAGCAACCGATGGAATGTAAACAAAACACTACTGTAAACTCCTATGGCAAATAGTACGCCCAACATTTTACAGTTCTATTGCCTCAGAGTAGAACATTTTTACCAGTCCACATTTTGTACAACAACTTTCCTTCACATAGACCTCCTCCCCACATTTTTCCAGAGCGTTGGTAGCTGTCCGCTTGGAAAAGTTGAAACTGTTAATCTGGAAGGCTGATTCTGGCATGTGGTTGTTAAGCCTGTTCTCTCTGTTATCTGTTCTAGAATCAGTTTATTTACATAGTGCCAATTTACAACAGATGTCGTCTCAAGGCACTTTACAAGAAAATCAATTAAAATCAAAGATACATCATAAACAAATCAATTTGAAAAAGTTTCCAATCTAAGGAACCCCAGCAGATTGCATCAAGTAATTGACATTCAGCATTCACTCCTCTGGAATCAGCAGACCAAAAAAAATTGCTTGTGTTGTCGTTGATTTTACAGCAATCCCTCATACTGTGCATGCATGTAACGACAGTGGAGAGGAAAAACTCCCCTTTAACAGGAAGAAACCTCCAGCAGAACCTGGCTCAGTACAAGCAGCCAACTGCCACGACTGACTGGGGGTTAAAAAAAAAGACTTTATAGCAGCAGTTATAGAGCGTCACTGGAAGTATCTCAGCCCATGTTCTCATCCAAGAAGCTGTCTCAGCTAACAGAACGCCAGACCAGGTGTGGTTACTATGGAGAGAAGAACACTAAAAGAAAACAAAAGGTTAACAAGGTTGAAATAACGGTAACTAAGCAGATTGAACAAAGGAAGTAAGTAGCATAGAGAGAAGAGGTCAGATTGTCCTCAAGCAGTCTAAGTCTATAACAGCATAATTTTTTAAAAAACCATCGAGTACACGTACCATGCAAGGGTAACAACAAGGCACCTAATGACTACAGCTCAGCTCCTCCACAGCTCTGATTATGGATTGGCAGCACCTGCCAGCTCAACAGCTCCAGCTTGAAGCAGCTTAATGAATGTCCCTTGTAGAATGAAGAGGAGAAACAACAACAAAACCAGCAGAACACCTCCACTTTCTGACAATTGGCCAGAAAGAGAGTCTGGATCGGAGGCGTCTTAGCCTTCATCTGCGCCAACACACCAGGCAGTTTGCCTCTTTTGTGTTTTCACGCACAAAGTTTTCTTTTGACCATTTCTCCCCACAATATGCTGCACCTCCCGGTTGTTCTCAGTAGTCGCTGTCTGCCAAGTTCAGCTTTTAGTTTTGATGGTAAAGTACCAGCGTCCTCTGTCTGATGGCCATCAGTTGAGCTGTACTGAACCCAGCGCCGAATAAGTGCCTAAATCAGCCTTACTAATTTCAAAGCAAGGCTTATTTGTTGGAGCTTGAGAAGCCGCTGCACCTCTTTGCTCCGCCACAGCAACTGTTGTCCAGATGAACACCGAGGTACTTATATTCCTCAACCATCTCTACTTCATCTCTCAGGATGGAGATAGTGGTTGATATGATCCTGTTCCTCCTGAAATCTGCAATCATCTCTTTGTCTTGGTCACAATCAAGATGAGATGATTATTTCCAGACTATGTCAGAAAGCGCTTGACCTGCCATCTGTACTCAGCTTCTTGTTCATCTCTGATACACCCGAGTACTTCAGAGTCATTTGAGTATTTATGTAGATGACAGAAATCCGTTTTGCACTGGAAGTCTGAAGTGTACAAAGTGTAAAGGAATGGTGAGAGTACAGTCCCCTCTGTTGTGCCTGTGCTGCTAACCACCTTGCTAGAAACACAGTCCTTCAGTCTTACAAACTGTGGTCTGTCAGGTAGTCATTGATCCAGGTGATTATTGAGGCCTCCAAGTGTGTCTTCTGGAGTTTCATACGAAGCAGATCAGGCTTAATTATGTTAAAAGCATTAGAAATATATAACAAAAAAAATATTTTACAGTATTTTATATATATCTCTGCACCTTATTCTCTTGTCTTAGATTGTCTAGTTTCTACTGTTTCTAGTGTATTTATTGTAGAGTTTTTAGTTTTTTTAGTTCTGTTGCATGTTGCACTTTGTCTGAATTTGTTTCAGGATAGAGGAGCATAAAACTGTTATCTATTTCTCCATGTTGGAGAATCCAAACACCTACTCACTCTCTTGGTCACACTTTACACCTTGTGCTGACTTATGCCATTGAATGTGAAGAAGTTATAGCGCTGCCTCATAACCCTCTCCTTTCTGACCATTTTTTGATAACTTTTGAGTTCTTTTTCACAGAGTACCTAAAATCTGAAAGAAAAAGTCTTTGTAGTAGTTGTCTATCGGATAATGCTGTTACAGCCTTCAAAGAATCCATTCCACCTCTAATTTCTTCAGTATTTCAGAGAAACGCAGTGAAGGGCAACAAATTAATTTCATGCCCTACACAGATTGATGCTGTTGTTCATAGTATTATGTCCTCATTGTGTACAACATTAGACAACCTAGCCTCCATATAAAGGAAAGTGATTACTCATAGGAGGTTGGCCCCCTGGTTTAATTCAGAACTTCATACCTTGAAGGGAAACACCAGGAAATTGGAGAAGAAATGACGGTTTTCGTATAAAAGGACCCTGCGCCAAGCTAGATCTGCATATTATATTTTACATTATTAATAGAGGAGAATAAGAACAATCCTAGGTTTCTTTGTAATACAGTTGCTAAACTTACGAGAAATGAAAACTCTATTATATCATCCATTCCTCCAACTCTTAGCTGTAATGACTTTATGGAATTCTTTATTGATAAAATTGAATCTATTAAAACTAAAATTGATGGTATCCTACCAAACATAAATACTACCTCAGTAAGCAATAAGGCACTGAATGTGGCTCTGGAGCCTGATCTCTGTTTGAAGTTTTGTTGAGCCTTCTGAGCTTTCAAAAATATTTTCTTCATCTAAGCTTTCAATTTGTATGTTGGATCCAATCCCGACAAAATTGTTGAAATAAGTATTTCCTATTATTGTTACCCCCATTTTGGATATGATTAATTTGTCATTAGTGAATGGTTATGTACCAGAGGCTCTTAAGGTAGCTGTAATAAAACCCCTACTTAAGAAACATTCTATTGTTCAAGAAGACTTAATAAATTACAGACCCATATCTTCCTTTTTTAGCTAAAATCCTTGAAAAAATGGTTGCTAATCAACTGAGAGAACATTTGATGAATAATGACCTATATGAAGAATTTCAGTCAGGTTTCAGAGCTCATCATAGCACTGAGACAGCTCTCCTTAATGTTACTAATGATATTCTCATGGCCTCAGACAATGGGCTCGTGTCTATTCTAGTTCTGTTAGATCTCAGTGCTGCTTTTGACACAGTCCATCACAATATCCTCATAGAAAGGCTCGAACACACTGTGGGGATCAAGGGAACAGCACTAGGCTGGTTTAAATCGTATTTGTCTGATAGATCCCAGTTTGTTCATCTAAATGGCAAATCTTCTCCGCATTGTAAGGTTACTTGTGGAGTACCACAGGGTTCTGTACTTGGCCCAATTCTATTTACTATATACATGCTCCCTATTGGTAAAATCATCAGACAGCATGGTGTTAATTTCCACTGTTATGCTGATGATAAACAACTGTACTTATCTGTAAATCCCGATGAATCCAGTCAGTTTGGTAGATTACAGGCATGTCTAGATGACATAGAAATGTGGATGACTTTAAACTTTCTGCTCTTGAACTCTGAAAAGAAAGAAATTGTTATCTTTGGACCAGAACCTCTAAAAAAGAAATTGCTTAGTCAGCCACTTAACCTGGATGGCATGAGGTTGGCGTCTGGTGATAATGTAAAGAACCTTGGGGTTATTTTTGATCAGGAAATGTCTTTCAAGTCTCATATAAAACAGGTCTGTAAGATTTCCTTCTTTCATTTTAGGAATATAGCAAAAATTTGAAATATTCTCTCTAGGACAGATGCTGAAAAACTAGTCCATGCAATTTGTTAATTCAAGGCTATTGTAACTCTTTATTAGCAGGAAGCTCACAAAATCCAATTAAAAGTCTACAGTTGGTCTAAAATGCTGCAGCAAGAGTTTTGATGAAACTTAAAAAGAGAGATCATATCTCCCCTATTATAGCTTCCCTTCATTGTCTCCCTGTCAAACTTAGAATAGATTTTAAGATTCTTCTTTTGACATAAAAAGCCCTCACTAATCAAGCTCTATCGTATGTAAGAGATCTGATTACTCCTTATGTCCCTAACAGAGCACTTCGCTCTCAGACTGCAGGTTTACTGGTGGGTCCTAGAATCTCTAAAAGCACACTGGGAGGCAGATCCTTTAGTTATCAGGCTCCTCTCCTGTGGAACAGCTTTAGTCTGTGAGGCATACACCCTGTCTAGTTTCAAATCTAGGGCTTAAAACTTTCCTGTTTGGTAAAGTTTATAGTTAGGAAGAGGTAGAGAAGATAGCCTAATTCAGTTGGAGGAGGAACTCGGTTCTACTTTGCTCTACCTTCTTCATGTCTCACTCTATAGGGTTAAGTTATTGAAGTTTTTCTGTAGTTATGCTGCTATAGGCTTAGACTGCTGGAGGACAATCTGACCACTTCTCTCTCTGCTGCTTTCTTTCTTTGTCCAATCTACTTAGTTACCGTTATTTCAACCTTGTTAACCTTTTGTTTTCTCTTAGTGTTCTTCTCTCCATAGTAACCACACCTGGGCTGGCGTTCTGTTAGCTGAGACAGCTTCTTGGATGAGAACATGGGCTAAGATGCTTCCAGTGATGTTCTAAAACTGCTGCTATAAACTCTTTTTTTCAGTATCCTGTGCATCTAATTTAGTTTTCTGTCTTTTCAAACCCCCAGTCGGTCATGGCAGATGGCTGCTTGTACTGAGCCTGGTTCTGCTGGAGGTTTCTTCCTGTTAAAGGGGAGTTTTTCCTCTCCACTGTCGCTACATGGATGCTCAGTATGAGGGATTGCTGTAAAGTCAACGACAACACAAGCCATTGTTTTGGTCTGCTGATTCCAGAGGAGTGAATGCTGCAAGTCAATGACTCGATGCAATCTGCTGGGGTTCCTTAGATTGGAAAATTTTTCAAATAGATTTGTTTATGATGTATCTTTGATTTTAATTGATTTTCTTGAAAAGTGCCTTAAAACAACATCTGTTGTAAATTGGCGCTATATAAATAAACTGATTCTTGATTCTTGATTTGGTTCAGAGGTGTTGGACCAGGGATGCATCTTGACGTTAAAGGACCCCAGCCCTCCAGTACTGGAGTTACCAACCCTACTGGTATCAGTTTATTGAACAAGGAAAACATGTCATAACACAACCTCTGGGTTAATCACTTTTGCTCTCTGAATTTAAGCTGTTCAATGAAAAGGGTTTTAACTCTTGATGCTTAATTAATGTAATTAAACATAAATACACATTGTTTGATGATTATATCGTTGTGTGAGCTGACAGTAACACTATGGGAGGACAAAATGAGAACACAATGTATTTCTGTCTTTTGAAACTTGTGGCTGGACCTGAAATTGTTAAAAATCACATGTAAACATCTATGACGAGTAAGAAACACCCTCCCCATTATCACCTGGATGACGGCGTTGAAATACCATTGAAAGTACTGGGTATGTAGACCCGCCCTTTGGCTGCCTGCACCACTGATCTGCCTTTAAAACTTGCCCAGAGGCTGTTCAGCATTCCTCTTCTGTGGTAGGGAAGATCAGAGTGTAGATCACAACCTGAAACTGGTTGCGTAAAAAGCAGCATCTCCGCTCAGACCGTCAGCTCCTGCTGGGGACACGTCTACAGGTCACAGGGATCCGGGGTCAGAAACTACTTTTAATAAGTTTAAGTAAGGTTAACTTCAGCTCCAAAAAGGAAAAAAAAAAAATTCTCTTTGCATAAGAGAAATTTCCCAGTAGTTCCAGGAGATGAGAGGAGTGTACAACAGGAGGGATCTCCCAGGAGCCGGGCAGGGCCCACCGCTGAATGACCCCTCAGCCCCGTCAGGCGAACCGGTCAACGGTGTGATTTCTCACCAACGCACTGGCCGGAACGAAGGTAGGGATTAGATGTTATTAAATGAGACACGTTCACTAGATGACTTTCACAAAGGAATTAAGTCAGACTTGGAGTAAACAATGTTTCATTTCGACTTAGTTCAACTAATACGCGTCAATTGTTCTTAAAACTCGTCCTAAAACTATTATAAATAAAAGGTACCACTGGTGGTACTTGGGCTAGATTTACTGTCTCTCCTAGGAAACTCAGGTGCTAATTCTTTCCAGCGTAAATAACAGATGAACTGTATCCATGCTTGATTACTTTAAACCAGGAATTAGTGCTGATAGCAGCTTATGCTGTGGTGCCATTTAGCCCTAAAAACTTTGACTTGAGGATGACAGCAAACATAAATAACAAACAAGTGTTCCAACTTTCATGACAGTTCTCATAAACTCATATTGTTTGTGCTGGTTTGACAACTAACCGCACGATCACTGGCATAACCATCTTCACTCACTTTTACACATTGTAGGGGAACTGTTCACTTTTCCAACCTTGAACCTGGAAATTTTAACATCAACTGTTAAAGTTAGGCGTACATTTGGAGTAAACATATTTGTCAAAGGCTCTCCTCAAGGCCAAAAGCATAAATATGTAACATCAAATATCCTTCAACTCTTTCACTCTGCAAGCACTTGGGCTGCAGAACCTGTTTCAAACCCGCCAAACGAGCTTTATGTTTCTTGTTTTCGTTCAAGGGAGAAGATCTTCAATCTATGGCGGTGAGAAGGTGTACCTTGGAGTGCGTGTCAAAATGCCAGTTAGGGATCTGCTGAAAAACATCCGAGTGCCGAAAGACGGGGAGCCCGACGACTTTACCGTAAATCACCTTTTTCACTTGAATTGACTGATTTACTTAGAATAACATCTTTTCCCTTCTGCTTTTCTTTGGTGTTTCTTTTAAAATTCAATTTATTCCCCTTTTTATTTTGATTATAGTTATTGTGAACTACATGCAACCTGATAATAATCGTTGTACACCAACATGAGGTCCCAAAAGGTTCTACAGTAAATTCCTGAATTGCGTTTTCTGTAAGACTTTTACCAAGTTAGAAAGAAACTCTTGTGAATGACTGAGTCAGAGCAGGAGTCTTCATGAAGGTGAATACTCCACACATTTTAATCACTTTGTGCTTCTGGCGCTGTGCCTATTCGTCTTCCAGAGAAATACGTTTGAATATTGTGAAATAACTACATATTTTTATTTATTTTTTTATTTAAAAAAAGTGAAACCTATCTGCTATATACATTTATTCCACATCAGGTGAAACTTTTAAAACATTTTTTTTTTATATTCATGAATATGGCTTACAGATAAACATTTACTGTATCAAATCATTTTAACCTTGTGAAAAAGTAAAAATGGTAGAAGCTGGAGTCACACCCTGATGAGTTAATTACTTCAAAACTAGTAGAGAGCTTTCCCTAGCCGTCGGATCGTTGTGGGACAAGAAGTTGTAATTTGGTTATGAAGAACTACAAATAGTTGCTTATGGCTCAGTAAAATTATGAGTGAGTAATTACAGAAAGTAAAACAGTAATATTCACAATTATGCAAATAGGAAATACTCCCAAAAATGACGGTGATGTCATAGTTTAGCAAGAACTGTGAAAAAAAAAATAATAATTTAGAAGAACATATGACAAATCGGATGAAGTTGCTCCACTATATATAAAAAGTGAAATGATCTAAATTATGATATATGGTTCTTTCTCAGTGCAGTATTAATATATATGCTGTAAGAACAAGGTTTGTATTAAAGATTTCTGTAGATAAGGTTGAATTAGCACAATGATTTATGCTTTTTTTATCCTATGTCCAATCCAGTCTAATTTAGTATTTTTGGAATACTGAGGTTAAAACCACATAAATATTAAAAAGGGTTACCTCTGAAAGATAAAAACACATAAAAACAAAAAAGACATGAACTTCTAAGGATGTTCAATGACACCAAACGTTAATAATAATTCCATTGTATTGGGAAATTTAGGTCCCAAAGTCCAGAGGATGAGTAGGAAGGACCAGAATCTTTTAAAGTACAAGACATCTGTATGATTTATGTGTTTGTCTTTTTGAAACCAGTGATGGAAAATGCAGATTTTTTTTTCTTCACAACATTAGTTTTCTTCAGATTCCCCTGTAGTTTAAGGCAGTAACTCATTAAAACCAGTTGCATTACACTTTGCAATTGTTTATGTTGAAGCCAAGTATTAAATACACTTACACTGATTAAAATGTGTCTTTTTCTCCACAAAATGCAGGAGAGGAGCTCCAATAAAGGTTCTGGTAAGTGAACTATGATGATTATTTTGTAGTCTGTCCCAAAGACCAAGGCTACACCAACACTAGTTATGTTGAGTAAGAATGCTTTGTGTTGAGGCTTTTATAAAATGACATAAATATGCATTCTTTTTGTCAGATTACCAAAGTTTTGGGTTTATTAGCTGTTATTGGATGCACTTGGGTTTTTTTCAAGGCGCTACAACCCTAAATCTTAAAACCTACTGCACCAAAATTAAAGCAAAACTTTGCCATTTGTCAGATAACTTCTAATTTGTAGCACAGTTCTTTCATTTCCTAATTAGGTTCACCTTTCTTCTCAACAGGAAACATGAAGCGTGCCAGAACTCGAGCAAGAAACAAAGCACGAAGGGTGTGTTTTGAAAATATATATATGCTTAGGTTGGCATGGCATTTTGAGGATGTGACATAATAATTTCTTTGCTTTTAGACCCAATGCCCTGTGAAGAGCCTGGAGGAACTGGCAGCCATCATTGAGGTGTTGGAGGACGATCTCAGAACTGGTTGCATTTCCCGCTCGCCATCCCAGAATCCACCTCCGTCTGACTTCACAACCTGTCCTGAACTTTCTCCACCTGGTAACTCACATCATTTACTCACAGTCCTGAAACATGATATAGAAGAACTAAACTGAGCCCTTGCATGTTACCATCTCTTTTCTCCTGCAGATTTGAGTAATGGTGATGAATATGATGAGATCATTCCCAGCCCAGAATCCTACATGGTCTACTCTCCGAGCACCTCAGAGCACGACGCCGCGTTCGCCCGGCCTGACTGCATGTTTCTTAGGCTCCTGTCCTCCGCTGTCTGGGACGGGCCAAGCTACGGCGGCAGAGAGGATGAGTGGCTCAAGCCGAGGAACGACTGGGATCCGAACAGCTCTGCTTTCTTCGAGACACAGTTGGAGAAGGAGGAGACCCAGCTGAGAGCAGCTGTTGACGCTGACCTCCTGGCCACTGATGAGCATGGCAGGACGTAAGTATAGTGTATGCCGTTTCCCAGACACATTCTGTTTCACATTAGAGACTTGAAAAGTTAGTAAAATACCTCGATATAAAAATAAATGTTAGTGTTAGTTCTTACAGGTCATGTTGTAGAAATAGCAACCATAAGTTTACCCTCAGTAAACTTCTCCTCTTCATACTTCTTACCAGGAGTATATATATATATATATATATATATATATATATATATATATACATATATAATTTATCCATATTTGGGTTATTTACTTAAATGTTTGAAAACACTGCACTTAAGTCACACGTAGTTCCTTTATTTATGTCTTTAGATACACATTTATTCAGGATGGTAGAATCCAAAGTAATTCAACATAAAGCAACACATGACTCCTCCTCACAGCTGTCTTTTTTTATTCAAGCAAGCATAAAAATGTATTATAGTTTAGTGAACTGTTTAATTTCAGTTGATCTACAAATGCATCTATTTTTGCCCCCAATCTGTCCCTACTTTTCTCTCCAGGCTTCTACATAAAGTTGTGTGCATGGGAAAGAGAGCTCAGGCGTATGCTATTTTTAAAAGGATGGCTGTTTTCAACAGCCTCAACCTGAAGGACTATGATGGAATGGTACCGTACCCACTTATATCCAACAAACATTAATTAAACTGTTGCATTTTTGAAAATCTATGACCAGAGAGAGACTGAAAATCTGGGTTGATATTGATAGCCAATATCAATGTTGGTTTTGTGCCCAATCATAGGTTTCAGTTAATCAAAAATTGTTGACATCAGTCAGAGGTTAATGTTACAAGCTGAGGCGCAAAACAAGGTCATTATCAGCCTAGAAATAGGTTACAAAGCTACTAAGTATTTTTAGTATTGAAAGCTAACTATTAAACCTTGAAAGTATTTTGCGTAGAAATATGTGCTTCTTAATCTTTTGTGCTTGGAATGTCGCTTACAAAAACATTTGCTTGCCTTGGTATGAATGTGGAACAGTGTTAAATCATTTGGTGGGACAAAAAGGATTAAGTCTGGACTAAAATCTCCCTGAGAATGTGTGGCATGACCTTAAACAGGCCATGCGTTCCTATAAACCCTCTCCAGTGGGGATGAAATAAAAGAGTTATGCAATGAAGAGTGGATCGAATTTTAGCCACAGCAATGTTAGACACTCAGTGCAGTTATTGCCAATGCTGGCACAATTTGTTTTAAAATTCTGTTACGTATCACGTCAGACAAATGGCAAAAAACAGATCAGATATGTAAACAGGGAAGTACTTTTTTTATAACAATATCTAATGTACACCTGTGTAGCCTGGAGCCTGTACACAGGGGAAGGATTTAAGACTTCCTCATCTTTGTTCCCACAGACTGCTCTCCACTACGCGGCAAAGCACAACCAGCACCTGATGGTGGCGGATCTGATCAGACTGGGAGCAAATGTGAACGAGAAGAACAACCTGGGGAAGTCTTGCCTTCACCTGAGTGCTGAGAACGGCTACATCAGAGTACTACAGGTAAAATGCATCTGTTTGTTTGCGTCGTTGGGTTTCCATCATCAAGTGGTGGGACAGCAATAGAATGGATTTTCTTTAAAGACAAGCAGATAATTTCTTTATTAACTTTATTTTAAAATTTATATTGCCCTTGTAAAATATGCCCGCACATCAAAGGTTTTCAATTGAACAACTGAACAACTGAATTTTATGTTTTACCTTGAGATTTTAGAATAGAGTAAAATAGTAATTACATATAAAAGTGGATGGGACATTCGATCTTCATAATAACTCTGGTGGAACTAAACAAAAAATACGTTTAGATTGAAACAAGCCATAAAGGAGCTCCTAAAAAACAACTAGAAGTTGCTCTGGTCGGATAAAATGAACTTAATTATTTTGCTTACAAAGATGTGTGAACATCAAAACATGGTGGCAGCCGCGCATCAATCCCAAGGTTGTTGGTTTTTTTCCTCACAACAACCATGGACATGTGCTTGAGCATGGTTCAGATTAACATTCTGACTAAAACAAACTTTGCTCTGATTAGTTGTTAAAAATATGTGCATAAACGCATTCATAGCCATCAACCTATGTTCCATCTATGGTGTGTATTGTTTCAGATCCTTCTATGGCACCTAAAAAACGTCTGTAGTCTAGTTGAATATTCTATGTTACATTGGTGCTCCAGTAAAACGGTCCACATATTTCTAAGTGTAGAACCGTTTCAAGAATAAAGAACCTCTGCAACATTAGCTGTTAGCTACCTCAATTTAGAGAATGCTTGACTCTTATTTCCAACATATTTGCAAAGTGACAGAAGTCTGGTATCATTGGTACCCTTTTCATGATTGCGTGTGAAAGAAAGCTTTACTTAGATATTGCTGCACCAGCAACCATTTGATCACTGGCCAAGTTGGACTGCCACACAAGATAGCAGCAAAAGCATAAATGCTATGCAAATGTCACAGCAATGGCCCTAAAAAAACAACACCTATGCAAAGCCTCTGCAAACTCTCTGTCAGCACTAATGAAGATTAAAGGTTTAAACATTATTTTATTTTTTTACAAATTAGAGACTTTTCTTCTTTTAGTTGAGCTGCAAGCATAATTGTTTTTCCTGTCCAGGAGGATTCCTGAGATGTTCTTATTGGTCACTACCATTTTTAGAATAAAAGCCCGGGTGACGAGGAGCAGCCTGCAATAACAACAGATAAAAATTAATAAGAAGAAGGGAATGTGGACCTTTTGATCGTACCGCCCAAAGAGAATTCAAAGACCTCTTCTGTTGAAATCATGAATCTACAGTAGTCCAACCTTCTTTATGTTTTTTTTCTCTTGTTCTTCTTCTGTGTAATCTTCTGATAGAAATGTGTTTTCACAAGCAGACATGACTTGTAATGCAAGGGTATGTTCAGCTGTGTTTCAACCCTGAAACCTCCACTTCCATTTCTCTTCTTTTTGTTCCTCTCTGTTCCAGAGAACAGGGCACTCTCACACCAATTTATTTTCAATTAAATGTTTGCAGGGCAGTAAAGTCTCTTTGTAACCTTATGGTCCTACCATACCTGTGCAGTTTTTACTTTACCTCTCTGGATCACCAATATGATCTATGTCTTCTTGCAGGTTTTAAAACAAGGAATGATGAATGGGCTGTATATTGACATGGAGGCCACTGATAACTCTGGTAGGTTTTGGTCGGTTTGGTTGTTTTAACACTAATAAATAATAAGAAAACTATATTATGCCTTTTAAAAACAGAAGAGAAAAATGTCTGTATTTACAAAGCCATAAAAAACATTTGGATTTTGTTAATACATGAGTATTACCAAAGCAGAGCATCATCTGCATATATAGAGATTGTATCTAATATAATGTTTGATATTATTATATTTAATAAGAATGCGGGAAAAATATGAATCATTTCTTAGCTAAGCAACACATTAGTGAGAAAAGTGGTTATGGACTTCACACAGATCACCTGTGAATTGTCAGTTTGTTTGCAGGGGTTCTGTTTTAATAACTGATTTGGTCCAGGGAAGGCTTTAAAGTGTGGATTCATTTTCTGCCAGGAATGAGCATCCTCCAGTGTGCTTCTGTGGCTCTGAAGACCAACATGAGTGAAGTGGAGGGCGGCGTGTCTCTGAGTCAGTGCAGACTTTCCACGCTGCATCAGGAACACATGATGGAAACTCTGAAATGCGTCCTTCAGATGGACAGCTACCTGCATACTGCTGGTAGCTGCTCTGTTACAGGTATGAATCGAAATAGGAACAAACAGGCTTGCTGCTCACAATTTGAGGCGCCGGATGTAGAATGGCTTCTTTTAAGGCTTCAGGGTAAATCAGCATCAATAAGAGTCTGATCCTAATCAACATAAGTGTACGTTTGTCTCCAAGATATTATGTCTATCTAATACAGTAACAGTTAGATAATCACCTGATTCAGACAAACATGTCGAAAAGACCATTATGGCCTATTTAGTGTGCTTCGATATACCATTTGGTCTTGAAAGAGCAAATGCCAACAAGCTTTTTCAACCTCGGCTTGGTTTGTAAATGTGCAGCAAGTGAAGTGCAGCTGTATTTAGGACTAACAGTAATACATAGATGGGCTGGCCACTCAACCCCCAGCTGCCCTACAGCAGTGTTATTAAAACACCTTATTAAGGAGGATTTTGCTATTTGCTATTGTTGTCGCTCAGGGATTCTATCCCTGTTTATTTCTTTGCTTAAGACTTTTGGGAATATATATTGTTCTCTTGACAGAACCAGTTTTCTGTGTTATTTCTGTCAATGTCTCGTTAGTTTGAACATAGGGTAAGTTGTTGCACCATTTTCTCTGTGGAACTGGTTTGTTGGGACACATGCGTTCTGTTCATTTTTATAACATACCTTTGCTTTTAGACGGTCTGTACCTTTAATTCCAATGTAGGCAGGTTTTCTTCACCTAAGCAACTTCAAGAGTTTTTACACTTTTTTTCAAGCATTTAGTGGCTCTATACACTCACAATCAGTTTTAAATCAGAAAAGGATAATACAGGATAAGGGATATTAAATGTTTTATTTGTTTTCGCATGCACAATCAATATGACTATTGTTTTTTTCTTCTTTACAGGGAAGCCAGAGTATTGAGTTCAAGGCAGGTTGAACAGCCAGCAGATTTATTCAGCTGGGTATTTTGGAAACCCGACAGTAATGTTCTGAGTTTGTTCAGGCTTGACTATGGCTAGAGGGACTTTGTGTCTCTCAGCCAGGTATGAGTTCAGGCCTGTCATGTATTTAAAGCAACTGTAATGCTGTGTATGGTTATGGATATCTGGCTTGTAGTCAGTTCTAAAATGACGCCTGCACAGCAAAGTTAGGTGCAAATTAGCTGGTTTCTATGAAACTTCCATTGTTTGTTACAGTCCCGTAACAGGTTGTCTCTAAATAACTACGTCTGTAAAGACTCCAAAGTAAAATCCTTTGGCTTTTCTTGAAATACTACGTTGAAAATGAGAGATAGGTGGCGTAAAACAATACCTGTAACTCAGTTTGCAGTCATTCTCTGCCAGCAAGTGCTTTTGTAATTAGTGATAAATGCATGCACCTTATCAGCAAGGGAGCAAAAAAACAGAATCACAACAGAAACCATGAGATCGTTGTCAAGCAGGTGCTGGGATGGATTTATTTTAAATGAATCACATTGCGAATCCTCTGAATCATCAAATTCTTCTGTAAAAGCATGGAATCCTCTTTCTGAATCTGTAAAGTACTAACTAACAAACTCCAAGACAAAAAGCCAAAGATGAAATTTACATGTTGGATCTTGTACGGACGGCGGTTTTGAGCTCATTTAACAAAGTTGTTATCGGAAAGTTATTCAGGTACACTTAATTAAATTCCCATGGCTCCGCTTAATAAAAAAAAAAAGATGTTAGTTGTGTTTTTCACTTGGTCAATGTTTTATCTAGTGTCTAGTCTTGTGCTATCAAATGTAACTGTTTCTTTGTAATGTGATGTGTCTTTGTTTTTTAATCAAATGTTATAGAGTCTTAGAGGAAGAAGCTCAGAGCCTGATTAGATGGAGAAATGTTTATCAGTCATTATTGTTTTTTAAACAAAATACATCATTTTTTTCTCACAAAAAAAACCCTCACCTTTCTTGTTGTGCCCGTTACTGTTTATACAGTTAAACACGTTAACTACTGGGCTATTCTTACTATTGAGTTGTGTGATGTGATCTAATGATCATGTTTTAGAAATATTATATCTTAGAAATGTTAAGTTGGGAAGTTTTTGTTTGTTTTTCTTTTACAGTATATCAGAAATGGTTGTTGTGGGTCTGTGGTAAATTTCATTGAATAACATTTTGAATATCTCTGGCACAAAATATATAATAACTTAGAATAAGGGAGAAATAAAACTATATCCATATACCTTTTTTTTTTGGTTGTTTTTAAAATGTATTTCGTATTTTTGGAACGTTTGTTATCATGTTTTAGGTTCAACATTAAGATGTCTCTTAAATTACTCAGGATATATACCTTGTTTAGCTTTTATATTAAGACTTTAATAATATATAAGACTATTTCATTATCAAGAGTATTCGCTGTAACTAAACTTAGCTGTGATGACTTACATTTTTCCTGCGCTCTGGGTCTCGTTTTGTTCTCCCCAAGGAGCTTTGTACCAACAGCTATTGTAATGCTGAACAGTGAGGCTGGTAGGTGACAAATCTGCTCTTCTTCACTGATTACATCTATATGTTAAGGTTTATGTAATGTTGTTATTAGGGCTGTTGGTGCGTATTTTATTTTGTACTTGGATCGCTGTAATCAATTCTGTCTGCACAACAAATTTACCAATACTGCAGTACCATACGAACAAAGTAACGTTGAACCTTGATTTACTCTCATTATTTTATTATTTTTATTTTTTGTTATCAAAGCCAGAAAACACCTACAAATAAATGCCATTAAATTTTATTAATAATGGCCCCTGCTCTCTCTCCCGCTCTCTCTCTCTTTCTCTCTGTGTTTTCCCTCAGCTTGAGTTCCCTCATTATCTTTTCCACCTGTTATTAGTAAAACATCAAAACAGTCCAAAACAGTCTGCACGCATTTCAAATCTTGTGTTCACTACTCATCAGCCACAGTCATCAAATTACAGTAACACGCTGAAACTCGCTGTACTAAATGTCAGATCTTTGGCAGGGAAAACCTTCCTGATTAATGATTTGATTTAATCTGATAACCTTGATTTTATTTTTTTACCCGAGACATGGCTTGATAATAACACAGCTGATACAGTCCTGATTGAAGCTAGTCCACCTCACTTCAATTTTTATCTGAAACAGGTTAAAACAAGAGGGGGGGGGGGGGTTGTGCCATATTCAGGGACAATATACGCATCCATAAATTAGCATTTGGGTTCTTTTCATCATTTGAGTATGTATCATTCAAAATGGATACAAAACAATCTTCCATTCTTTGTATTAACATCTACACTGAACTACTTTCAATTGTATGCACTCATTTTGACTGTTTGGTGACCTGAATGTGCACATGGATGCAGCCCAAGGTAAACAATGTAAAGAACTCACTGCTTTCCTTGAGATGTTTGGTCTAACTCAGCATGTGAACAAGCCTACACACAACAGAGGACACACTCTAGATGTGCTTATCTCAAAGGGTGTTGTTATTTTAAATGTGGGTGTTGTGGATGTCGCTTTGTCTGATAATTTTTGTGTTTTCTTTGACCTTTCTGTTACACCCAAGCCAACAGCTGGCCCTACAGTTACTCAAGGAAGACTTATTGATGACAACACAAGGATTCAGTTTTTGAAAATGATTAGGTTTGAAAATGCTCTGTGTTCTAATGTTGATGATATGTTGAACTCTTACACATCAAGTGTCTTGAAGGTTATGGATGCCATTGCTCCTGTCAAGGTTAAAATGGTTAAAAGTACACAAAAGGCACCATGGAGAAAAGAGGTCTCGGTCAGGGCACAGAAAAGGGAGTGCCGGAGAGCCGAACGGAAATGGCGTAAGTCAAAGCTCCAGGTTAATTTTGAAATCTACAAAGAAAAGTTGT
>JAVLVB010000722.1:34105-45328 GCA_032876305.1 Orestias chungarensis
CAGTGCTGAGGGTGATGGTAGGGGAGGAGATGTTGTGAATCTTCACAGACTGCGGCCTGTTGGTCAGGAAGTCCAGGACCCAGTTGCAGAGGGAAGAGCTCAGTCCAAGTGAGGAGAGTTTTTTAATCAGAGTCTGAGGAATCATGGTGTTGAAGGCAGATGTGAAGTCCACAAACAGCATACGGACGTACGAATCCTTCTGCTCCAGGTGGGTGAGGGCAGTGTGGACCACGGAGGAAATGGCGTCCTCTGTGGATCGATTTTTCCTGTATGCATACTGATGTGGATCAACAGTGACGCTGATGTTGGCTTTGATGTGGGTCTGAAGCAGTCTCTCGAGGCACTTTGTGACTATCGGTGTGAGGGCTACTGGCCGATAGTCATTCAGACCTGTCACTGCGGAACTCTTGGGGACCGGGATGATGGTGGCGTTCTTCATCCAGGTGGGGACAGCTGCCTGGATGAGGGAGGCGTTGAAGATGTCCGCCAGCACGTCTGAGAGCTGATCCGCGCACTATCTCAGCACCCGTCCGGGGATGTTGTCTGGGCCAGCAGCTTTCCGGGGGTTAATCCTCCTCAGCGTCCTCCTTACTTCTGCTGGAGTCACACTGAGGGGCTCTTCTCCTGGTGAGGTCGTGATTCTGGTGCTGGGGAGGGTGTCCCGGTTGTCAAACCGGGCGTAGAATTGGTTGAGAGCCTCAGGCAGGGAGGGGTCTTAGGGGCATTGTGCAGTTTTAGGTTTATAGTCTGTAATGCACTTGATGCCCTTCCACATGCTCTGTGGATCCTGGGAGGAAAAGTGTCCCTGGATTTTCTGAGCATATGCAGCTTTTGCCCTCTTAACTCCTGCAGTCAGCTCTCTTCTTGCCCTCCTGAGCTCTTGTGAGTCACCTGACCTAAACGCAGCATCCCTGGCTTTCAGCAGAGAGCGTGCCTCTGCATTCAGCCAGGGTTTCTGGTTCGGGTAGCAAGTCACAGTCTTGGTGGTGGTGACATCCTCCACACACTTGCTGATGTACCCCAGAACAGCAGATGTGTAGTCCTCCAGGTCCAGCTCCCCCTCACACTCAGCAGCCTCCCTGAAGACCTGCCAGTCTGTGCAGGCGAAGCAGTCCTGCAGCACGGCATCGGCGTCACTGGGCCACACATTGATGGTCCTCTGTGTGGGTCTGGAGCGTCACAGCCGGGGATGGTAAGCAGGCACCAGCATGACGGAGATGTGGTCGGAGAACCCGAGGTGGGGGCGGGGGAAGGCTCTGTATGCGTCTTTTACGTTGGTGTAAACACGGTCCAGCGTGTTATTTCCACGTGTTGGGATGTTCGCATGCTGTTTAAACTTCGGCAGGCAGTTCTTCAGTTCTATGTGGTTAAAATCCCCCGCTACCACGTAGAAAGCCTCCGGGTGCTTGTTCTGAAGCGAGCTGATGTTGTTATGTAGCTCCTTCAGCGCGATGTTAGCATTAGCATCCGGTGCTATGTAAACAACAACAACGAACACAGCCGTAAACTCCTGAGGCAGATAGTGAGGTCTGCACTTCACAGTCATCTGTTCTGTCGCCTCCTAGCAGAGGCTGTTTACCAACACGCAGTTTGTGCACCAACCTTTGTTGATATAGACGCATAGTCCGCCCCCGCGGGCTTTCCCGGAGAGCTGGTTGAGGTCCGTCCGGAAGAGCTGCCGGCCGGCGAGTTGGAAGGCTGAGTCCGGCATGGTGTCGTTCAGCCAGGTTTCTGTGAGACAGATCACCGCGCAGTTCCTCATGTCCTCACAAGCACTGATCCTCAGCCGCAGCAGGTCCAGCTTGTTGTCCAAAGAGCGGACGTTGGACAGGAAAAGTGAAGGAATCGGGGGTCGGTTAGCATCAGCCTTTAGCCTGGCTAGCACTCCGCGGCGCTTCCCCCTCTTCTGCCGCCGCTTGCATCGCCTCCGCCGGCCCTTTGTCTGCAGCGCTCTGCTTCCCCACGCCGAAGTTCGGAGGAGCTGTAGTCTGCCCAGTTTTGCTTGGATTTTATTTTCTAAGTTTTTGCTGACCAAACCTACAAAGTTCAGTCCGTCCATAACTCATACGCATGAGGCGCATGAATTTGGGCTCGGAATCGACGTAAAAACTACTTAAATCAGGGTGTTCACTAGGAGCGTGAGAAGCCGCTGCACTACTGCGCGCCGCCATCTTGTTCTCAACTGCCTGCATAATAACTTCTCTCTGTGTTTTCCCTCAGCTCTAGTTCCCTCATTATCTTTTCCAACTGTGATTAATATCTGGTCGTCTTCTCCACCGCTCCATCTCCTGCTCCTCAGTACATAAGCCTGGTTCCCTCATTCACTAACCGCTGGATTATTTCGTACCTTACCTCTCGTTGCTCCCCCTGCTGTCCTTTCTCGTTCCAGTCAACCTCGTCCCTCAGTAAGTTCCCCATCTGCTTGTCTGGTTTCACCTTGTTGGTCTCTATCCCTTTTCATGTTATTCCATTCACTCCTTTGGGTTATTTTGTTTGTTCCTTTGTTGCCTGTAGTTTCTTTCGTGCCCCTCTCAGATGTTTATGTTTATGTTTGTTCTTTTTTATATTCCATTCTAGTTCCGGTCCCGCATTTAACCTTCTTTTGGTGTTTATCCTCCGTGCCCCGTTATTCAGTTTCTGTTTATGTTCTGTTCATTACCTCCTACAATAAATATTTCTCTCTCCCAATCCATCTCTGCTCGAGTCATATTCACTACACTTTACACAAACACAACACTTGCATATCATGGTGGCATCTCATGGTGCCTCAATAAATGTAGCTAGTATTTAATTATTTATTTTGGGAATTATATCAAATTGATTAAACAATTTATCGATAAATTCCAGCCTGAAGAGATAAATTACTATGACAATAGACTAGAACGCAAGAAAATCATAAAGGTTATTAAAAGAGGGGAGAAAGTAAATGAAATTGAGAAAAATAATCTCACATCATTATTAATAGAACTGTAAACTTTACCAATCAAACTTTGCTGGAGGGATTTAAGGGTACTTCTCTAGAGACCCTGAAGTCTGTCAAGTCAAGAAAACGTCCTTCGTCCTTCGTTTGCTGGAGGTGTGGCCATAACTTTGATAAATAGTTTTAATTTATGTACTACAAGCTCAGGCTGAAAAACTCCAGTCCCTGTTTCTTTTGTATGGTCGGAAATAGCTAGTGTTAGCCGGTGCCAGGACCAACTTTGATCCTGGTGAAAGTCTCTGGCAGTTTCCTCTGCAGTGAGCTTTCTCCTTTACGAAAGCTGCTTGGTGCATAATTATGAGCAGCCAGGAGCATGTGCGTCAAGTTTTGACACAGAATGACTTTGATTTCTCGGGCATGCAAGTATCACATCTCTGTGAAGAAAAGGCACCAATGAAGAAGGGAGAAGCGGCGCCGCAGAGCTCAACGCTTGGGTTTTGAATCAGATCATTCGTTTTTAACGGTGTGCATTTCATTCTTCTCTGTTTGGTGTTTTGTCTTCAATAAAGTTAATGCGTGGATATCTGACATCTGAATATGTTTTGACAGCATCACTCGTTTCTAAGTATAGTTCCAAAAATATCGAATTATTTTTACATATAGCTAAACTAATCAGGTAATCTGAATTTGTTTGATTAGTTTTGTTCCACCAATGAATTTATATGTGACAAAATGAAACATCTGGGTTTATCCAAGACAGTCGAGATAAAACCCAGACTGAGGATGAAATGAAACATGATAATAGGCTCTTTTTTTTCAGGTCTACTTGACACTTTTAGCTGTTTGTCTTAAAGACCGAATAACACGTCTGATTTCATTCGTCTCCATTAAACCATGAGGCTCTCCATTGCTGAGTGTCGCTACAAACATCACCATCATAGGGTCAACCCCCACCAATGCCCCTGTACGTTCCGGCCTATGTTCACACAATGGAGACTCCAAACTGGGGTAGAACGTAACGAGACATTAATCGGCTACAGTAAGACTTGACAGTGGAGAACCAGCTTAGAAGACCTTTCGTACCATTCTTGGTTCAAAACCCAGTAAAAACAGCCCCTAAGAAAAGGGCGCCTGAGCAACGCCTCACTTGTGGTTGCTTATGCTGAGCAACTAGTCTCTTCTGTAAGGTGTGATTACATTTCACATAGGGTCACGTTGTTCTGGTTGTCCCTAATCCAACATCTACATTTACTGAGCTGAACCTGGTCTGATTTTAACATAATGACCTGAAACATTAAGGGGTCGTCCCCTAATGTCTAATAGAATCAAAGAAAAGTCCTTTACTGAAGATGTGGATCTGCCTAAGCTTGTTGCTGCTTCATGATTTTATTATGTATCTGCTATCAGTCTGCATATCAGTGAAAGAGAAACTAGTTTTGTTATTGCACTGGCACACCAGGCCTTTATCTTTGCGTTAGCTTCTTCTATTTATCCTTTTATTTTCTTTACTGATACCACATTTTCTTAATTACTTAGAAAATGTTCATGTTCAAACAAGTTTGACCTCTTAGTTAAAGAAAGAACCACATGGTGATTAATGGAAATTAGTCATTTGGCTGATTGTACTGATTGATGCAAGGCTACTTCAAAGAAGCTTGTAACAAAGGCAAACGTTTTACGAGCTGAAAACCAACAAAACATCACGTGAGGCTACGTGTTCTCCACGATGTGACTAACTTTAAGACGATGATCTTGACTGCAAAACTAGATAAGCAGGCAGTAATCATCATTTGGTCACACAATGGTCAGGTGTTGACCATGGTTGAGTTAGGGTTAGATTTAGGGTTAGGCTTGCACTGGTAATGTTTATGTTTAGGGTAAGAGTCAGGGCTAGGCTATAGAAATTCATGATAAATGAAAGGAAAGTCCCTACACGGATAGAAAAACATAACGTGTGTGTGCGTGCGTGCGTGCGTGTGTCTATAATAATAATAATGTATACTTTATTGATCCCGTAGGAAATTGTTTTTGGTGTAAACCACACCGAGGCAGCCATTTTGCCGGCGCCAGGTAGGCAGTAGCGCAAAGGGTCTTGCCTAAGGACCCACACTGGATGCTGTGGTGTGTTTTTGCCCTAGGCTGGATTCAAACCCATGAGCTTTGGATTGGAAGTCTGGTGAGATTCCAATTGAGCTATCCAGCCACTCAACACTCAACACTTCACTCCTTCATGCTCTGCTCAATCTGCCCGTTCCAATGCCTCAGGAAGTCCATCTGGTCCCGCCTCTGGACACCCACTACCTCCGGATCCCTCAGACTACTTCAGCCCCTCACTGGCAGTTCCTCATCTGTTCAAATTAAGATCTTCTCAGGCACGATTCTCCTCCTCAAAACTTCAACACGCCTCTCCTGTTGCCTCTTTTCAGTGCTCCTGGTTCGACGTGCTGCTCCTCAGTTCCAGCCTTCAGACTTGGGTTCATAATCCATTCAATAAACATTATTTTCCTGATTACCAATCCCCTGAGAGTTTCCTGTACATGTGGGTCAAACGTCTAAAAACCATTATGACAGCTCTACATTGAGCTGGATCAGTCCTTGTGAAAAATGTTTGTATTGTGTGTCACAATCGCTGTGAAACAGTGGTTTAAATGTCATACTAATATGAGCCAGAAACATAGATCTGTCTGTCCATTTATAGATCAATTTCACAGCAATCAAAAAGAACAAATGAGCAAAGCATATTTTAAATTTTAATGCACATGACCAACATTCAATGCATCATTGAATCCCATTTATTACCTTCACTTCTCATGTTGTTAATGTGGACATTTAAAATAAATTGAAAATCCCTTTTTAGGTATAAGACATAATCAGGTTTTAACTGTTAAGGTTTCCTTCTGTAAAGTTTTTTTTTTTTAAGTATTAAGCTTACTGAGTGCTTTGAAAAGCTACAGTTCACTAGAAAAAAACGTCCTGGTATGCTGAAGGTTGAAATTTAGAAGTGGTGGTACTGCAGATAGGTCCATACCGGCTACTTTAAGAACTGGTCGCCAGTTGTTCACAGAAAACTTTGTAATTAGTTTCCCTTTGTCTGAGTTAAGGGTGTGGCTTCAACATTAGATGGACAGTTGTCGGTCTGTTGGTGGCAGGTCAGATCAGCTGTAGGATCCCACATGCAAGTGAAACTGCAAAATGGTTCTTCAAGTTGGTCATATTGCAGACTATGCATGCTCAGTATGAGGGATTGCTGTAAAGTCAACGACAACACAAGCCATTGTTTCTGTCTGCTGATTCCAGAGTAGTGAATGCTGCAAGTCAATGACTCGATGCAATCTGCTGGGGTTCCTTAGATTGGAAACTTTTTCAAATTGATTTGTTTATGATGTATCTTTGATTTTAATTGATTTTCTGTGAAGTGCCTTGAGACGACACCTGTTGTAAATTGGCGCTAGATAAATAAACTGATTCTTTATTCTTGATTCTTGACTATGTGATTTTAGTCTCCTTAATATGATCTGGGTGTCTACTGTGTGACGTCTGTACTCTGTGCATATGTGTCACTTTGGGGTAAAGCGCAGCTCACACAGAATTTGGATTCATTTAGACTGCATTTCCCATGAGCACCAGCGCATAGCGTGGTAAAATCCTGATCTCCCGGTCGCTTGCAGTTGGATTAAAGTACATTTATATTTCCACTGTCTGTGTGAAGGATGAATAGCAATGATAAGATTAATCTAATTGTGGCAAAACAATGTCAGATGATGATGTTGAAAATAGGAAACATTTGGTCGACGTATGCCTTAAAGCAGTCAACTAATTTTTAGTTGTTTTGTGTGTCAGGGTTCCTGCCACCTTCCTCAAATTTGCTTAGTGCCGATTAAAGCGATATTGACCCCCTAGGGTCATAACAGATGCTTCATTCAATGAGCTGTAAGTTGACATATGATTACAATAGTAATAAAAATATTTTATGAAGGTTGAAAAGTTACTAAGGGTTGTTTTAATTAGTAGTATAAGTTACAATGCTATTTACTTCCATCTGGCCTCTCAGGTTATTTTTGTATTCTAATTAAATTACCCTCACCGCTTGTGTTTAGACTTATTACTGTATGGCAGAGTGTCTTTCTGTTTAATGATTAAATTAGTTTATTTTCCTGTTAATAGCGGCACTGTTGAACTTTAACCTTCCCTGAGCCCGCCTGTTGGATCCCTGCTCTCTTCTCAGATGTCTCCATGTACCTCTGATTAGCCTGTCTGGTTCCTACGCCACTCTCTATTATCCCTCCTTATACAGCCTACCGTGAATGCGCTTGAGTTCAGTGGCACTCACGAACATGCTGGATCCCCCCTTCTGTCATATCTTGGCAGGATCATAGGAGGTGGCAGAACCAACAAGCAGCTTTTGCTCAGTTGTTCAATATTTCAAGTCCGCCTAAGCTCCAGGTAGAATTCTTTAGTCACCAGCTTCACTAGCTCACGCTGCTACTCCACTATTGTCACTTCTTTCCCTTCATCAGTCACTTCATTTATCACTCACAGCTTCCTCTACCACCTTTTACAGATGCCACTGTGAGAACGCCTTGAATCTTCTTTTCTGCTCTACCTGTTCCAGCGTTACCTTCCACTTTGGCTTAACAAGACAGAAGGCATCATCATTGAAGCGAGTCAACTCCAAGTCCTGATAAGCTCTGAGCTATGAGTACTAGCCTGCAGAGCTTCTTATGTGGGTATCCAGTTGCTGGATCTGTTTCTGCAGCCCCTGTATCATCAATGGCACCCAAAGAAGCTGCCGACCTCTAGTCTACCTTACCTGCATTAGCGTGTCTATCACCAACCACATCGCCTCCACTTCTCCTGAGCTCCTACCAGGCTCTTCCCCAGCTGTAAATCCACTCTTTACTCCTGATGTTGAATTCATCCTCCAGAGACCTCAGTAGCTCTGCTAAGACCTCAGGTTCAACTACATTGTAGGTCTGGTGTCTCCAGGCTTCCTTGTTACCAATGCCTCTCCAGACCCTTGGTTCTTTTCAAACTTGGAAGGATTCACATTGTACTAAAATATTTATAATAAACAGACTAAATAACAAATGATCTGCTGTCCTTGACTATTGACAGCTAAGTAGGTCCCTCATTCCCAATGCTGTAACAATGTTATTATAATAGTGACCATAGCTATTCTTATATCACATTATTAACATACTTTTGTCCAGTCCAGGTTTATGTGAGGTATTGGAGATCTGTTGGCTGCGTGTGTTGCAGTTGTTCTCTGTTGTTCTCTCCAGAGGGCGCTAGGAGGTTCCTATTCCCTGGTCTGCTGAGGTGGCAGCTGCCCCATGCCACACGTGCTGCCAGTCCACTGATTGAGGTGCAGAGGATAAGAGGAGCGGCTCCGCAGTCACTGAGCGCATAAGCGTTGACCTTCCCCTGTACTCTCAGGCCGTCTCTGCATTCTCTTTCGAGCCTTGATGTTTTTTTCCTTTTGCAAGTCCCTACTAATTATCTCTTGTGTGCGCTGCCAGGTACCTCCTAGTGATTTCCACCTTTGTGAGCAGACCAGCAGAACCAAGAATCCAATCCGTGCAAAAAAACCAATCAAGACAGCTTCCTCAGACTGCAGCCGTTCCTCTGCCTCCGCCAGATAGGACCGCACTGCTGTCCGCTCCTAGCCACTCTTAGCAGCCTTCATTTTCCACCACCACCCTCTGGAGCCACCGTCTCCTGGCGACGCACCCACAACCCAACAAACTCAGGCACCACTAATTCCTCCCTGGCCGACTTCCACCTGCAACCCTAGTAAGATCATCTGCAATCAAAAAGCCCTTCAACGCAACTTACCTGTCATGTCTCCCTACAGAGTTTCCGGTTCCCCTCGATGGCGATTCCATTCCATCCTGCCAGAAGATCCTCCTGAACACATTCTCTGATCATTGTTATTATTTTATCATGTAAAATACCTTTTACTGATAATCTGCCAAATGAGTTGCTTCCGTATTCTGGGTCCAAAGAGCGTCTGGATATAATTTTTGTGTTTCTTTGTGAGCTTAACACTGCAATACCTCCTCCTAACCCCCCAAGAGGGATAATAGAAAGCCATTAACTGAGATGAAGAGGTATAAAGAGGAAACATTTCAGGCTGAATATAAAATAGTTTTTTATTATTATTGCAGTGGAAGATGTTAATATATTCATGCGGAGAGAATGTACGGCGTGTGCAGCCGTTCAACCAGCTGTATATGTGAGAGAAAAGTCAAGCCAAAGATTTACCCCCTTTTGCCATCCTCTCTCCTTCATACCTGCCTCGGCACTCCTATGCAGTTGGATCCTGACCCTCATTTAAAATTTAAAAGCCTCTCGCTGTACACACACACGCCTTGGATAGAGCTGCAGGCCATTTTCCACAGTGAGCTACATCTCCTTACACTGTTGCAGCCTGGATGTACTCCCTCTACCATCCTCCTTCTTTTCAGCTTCCCTCTTGCATCATATCCCTCCTTTCCCACATGCTTTTTTCCCTGTGTTGCCTTCATCTTCTTTCTTTAATACACATGTCTGTATATGACCACCGCCTTGCTGAGCATAGAAACTCCCATATGGAGTAGCTGATGCAATAATGACATGATGTCTATGTTAATGTTTATCTACTGAGGACCTGCTGATGTTATTGGTCAGTCACTGACTGAATTGACTTGGAACCAAAGTTCTGCAGAAGGTGCTACAAAATGAGATAGAATGGGCTAGAATGTTGAACTGTAAAGGTTTATAAAAGAAAAAAAGTTTCTAAAAATTCAAAAGGTTCCCCTTCCTCTACGAATGTTATAGCAGATTTTGTGCAACAGACCATCACATACTATACCCAAGGTGACATTCCATAAAAAGACAAAATAGCATTTATTTTTTAAAAGCTGTGCATGATGATGATTCTACAAAATAATAGCATTTAGTCTTCCTCTGACCAGAGCACCTTCTTCCACATGTATATCATTTCTACTTCTATTTAATTGGAATTTACTTATTTACTTCTTTTCAATACAAAACATATTTGTGGAACAAACAACCAACAGTTCTCCTGTAAACAGTTTCAGAGAGACTTGGATCTCCTCCAAAGTTTAGACAGGCTGACTGGCTACTTCTGTTTTATCATGAATGCACATAAAGGTTTAGTTGTAATGTGACAAAATGTAAAAAAAAAAGTTCAGGGTATAGGAAGAAAAAATCTGTCTTTTTGGACTAAATAAAGTTCTGTAACATTCCCCAATACATTAATGAGGTGACTGAACGATAAATGAAGTATCAAGTGCACAAAAAGTTTCTTATTTGTAAATTCAGCATTTATTAAATCATTAATTTATGAAAACAATGTTGCTTTGAAAACTAACTGAGGCTAATTTAGCCGTATTTCCAAAACAATGTAAACTTACATATCCATACCGGACCTGGATGTTACCATACATCATTCTACAAGCTATTTCATGTTTTGTTTTTTGTTGGCTTTTAATTTTTAAATATTTTAATTAGCTGTGTGACGAAGTGAATAAAGAATTTGACCTCATTTCTAAATTCCTCTTAAACACGCCAAAGTTTTTTTTTAGCACTTTTAACATACAGATTGTTATTTCTTTAAAAAAAAAAATTTTGTGGTTCATTTTTATCATGTGCTGTGTTGGTTAACCTATATCCCTCAGTAATCATTGTGTGTGAACACCAAGAATCAAGAATCAGTTTATTTATATAGCGCCCATTTACAACAGATGTTGTTTTAAGGCACTTTTCAAGAAAATCAATTAAAATCAAAGATACATTCTAACAAATCAATTTGAAAAAGTTTCCAGTCTAAGGAACCCCAGCAGATTCATTGAGTCATTGACTTGCAGCATTCACTCCTCTGGAATCAGAAGGGCAGAAACAATGGCTTGTGTTGTCGTTGACTTTACAGCAATCCCTCATACTGAGCATGCATGTAGCGACAGTGGAGAGGAAAAACTCCCCTTTAACAGGAAGAAACCTCCGGCAGAACCAGGCTCAGTACAAGCAGCCAACTGCCACGACGGACTGGGGGTTTGAAAAGACAGAAAGCTAAATTAGAAGCACAGGAAACTGAAATAAAAGAGTTTATAGCAGCAGTTGTAGAACGTCACTGGAAGCATCTCAGCCCATGTTCTCCTCCAAGAAGCTGTCTCAGCTAACAGAACGCCAGACCAGGTGTGGTTACTATGGAGAGAAGAACACTAAGAGAAAACAAAAGGTTAACAAGGTTGAAATAACGGTAACTAAGTAGATTGGACAAAGGAAGAAAGTAGCAGAGA
>JAVLVB010000722.1:55116-69581 GCA_032876305.1 Orestias chungarensis
CCTTACAATGCGGAGAGGATTTGTCATTTAAATGAACAAACTGGGATCTATCAGACAAATACGATTTAAACCAGCCTAGTGCTGTTCCCTTGATCCCCACAGTGTGTTCGAGCCTCTCAATAAGGATATTGTGTTTGACTGTGTCAAAAGCAGCACTGAGATCTAACAAAACTAGAATAGACACGAGCCCATTGTCTTATCAAGTTAAAAATGTGGAAAAAAAATATAAGGTATAGTTGTACAATTGTCATTATCAGGCTAAGTATCATCATTATAAATGGAAATAAATAATGTTTTAGAAATGAAAAAAAAGTCCCCGACTGTCATGAATGAAAAATAAATAATAAACCTGTAAAAGCTTTTATCTGACATCAGCTAAGTCATAAAATCTACATATTTTTCGTGTTACGTTATGACAGAATTAGGTTGAACAAACAGAGGCATGTCTGTTTATATGCTGTGTAGTGTTTAGAAGTATTTAATATAAATGTGTAAGTATTTTATTTAAACATGCTGAGTATAATGAAAGTTGTTTTGCTAATTTCCCATAAATCTTCTTAAAATGTGTGTGCATATGCATGGAAACCCTCCAAAACAGTTTATAAGGATCATACAACAAAATGTTGCTTTATAAAAGAAGAGGAACATGAAATATGTTGCGTGGATCAAAATTAGTGCAGGACTAAATAGAAAATTCTATAGAAAATTCCTACGTTGTTGTTGAAAAATAAGAAGCTACACCTCAAAAAAAAAGGGAAACGTCGTTGCAGAAAACTTATAATAGCTTCTGAGGACTTAAGTTCAATTTGGCACGAAAAATCAACAACAACAGGAAACAGTAAATTAAATAGGGAGAAAGAGAAAGTGTTTTTAAAGCCTTCCATGAAACAAAATGACATAAACATCCAATATGTTGTATAAAATAATAAGAAAATACACATTTTTGAACCTTTGCATTGATAAATGCGGGCTGTTCAAATATACTATCCATTCATCCATTTTCTATACCTGCTTTTCCTGGGTTGTGAATGGGCAGGTATAATAATTTTATGGACTGTGAACAATTTTAGATGGGCAACAATATTCAATGGATTCATTTCCCTGCATATTAGGAAAACTGGCCTTCTAAGAAATGTGCTTGCCGAGTTTATTTAAAAATTAAAAAATAAATTATACATCAAAATCCTGAAATGTATCTTACAAAAACAGGCTTTTATTAGATGAGTATTATTTTTAAGACCAGCTAATCTTATGACATTTATTAGTTTGATTCAGTTACAGGTCGACAATTTTTTAATTTTTAAGGACCAAACATTTATTAAGACCCAATGAGCCGAAACAGTGTTACGAATTGAAACATAAATGAAACATAACATCTTTTAGTTTGTTTTTCAATAACCCAATCAGTGTTTCTAATTTTCAGGTTCTTATCAACACCTCAACCCCCAAAATGTTGTAAAAAGGTCATTTAGACAGAGAATAAAATTGGATTGTTTAATATTTACTAATAAGTTGTTCACGTTGAACCATGTAGCATGAGCTGTTGAAGTACAGGATGAACTAGTGTTGCATCATCTGCCTCTACTATAGAAGGAGAGCTCCCTATTATATCCGTGTAAAGCTCATTCCTGAGCTGGATGGACGGAAAATTTGACTCCTAGCAGGTTAAACAGTAGAGCTATAGCAACAGCTGTCTCTCAACATGAAGATCCATAAGAAAAACACACACAAACACACCTCCTATACAGAGAGATACCAGGTATCAAGATTGAAACCCAAAACCTTGTCAAAATTTAACTCCCAGGGTTAAATTAACACAGTCAAAATAATACATAATCACCACTGTATCGGATATTTTTTAACTTGCAATACAGTGAAAACATCACTGATCCTGCAACAAAAATTAACTACTTGTTACAGTTGGTTTAACACTTTCAAGTGTCATTTACTCAAAAAAAACTGACTCCAGCATGATTAAGATTAAAAAAATCTAAACCGAACATAAGAAATGAAACACACAGCTACAGCCATTTCAAAAGAAAAATTTGAATTTCATTGAGCTAATGAAAGACATTGTGTTCTAACCAGAACTCTTCAACGATGCCTTTCAACAACCAGTATATTTATTCATGACTATAAAGAAAAAGTGACAAATTACTGGGTATATTTTTAATTGAATTACCTTATAAAAGACAACAAGACTCTTAACTGCAACACGTGCATCGATATCTAGAATTAGAGTTTTAGTAGAAATCCAACTACCATCACCTGTCACTTTGTTATCAATAACTCGAGCAGAGGTGGAATTGAGAGAATAAATAAGTTATTTTGGGGAAAGAATAATGACTCTAAACGGAACATAAACAGGAGCTAGGGCAAAGCGCAAACGGAACAACGCGGAACTGGAACGTAAACAAACAGAGAACGGAAGCGGGACTACAAACGTAAACAAAACAGAGAATTGAAGCGGGACTACAAACGTAAACAAACAGAGAACGGAAGCGGGACTACAAACATAAACAAAACAGAGAACTGAAGCGAGACGCGGGGACTACAATTATGAATTTTAAAAAATTTTTGAAATAAACAAACCAGCATAAGACCACGGGAAGGGGAAATAAACTAACAGACGAAATAACAACAATAATAATAATAATAATCACAACGGAGGAGATAAACTGAGACAGTAAACTGGGGAGAAAAGATGGGGGAGGAAGCACGGGAAACCGGAAACTACGATAAAACAAAAACCAAAGTAAATACCAGAACGGGACCAGGGGAGAATAACGATGGAGAAGAGTCAGGACAGAGAATTGAGCAAGAGGCAAAAGGCTTACTGGGAGACATGGAGGAGCAAGCAACAGATGACGCAGAGAGACGAGGAGGGAAATCAGACGATCCGGCGGTGAGTGAATGAGTTAACCGAGCTTAAATAATGAGGAGCAGGAGGTGGAGTGGTGGAGATGATGATTGGATGATTACAAACAGATGTGAGTGATAATGATGAGGGAAAACAGAGAGAAGAGGGACAGAGAAGGTGAAACTAGAAAACAGAGAAAAGAACAAAAACAAAGACTAAACCAAAATACAAAATAATCTAAAGAAAACAATAACTAATGATAACAAAGTAAAACAAAGCAACTACAACAAATTAAACAGCAAACTAACAGAGACCAAAACACAGTTCATGACACACAGGGAGAAAGAGAGAGCAGACAGCGAGGGAGAAAACAAAGACTCAACCCAACTAGAAAGTCACCTAAACAAAACAATAACTAAATATAAATAATGATAACAACAACTAAATAATAACGAACTGAATCAAACCAAAAACACGGACCATGACATCACTGGGAAGGCAGTCCGGGAGGACGACGACAGGAGGCACGAAGACTTGGAGGTCTTCCGGGAGGACGACGACAGGAGGCACGAAGACTTGGAGGTCGTCCGGGAGGACGACGACAGGAGGCACGAAGACTTGGAGGTCGTCCAACAGGACAACACCAGTAACCACGAAAATCCGGAGGTCGCCTGGCAGGACGACGATGAGAACCACAAAGACTTGGAGGTCGACAACAGGACGACGAGAGGCATTAAGACCTGGAAGGTGTCCGGCAGGACGACGACTAGATGCACGAAGACTTGGAGGGCGTCCGGCAGGACGACGACTAGAGGCACGAAGACTTGTAGGGCATCCGGCAGGACGACGACTAGAGGCACGAAGACTTGAAGGGTGTCCGGCAGGACGAGGACTAGAGGCACGAAGATCTGAAGGTCGACCGGCAGTACGACGCCAAAGTGCAGTCCCAACTACGGCCGGACCACAGCCCCCGTGCCTGATGAAGGGAGGAAACAGGAGAACCTCCCAGGAGACCGCCGACGTTGGAGAGTCCTCGGCGAAGGCCGTTGATGGCGGCGGCGCAGCAGACGGCGGCAACAGAGCACTCTCGAAAAAGGATGCAGACGGCGGCGACAGAGCGCTCCCGATGAGGGCCGCAGACTCTCCGTAATAGCCGTTGCTAGAGGCGGGTCACAGCGAACCCCCTCCATAAGCGGCTCAAAACCTCTGTCAGGAGGTAGCTGGTCCACAGCTGTCTCTGGAGATGGAAGACCAGTCTTTCCCTAAGGCTGGAGCTCTGTAGCACGCACCTCCTGGAGCGAGGACCCTGTAGCACGCTCCCCCTGGAGCGAGGGTCCTGTAGCACGCTCCTCCTGGGGCGAGGGCCCTGTAGCATGCTCCTCCTGGAGCACCAACTCTCTGGCAGGCTCCTCCTGGAGCACCAACTCTCTGGCACGCTCCTCCTGGAGCACCATCTTTCTGGCACGCTCCTCCTGGAGCACCAACTTTCTGGAAGGCTCCTCCTGGAACACCAACTTTCTGGAAGGCTCCTCCTGGAGCACCAACTCTCTAGCAGGCTCCTTCTGGAGCACCAACTCTCTGGCAGGCTCCTCCTGGAGCAAGACCTTTGTAGCAGGCTCCTCCTGGAGCGAGACCTCTGTAGCAGCCACCTCCTGGAGCGAGACCTCTGTAGCAGGCACCTCCTGGAGCAAGACCTCTGTAGCAGGCTCCTCCTGGAGCGAGAAGTCTGTAGCACGCTCTTCCTGGAGCGAGAGCTCTATAGCATGCTCCTCCTGGAGCAAGAGCCCTGAAGCAGGCTCCTCCTGACGCGAGGGCTCTGCCACTAGCTCTTCTTGGGCCGAGGGCTCAGCCGCAGCTGCTCCAGCTATGTCGAGCTTGGAAGGCTGGAGATCCTCTCCAACATGCTCAAGTTGGGGCTTAATCCAGGGGTATAAATCCTCCCTGTCTCCATAAAAGAACCCCCAGTGTTTGTCTTCTGTAATGGGTGAAGGATCGAGAGGCTGGGAAGCTGACACTTGAACTGGTGGAGGAGGCGGAGTGGGAAGAGGGGCTGCTCTTGCCGCTAAATTTCTGTCTCTGGCTTTTTGGGCTAGTTTGATCATACGGAGTGTGTCTGCGAACTGCAGAAATGATTCGTAGATAATGTCTATCATAACCGTGACGGAAAGCAGAAAAAACCGGGGTAAAGTTAAAATCCTCTGTGAGAGGACCTAAATAGGGACAGTTATAGAGAACGTCAGTAGGGGGCGGTGGAGAGATGGAAGACGATGAGGAACAGGAGACAGGAGATGAAGAAGACGACACAGAAGTGAAAATGGGCTCGGAGCTCACCGGTGTTGAGCCCCTGCCCCCGGCTGAAAGCTCAGAAAGAGCCAGGGCGTCGGTGAGCACAACCACCGGCGAGCGGCGTTTCTGCGGCGGGAGGAACGTTAAGAGGGTATGACGGAAGGCGGAAGTGCGGAAGTACGGATCGGGGATGGTGAATCTCTGCTCGAGTCGATCCAGCTGGATCGTTCTGTCACGTTGCGATCAATGACTCGAGCAGAGTAGGAATTGAATGAATAAATTATTTATTTTGGGGAAAGAATAATGAACATAAACGAATCAAAACAGGAGCTAGGGCAAAGCGGAAACGGAACAACGCAGAACTGGAACGTAAACAAACAGAGAGCAAACAAACCAGCATAAGACCACGGAAAGGGGAAATAAACTAACAGACGAAATAACAACAATAATAATAATAATAATCACAAGGGAGGAGATAAACTGAGACAGGAAACTGGGGAGAAAAGATGGGGGAGGAAGCACGGGAAACCGAAGACTACAAGAAAATAAAAACTAAAGTAAATACCAGAACGGGACCAGGGGAGAATAACGATGGGGAAGAGCCAGGACAGAGAATTGAGCAAGAGGCAAAAGGCTTACTGGGAGACGTGGAGGAGCAAGCTAGAGATGACGCAGAGAGACGAAGAGGGAAATCAGACGATTCGGCGGTGAGTGAATGAGTTAACCGGGCTTAAATACTGAGGAGCAGGAGGTGGAGCGGTGGAGATGATGATTGGATGATTACAAACAGATGTGAGTGATAATGTTGAGGGAAAACACAGAGAGAATTTCATGTTGCTTTTTAATCTTTGGACCCACATAAACAAAGAACTCTCAGGAGATATTTACAATGATTTATTTTGTGATTTATGGGGAAAAGGAATCCGGACTGATCGGCAACGGGCAACTGCAGTGAGTGGTGAGACACGGGAAACAGCGGGGCAACAGGAAACGGCAGGAAACAGAGGACGTCGACGACGTGGGAGACCGGGAGCTTCTGAGAGTGAGGACAGGAGAGGTGAGTACAGTTGAGTGTAAGTGAATGAAAAGAAGGGAACGATCTTACTTTAGAGGATAGTTGGAATCGCCAGGGAGGAGTCAGCAGGGAGTCTTTTCCAGTGGGGATGATGAGGTTAGATCCAGAGGAGGTCAGAGCAGCAGATGATGGATGCTGGAGCGGACAGATCGAGCTTAGCCAAGAGGAGTTTGAACCAGATGATGAGGGAAGCCAGAGAGGAACTAGTTGATGGTTTGAGTTGGATGGCAAGAGGTGACCTAAAGGCGGAGACACAATGGTTACTACATGCGTGGAAAAAACAAAGTAGCAACTAAACGGTGGAGTCAAAAACATTCAAAAATACAAAACGACTACTGGAACCAAAAGACACTAGAGACTACGAGAGGCGTTCAAAAATACTAGAGACTACTGGAGCAAAAACACTAGAGACAATGAGTAGCATTCAAAGCTACACTACAAGGGGCACTGAGGATCGTTTTACCGGTAGTAGATAATACTCAGGCGTAGAGTAGCTGGTTCACCACTCCTCTTATACTGGCCAGCTCGTCAGTGGTAACCAGGCACACCTGTGGAGGAAGCTCCAGCATCAGAGGACTGGTGACCCCCTCTGGAAACCTGGGGAAGTGACTAGAAAAGACTCATACTGACAGAGAACAGGGACAGAGAAGGTGAAACTAGAGAAAATAGAAAAGAACAAAAACAAAGACTAAACCAAAATACAAAATAACCTAAAGAAAACAATAACTGATAATAACAAAGTAAAACAAAGCAACTACAACAAATGAAACAGCAAACTAACAGAGACCAAAACACAGATCATGACACACAGGGAGAAATAGAGAGCAGATAGCGAGGGAGAAAATAAAGACTCAACCCAACTAGAAAATCACCTAAACAAAACAATAACTAAATATAAATAATTATAACAACGACTAAATAATAATGAACTGAACCAAACCAAAAACACGGAGCATTACATCACTGGGAATAATTCCAAATTCAGAGACTTTAATTTACGAATCCTTTTGTGTCCAGAAACAGGATGATTATTGTGAGAACATCCCTTCTTCCCCTGGTATCTCCTGCATCAAAAACTGGAGTATCAGCAGCCTCTGTAAAGTCCAGACGAAGGCTTATTAAGCAATAAAAATTACATTCCCGTAACCAAAATCATTTTAATTTGCAATAAACATAAAAATTTATTTGTGTACAAGTATATCGTCTACTATTATTGTTACTTAAATGTTACCGTTACAGCAGCTTTAGCTGTAAGTAGTGCAGTTGCAAGCTAGCAACCCACATATGTGCTGCTAGCTAGCACATTGTGTGAAGTTGTTGCGAAGAAGAAACATTTAGCTGCCATTCAATAAAGTATTAACTAGTAGTAAAAAGTCATATCACTCACTTTATTCATTCAAAATTGCTTCCCAAACAATCTTTGGTGACGTGTTCAGGCCGGCTTACCCTATTGCCTTTACCCCTCCTGGTCTGGTGATTCTTTTTTAGTCCTTTTTGAGGGTGAAATAACTTTTTTAAACTATTTTACTCCAACCTGCATTGAATTAGATGCATGTTTGTGAGTGACAAGAACACATGGAAAAGAACTTATTGTGTAACCAATTTTATTATTGCAATGTTTACCAATGTTATTGATATTAAAATATTTTTTATAATATCATTGTGTTTTTTTAATACAATCTTTCTTTGAATCTTGAGAGAAATTTTTAAAAAGCCATTAACAAAAGAAAATGTTAATGAGGCATGAGGCCCAAGTTAATATTTTCTGCTCTTGATGGGTGATGATTCTATTTTGCATTCATTTGTTTTTCTCAGTCCTTGTTGTTTTCTTCCTATCAAACTTTTTTTGTAAAAACTTACATCTCTTTGATCTCTTTGTTTAATTTATAATCTATTTTTTTGACTTTCACTTTCAAACAGGACAAAGTGTGTTCCTTTTCCACTCAATATATATATATATATACTGAATTTGCTTTGAAACTGTATGTCGTTGTCTAGAAAACGACATACAGTTTCACTACTTTTACTTTCAGTTGTACAATTCAAATTCTTTTTAAAATTCAGTTTTGTTTTGTTGTTTTATTTTTATTTTTTGTTTTGTTTTGTTTTTTTGTGCCACACATCCGGGTCCTTGAGGAAGGTCACAGATCAATCAAACTTCACCGATTTACCTTTCACGTCACCGTGAGCCAGAGCCAGAGGGTGTAAGTAACAGGTTTCCCCGTCTGACACAGTTTGGCGAAGTTTGCCCTCTTTTTTGAGCGATACATTGAAGCATGGGCTGCTTTGGCTGCTGCTGGTCGGATTAATAATATATTAAATGATATTATTATAACAATAATATTATCATATTATCTTATTCACATACATATAAATAAACATGTGTATATTTATTTACTTTTTGCTGAGGGTAACACTGGAATTTTCTTATGTTCTACAAAATGGCTCCAAAAAGCCGATCAGACCGTTTCCCCTGAATTTGAATTGTACAACTGAAAGTAAAAGAAGTGAAACACAATTTTCTAGACAACGTCATACAGTTTCAAAGCCAGTGAATTCAGTTTCAAAGTACTAAATTCAGTTACAATTTAGTGAAAGTTGTTTTCAACCCAATACATTTACTTTCCGTCGGAAGAATTCAGTAGCTCAGTCATCGCTAAGTTTCACTTATTCCTTTGGCTTCTGCTGTTTTTACAACTAAATCTTTTACTTGCTCTCAACTGAACACAGCTTCTTTAGAGAGACGCTTTTGTGCCATACCGACCTTGTGGCAGTAAACCGTAATCTCTAATTCCTTCCTACGTGTCTCTGGGCTTTTGTGGTGTTATCTAATATTTCCTGAGAATCCAGACTTTTCTGTTGAATAGCTGCTAGTCCTCAAGCATAAAACTTAATAAAAAATTAACACTGAAAATATATTATGAACTATGTAATGTCTAAGTTTCATGATTGCAGTTAAATTTAAAATTTTAAATCTAATCTGTCAAATTACTCAGGTTAGTTAATCATTTAATTAAGAAAATCAAGTGCTGACTTCTGAGTTCAGTTAATATGTAATATAAATAATATAAATACACACGAAACATTATCAGTAAAATGTTTATTAGAAAAACTGAAACGGTACAGAGCATCAATTTCTATACAAACGTTTACAGTAAAATTTTATATTTCCAACTGAGGGCAGACCAGCAAAAAGTAAAAGTTACGTGCAAAGGACTTCAATAAAAAATAAAAAAATGTACAAGTGAACAACGTAATTACAAAATATCAATAAAGACAGAAGAAACCAACACATTTTTCAAGGTGAAAGTGGCTAAATCAAAATCAATAGTGTTTCCTGGTTTTCTTATTAGCATTTGAGAAGGAACCAGTGAACAACTGACAGTCTAAGCAGATTTTTCTGCAGGCAGCTGTCATCTTACTGTGAACGTCTCACTCTATATGTACGAGGTAAAAATCCCACTGCTTCTGGGTTGGCCTAGTGCTTAAAAACATCATTCATTTATTCACATATTTTCAGAACAGAATTTGTCTTTTTGCTTTTTCTATGCTCCTTTTTTTCTGTGGTGCTTCACACATTCACACAGTAAAACTCCTCATCCTCCTTCAAACCCCAAGATCATTGTGGTAGAGTTTCCTCCCAGCCGCTATGTTTGATATGGTCCTTCAGTCCTTCATCACTGCAGACCAAACACATGTTTGTGTTTTAAATGTTTGTAGAAAAATTTGGGAAAGTTGTTCACGCTCTTTGAGAACATGAGACCAAACTAGAGATGTTTGCTGCTAATGCTAATGCTAATGCTAATGCTAATGCTGTCCACCTGACTGAAATGCTCGGCTCCACTCTAAGGGATCCAATAACCCGAAGAAAAGTAAGTCATTAAAAATTAAATGAGAGACTGCTACGTACTGTTGAATGGTGAAGAATGGTTAGTTTTTCCATGCATAATTATTTGTTGTTATAAAAGGTTAACTGTGCATTTAAAAAAAAGAAACACCCAAATTAAAAAGTGCGCTCTGAATTAAGTGAAGAAATGATTTCATAACATAACAAATTATAAATAACAGAATACGACATTGGAACCACCAGATCAACGTAAAAATGATCTCATCGTTGTGTCACATGATCAAAATATGAGCCGTTAAAGTTTGGGCAGCTGTTGCTTCTACGGATGAGCCGCAGCGGACTGAACGTGAATCCTGGTGAAAAGTGATGATGACTGCTTGTGTTGTATTTTAATGATCACTGTCCTTGTTTCAGCGGCCTGCCTGCATGTGTGTGTGTGTGTGCGTGTTCCTTCGCCCTGACCTCGGGCCGTGACAGGCGGCTTGACAGGCAGGGAAGCGACCGAGGTCGTACAGTCAGGATGACACCCAGCGAGTCCCGCTGGCCTCATTAGCAAAACTAAGATGTCTCCCTACACGGCTCCCCCGCCTATCCTCTGCCTGCCCGCCAAACCCTGAGCTGATTGTAGCAGCAAGGTCTTCCTGTTGCTATAGCAATAGGCAACATTGGCTCATCACCCCCCTCAAAATCATGGTTTTGGCATTCCTGGAGGCGGTGGCTTTTAAGGCCTCCCCACATTGTTTATTCGCTGCATTTTGCCGACAGCAGCGTTCTTGTGAGCTGCGTATGAATTTGTTTGAGTGTGAGCTCCATAAAGAGTCTGGCACAAAAAGACGCATCATAGTAAAGTAAAGAAATCTGGTTTCTGGATAACCTGTAAAGTGTGCTGAGCATTTGGCTTCTTTTTGATTCAATACCTCTAAGAAAGACCCAGACTCAGAAGGTCAGTCCTTCTTTGTACCTAGCCGTTCTATGAAGGCGTCAAAGGTTCTTTAGAGAACCGTACAGAACAAACAGCAACCACCAGAACCAAGGAAAACAACACACAGGTCAGGCAAAGGCCACCGGACACAATGTAGAACCAAATGTTAGGCCTACAGGAGGCAGCAAAACTTCTGTAAGAGAAAAAACGCAGAAAAAAAGCTAAACTGCAGAAGTGTTTTACAATTAGTTGATTTTTACTGCGTCAAAATTCTCAAGAGGTGAGTCTAGTTCAGGGGGTGCCCACACTTTTTGAGCTTGCAAGCTACTTAAGAGATGACCAATCCCCCTATTTCTCTTGTATTATTTACAACATTTTTATCGTATATTCTGTCATTTTAGGATGAAGTATAATTTAATTTAATTGTAACTTATTCACACAGTTTGTGAATGAAAAGACAAACTAAAAGACGGCGTGTCGCTCTGCCCTCTCATCACGGTGTACGCGGTCATCTACCTCCTTTAATGACATGCGATCGACGTAGAAGTTTGTCTAGACGAGCCTAAAGGTTCCTGGCTGGAACTGCAGCTCCTGGTGGTTCAGTATACTGTTGACTTCTGGGGGCTACAAAGAGAAGCTCGCCACACTGTTCAGTTTACATCTTAATTACTCCTATCTCTGCTGCTGTTGTGTGTGTTGGCCAATCCCAGGAGTTGCAAGTGAAACCACCTAATCTGCTTTAAATCGTATTCTTAACTAGACTATTTTACATTAAATGTTGTCATCGTTCGAGCAGAAACGTATTAGATGTGCTGCTTGTGTTTAGGCTCAACGTTTGATTTTGGTCATAAAATCAACACTTTTATGCTAACCCCACACGCCGCATGTTATACGCATTTATTCCTCACTATTTCAACTGCGAATGCAATAATGGAATCCACGATGAATCCCTCAAGCTTGTGTGCAGGAAAATGATTAACCGCTCTCTGTGCAGCACTGCGCTCCGTCCGTCCGTCTGTACTGTACAGGCATGCAGCAGGGATGGGAAGAGCCTCCTTCAAAGAGGCGAGCGGCCATGCACTGCTCCACTATGGCACGTTGGCATCAGTTACACCATAATTTCATCACCGCCAGCTCCCTGTGAATCCTGCTTACATTAACTTTTTACTGAGGCTGGCAACAGGGAGGCGCTTTCCGGCTCTCCAGTCCATTTACATTCAGGTTCTCGCTCCACCACTCGCTCCCGACGTATTTTTGTTTGCTGTGTTTGCGTGAACAATTGGAGCAAAACGGGGGAAGAATCCCTCCAGTTTCAGTGGGATTACAAGGCGAGACGGAGACTTCAAAGTGGCAGCGTGAGCAGTGCCTCGTTTGAGTGACGAGCTGCTGCATTGTTTTGATAAGTGCTCCCCGAGGAGGCGGCGTGTCGCTCGGCCCTCTCATCCCTGCGACGGGGAGCCGAGGCCGTCGGGAAACCCAGCCGTAATCACAGGACTCACGCTTACACACACCGGGGGGGGGGGCTCTTCAGCAGAAACAAATTAATTATCTGCGAATCAGGAGGCAGAAGGAACATGGCGAACAGACAATTAGAGGCGATCCCTCCTGATCTGACGTCAGCTTTAATCACTGATACGTCACTGCTATAATGAAGGCTTGTAAATAGTTTCTTTTATTTTTATTTACATATTTGTTCTCCTCCTCAGCTCAAAAGTGTGTCATGGTTCACCTGAACTCCCTCACTGACAGACTTCTGTTCAGATAAAACATTAACTTTGCTTACAAAAACAGGAAAGAGGGAAAAAGACGGTTGGACAGGTGTGAATTTTCCCGCTTTTTTGATCAACAGATGATTTTTAATAATACTTCCTGAATTCATGCTGAAATATGTTGTTTTTGGTTTATTCCACTTTTCTTTTCACATGTTGTTTTTTTTACCTGATAAAAGTCTGAGACTATAAACAACATTTAGGACAAAACCACCTTTGCTATTATGAGCAGATGTTCTTGGCAGAGAAGGTGAAGGAAAAGTGGTGTTAGGAGCTCTGCTCTGTAATCGGGTGGATCCTCGGCTGGTTTTGGCCGCGTTACCAAGTCAGAACGCTCTCTGCTTTGAGTCTGGAGGGATTTACATTTTTTTATTTTACTTATTTTTTATTAAATATCTCTCCTAACCAAACTTCACATGTAAATCTGAGAACGTCCTCATGTCCTGATCATTTTCTGTCCCTGTAACCGTAGACCTGCAGGATCTAACCTCATTTTTTTATACATCTACGATATAAAAAGATTATATTATAATCACGTATCAATTGTATATTGTATTGTTAATGTGTGAGAAGCCTTTAGATTAATTCTTCTAATTGAAAATAATGTTTAGAAACATTTTAAACAAATGTATTATCCTGATCTTTGGAGTTTATAGAACCTCAACAGAACAAAGCTGATGTTACATCTGGGTGACGGCTCCTGTTTCTGGACTTTATTGTTATAAAACACAGAGAGGTGAATGATTTCGGGGCTCTGGTGGAAATCCTAAGGCCTAATTAAAAAAAATACTCAGTTTAAAGAGGCAATAATCTAACGAGGCCATACATCCATTCTTTGCTTTAATGTAGGAACTCTTCCCAGTTAGATATTACTCTACATGTCTGTATTAGTGAAAACATTCATTATGTTTGTAGTCTCCAAACAACCAGTTGACATGCAGATGGCGTTTAGTGGTTGTTATTGTTGTTATTGTAACCTAATGACCCGGATGATGAGCACGGACACATAACTTTTCTCCTGCAAATGTTTTTTGTTTGTAAAACTCCAGCATTTAAAACCAGCTGCCTTGTAACCTCTAGCTTTTCAACCTAGTTTCCAGGTCTGGCTTAGGTTAGACGAGACAATAAAACTTGTTTCGTGTACAGAGTTGCATAACCACACAATACGTTTGTGAATGTAGGACTGACTGTTTTCATAATTGAACAGAACCAAGGAGCCGGGACGCCGTCTTCTCCTTCTGTCGTTTAAAAGCAGACAGAAAAGAAAGAAAGCATAAGTAGTTCGGCCTGTGTGAACAGAAAACCAGCATTTACATTTTTTACCCCCCCCCCCAGCCTTTCTCGGTTCCTGCCTCTTGTCGCCGAGCGTTGCTTCTCTAACAAAATTACACACGGAGCAGTAAACTCCCAGAGAAACCTACATTGCTAGAATGCTGTTGTCTTTCTCGGGGTGTTCTCATAACCATGCTGAGGTTTGTGGTGGTGGGGGGGCGTCGTGGTCTCATTACAGCAGGCTGTTGGTAATCCTCTGCCTTTGATCACACAGCCGCTCCCCCCCCGGCACCTCCACCAGAGCCCAGCAGCAGAGTGGCAGCCTAGCGGTGGAGAGGATGGAGGACGGCTTGTTTTTCCCTCTCGATGTAGGTCAGAGGCACAGATGGAGGTTAGCTGGTGGCGTCTGAGGTTAACGGGGGGGGGGGGGGGGG
>JAVLVB010000722.1:96255-133479 GCA_032876305.1 Orestias chungarensis
ATCCAAGAAGCTGTCTCAGCTAACAGAACGCCAGGCCAGGTGTGGTTACTGTGGAGAGAAGAACACTAAGAGAAAACAAAAGGTTAACAAGGTTGAAATAACGGTAACTAAGTAGATTGGACAAAGGAAGAAAGTAGCAGAGAGAGAAGTGGTCAGATTGTCCTCCAGCAGTCTAAACCTATAGCAGCATAACTATAGATCCTATAACTATAGGTTCACTACCTTTAATTTGCTAAAGGTAGTGAAAAATTAGGCGGAATCACCCTTTAGCCATTTCCAGAGTCTGTATCAAACTTCATCTTCGTGGTTCGACGTAATCCTGGATTGATTTGTTAATCCCAGAGGCCTGAATGTTTAAACTGAACACCGAATTTAACTTAATTAAAATTTTAGCATCTGAAGTTTTTTTTTCTTTGAAAATTTTAACTTCCGATTTTAACACTTTGAAATGAAATAAATGGTAGAGAAAAAAAGACTCTTAAAGAACTGAAGGGTTGATTTTTAGAATTTCAAAATTCACATATTTTAATTCAGGGATTAAAATTTCACTATTTAAAATTCAAAGACTCATAAATTCATTGTCATAATATCAGTTTTAATGTTCCCTTTTATTTTGTTCGTTTTAATTGGTTTGCTTTTTAAATATGTGTAAAATTGTAAGACTGTGGCCCCTTTTGGCCCCTCCAGCGAGGCTCTCGTTACCTCTCACTGCTGCCGTGTTTCCAATAATCCTCCAGATTAACTTTGGTCCCGTCAGTCAGAACCTTCAACTCCTGTACAAGCTAATCACTCTCTCACAGCGACGGGAGTGCAGGGAGCTGCTGCTGTTGCCATGGCGAAGCCTGGCTGGCCCGACAGCCGACGATTCCCATCAGCAGCAGAGATGGAGGGGGGGGGGGGGTTCTGATGATCGCCTGACCCCCCCCCCCTCTCAGGACTGCTGACAATCACTTGTTCTAACAAGTCAGGTAGCATCTCTGACGAAACACTCAGAAACCGCTCCCTGAGGGGCTGATGTGCACTCGTCCTCTGTGTGAGGAATTATGGGATGTGGAGGAAGCCAGGGAGGGCTTGGGAAACAGAGCTGGAATAACGAGGCGACTAATGAGGAGCTAAACGGGAGCAGGAAGGAGAGCAGAGGCAGATGGGAAGCCGTGTTTCCTCTACACACACACACATGCGTCAGAATGAGAGTGTCTTTGTGTGTCTGTGCACAGGCGACGTCAGCCTGAAGGTCAGCGCCGAGGCCCTGACGACCCGCGCTCTGTGTGGCAACAAGGTGGTGACCGTGCCCGACGTGGGCCGCATCGACACGGTGATCCAGACGCTGCTGGTGGAGGTCAGTGACAGTGGACAGCGTTTCGCTTTTGCTGGTGGGAGACTCAAGAATCAGTTTATTGTCATCGACTTTACGGCCTCATACTGAGCATGCATGTAGCGACAGTGGAGAGGAACAACTCCCCTTGAACAGGAAGAAACCTCCAGCAGAACCCGGCTGAGTACAAGCAGCCATCTGCCACGACCGACTGGAAGTTTGAAGAGACCGAAAACTAAAATAGACGCAGAGGAAACTGAGAGAGCTCAGGGGAGATGCTCTTGTTCCTGGGTGGGAGGTTTAGGAGTGTAACAGAACGACCTGATGTTTACTCGAGTCTCTAAGAACGCTGGAACTGCAGCTACAGACCAGTTCATTCATGCTAGGATAGTCAAAAGCAGCCAGGATGTTTTACCAGATACTTTTAATTAAAGGTACTTTTACAAGAGGAATGATTTAAACCAGTCACACTTTTCGAGTGATCCCGGTTATCAGACAGTTGATGAGGTCCAGTTTGTTTAATGGCGTCGCTGAGTCGCGTCGTTCGGTCCTCCTGGACCGGCAGCGACGGTCGACGATAAGCTAACGGATTCCCGTGTCCTCGCTCGGTTGTTTTTAAGTCCGGCCTTGTTGAGGCGACGCCGTCTGTGGCTCTGCAGTCATTGGTTTTCCCCTCTCGTCTCCGTCAGGCTGAAGGAACCCCTCAGATGAAGAGCCACAACGCCCTGCTGTGTCCGGCGGGTGAGTGTCTGAACTCCAGAGAGAAACAAGAGCTCAGACTTACACAAACCTGTTCATACAAACCTGTTCATCCCAGATCGTCCAGTGGAGAAGAAAATCTCCGTCCAGCTGCCTGATCGGTTTGTGAACGGATCCGCCAGAGCGACCGTCTCCGTCCTGGGTAGGTGACCCCGCGCTGAGACGCCTCGGCCCGTCTGCGGGACGCCTGCTGAGACTCTGTCCTCCCCCTCCGCTAGGTGACCTGATGGGCCGAGCCCTGCAGAATCTGGACAGGCTGCTGGCCATGCCGTACGGCTGCGGGGAGCAGAACATGCTGCTGTTCGCCCCCAACATCTTCATCCTCGACTACCTGAAGAGCTCCGGTCAGCTGACGGTCGCCATCTTGGAGAAGGGCAAGCGGTTCCTGGAGAGCGGTGAGGACACTTTTCTCAAACTTCATTGGGCTGTCTAACTAACGCTTGGACAGTGTAGACCAGGAGTGCACGTCGATCACACGGCATTAAAGGAAGTAGATGAGCGCATCCATCCTTCAGACTGATGCACATTCAAGCACACAAACGCATGCTAACTCTACGTTAGCTTTGCGTTAGCCGCCTTAGCAAACTACAGTGTTGCATAGCGAGTCTCCCTGTCTATATTAGCAGAGGCGGAGCTACAGGAGCTTTGGGAAGAAACACGACTTCCACAGTGGGTTAATGCAGTTAATCAACAGAAACTAATGTGTTATACTTTAACTTTAAATGTAATTAGAAAATACTTCCTCCTAAAAAGACAAAATATACATTAACAAGGATTTAATCATCTAAAATAAATAAGCGTTGTGCTTTTTTTGGGTGGGTGGGTAGGCGGATCCCGTAGGAATGGTCATCTTTTAGGTAGTGTGGGCACCCCTGGTGTCGATGATAAAAAAAAGTCGCACTGGACACAGTCAGTTATAACCAGACCAGAGGCTATTCTAGGAGGGGAAATCTTCTTTATAAGGTTCCTTTATATTTAAGACATAATAGAGGCTAGTCTAAATATTAAAACCTTTGTTTTTCTTTAAACTACTTCTTTTCTGCTCCTAGATTCATTCTTTTAATCTTTAATTGAAGCACTTTTTAGGGTGTCTGCTGAAGAGCAGCAGCCCCACAGCATGATGCTGCCCTCGCCATGTTGTCTGTGGGGGTTGATTGTTCTCATCTGGCTGGAAAACACGTTTCAGATCTTGGATCATTGAGTTCTTGCCTCCTTTTTTCCTGAATATGCGTCACTCTGTGTTGTTCGGCCACATTTTCTCGGTGCTGACGTTCACACGTCGCTTTCTGTTGTAGGATATCAGAGGCAGCTCAACTACAAGCACGACGACGGCTCCTACAGCGCCTTTGGGAAAAGCGACCCCTCTGGAAACACCTGGTCAGTGCCGCGGTCGGCAGCTTTTCCCAGCAGACGTTCACATGTTGATAAAGTTTAAATTTGTACAATCACAGGCCAACAATGCACCAATAAGAATGTTTGATAGATGATAGACGGGCTCCTGTTTACCAGCTACACAGTGAATATATTTGAGTAAACATAATTTCATCGTTTCTCTGATGTTTGCGTGGAGGGAAGAAACATGCAGATAAAACTGGTGTTATACTCAAGTTGCATCATTCCAGAAGCATTTAAAACATTTATCCACAAGGTTTTCATATCTCTGGCTTCATGTGACAACATGGAGGAAAAAAAAGAAGCAATCCAGACATGGTGGGAGGAACAAACACGCACACACACATACATACGCACACACTCACAGACACACACACACGGTTTTCTTTGCCTGCTGCCAAAAGCAAGTATCCTGATTCATTAGTTTTATTAGGAAGCTTCCAGAAAAAAACTGAATGTTTTCATGTAATGGGCTTAAAGGCTGCCGGCGGGGATTTAACAGAAAAGGGGGCTGGGCAGTTTGGCACCCGTGAATCTGTGGGGGTGTTTATTGTTTAGCTTGTTTTGTTTTTTCCTCATGTGGTCTGGAGAAACTGGGGCTGACGCATTTAGTCACATTAAATCTGTAAACCTTAACTCATTTAGAAGAAAATCAGAAATCATTTTTTCCATTTGAAGTGTCCATGTCGGGTTTACAGTCGTCAGTCGGCTGAACCGCTCAGACCTTCAGCACCGTCCGTCACCAGATACTGACGATGGTTTTCTATATCTGGCCTTTAAACTTCAGTGATGGTCAAACATTTGGCCTTGTGAGCAGATCCATGTCTTTGTGTTTCCACTGACCAAACTGGTGCTTAGCTGGCCCTAACTCTTTCTGGGGTCAGAGGAAAGAAGCGGCTCGACGGCATGACGTCAGCGACAGGGGGCGGGGCCGTTAAACAGGAAGAGTGGCAGTTTTTAAGCAACACTGGAGGTGCTTGTGCGACAAAAGAAACAAAATGGAGCTGAAGTCAAATTAGCAGTGGTCAATGGAGGAGACAAACCTCCTGCTCGCAGTCTGGTCCTCCACCCAAGTGGTAAAGAAACTTGCGGGGGCTTCAAGGACCAAACTGGTGTTCCAATACATCCGGCGGGAGGGTCTGAGCGCAGTGGTGAGCAAATTATTAACAAGCTTAAAAAGTGTTGTTGTGGTCTTGTGGCGGTTGGATTTGGCGCCAGATCTACTGGGTATTGGTGACATGCGCATGGAGCCACGTAATGACTCAGCTGTCCGGCCAGCACCAGTGTGTGGAAAAACAAACGGTTCTTTGTCGGTTCGCGCTTGGAAACATCAGCGATCCGACTCCAGCACCAGCACAGAACCAGCGTTTGGTGGAAAAGGGGTAAATCAGAATCAGGACTGGTGTCAAACCTTCAGGTGTGGACGGTAACACTAAATCCCTGCCAAGAGACATAGTTCACCACCTTCTGCTGCTCAAAGCAGAACAAACCTGAGCTGTACTGTATTTACCTCAGAGGATGGAAATCAGAGCTGTATGTATATTATATCTGTCTGTCGTCTCCAGGCTCACTGCTTTCGTGATGAAGTCGTTTGGCGGCGCCAGCGACTACATCTACGTGGACCCGCAGCACATTAAGGATGCCAGGTCCTGGCTGTCAGAACTGCAGAAGAGCAGCGGCTGTTTCACTTCCGTTGGGAAGCTCTTCCACAACGATATGAAGGTATGCGTGTGTTTATAGGGAGATCTGCACAGTAAAAGGGACGGAAGTGACTGGTTTAGTGGGAGCAATGACGAGCAGCAAATCACATGGATCATAGGATCAGTCGGCTTGAGGGATCCTTGGAAGCGCTCAAAGGAGTCGTTTGAATCTCCATCACTATTGTTGTTGTGTTAAATTGACTAAACATTTCAGAGGAACCCTCAGCCAACGATTCCAGAGGAAAAGAAACCATGATGGCGTCGTCCATTGCTTCCCCCAAGTCTTAGGAGAATCTGAGACAAGTAGAAGGGTTTCCACTCAAACGTAGGCTTTCTGAATACTCCCATATTCTAACTGGTTGAAGTTCGTCCATTTCAGATAGAAAGAAACGCCTCTGAAGGTGATCAGGGACAATAAAATAAAAAATAAAAACCTTTTCAAAGATTTGGTTTCTTAGTCCAGACATCAGTTTGTCTTTAAAATGTCTGTAGACCTTGGAAAACTGAACAGCTACATAGTTACATGCTTCAGGACCTGAAAGTCTAAAAGGTTTAATCAGACGTATTAAAAGAAGTAACAAACATAACTGATGTGACTCTTTTCTGACATCTTCACTCATTAATGACAATCAAGAGACTTATTGAATTACCCTGAGCCTGCTGTGACAACATTTGGCCACCAGATGCCGCCGTAGAAAGAAGTTTCGTAATTTCTCCTAATTACAGTCCCAGTCTATGCGCTGCATCTTCAATGGTCTAATATTCTAGCAAATCTAACTCAGACATACATTTATTCCCTCTTAATTCTGAATTTGAACCTTGGACCAGACTAACCCGGTGTTTCTGCAGGGGGGAGTGAGTGACGACGTGTCGCTGACGGCTTACATCGTCGCCGCGATGCTGGAGCTGGATGGAAACGCCTCAGTGAGTCCGACCTCCGCTCTTCTTCTTCTTTTTTCTCCTAAGCCACTTTCTGAGACGCTCCAGCCAATAGGATGGCCTGCAGTGAACAGATAAACTCCAGCTCTCTGTTTTGCTGCTTTGCCTCAGGACACTGTGGTGCAGAACGGCCTGAAGTGTCTGAAGGACGCTGTAGCCGGAGACTTCGACAACCTCTACACCACAGCCCTGATGTCCTATACCTTCAGTCTGGCTAAAGACATCAATATGAGGAGCAAACTCATTACCAATCTGGACCAGAAGGCCAAAAAGACTGGTACGACTGTGGATGTTTTGGTTCTCCAGTAAAGAATATAGAATGAGCTCAATGAAGTAGAAGTGCACTTCAAACTTTTCCTGAACCTTGTTTAATTGTTCGGATTGAGATACTTTTGCTCCGTTTTGTTTCATTTTCATTAGAAACTTAGTCATAATATATATTTGCTGATCTTGACAGGAGGCAGCATTCACTGGGAAAGAGTGGGATCTTCCGAGACAGGCCTGGATTCTGTAGAAGTAGAGTTGACCTCTTATGTGCTGCTGGCCCTGCTCACCTCTCCTCCATTAGAGGGCTTCAGTTTGGACTACACTTCTGGAATCGTCCGCTGGCTCGCTCAGCAGCAGAACCCATTTGGCGGCTTCTCCTCTACACAGGTATTTTAGCATGAACCTTAGCCATGAGCATGAACCTTTAGCCATTAGCAGGAACCTTAGCCATTACCATGAACATTAGCCATTAGCAGGAGCCCTAGCCATTAGCTTTCACACTACCCACTAGTATGAACCTTAGCCATTAGCATGAACATTAGACATTAGCAGGAACCCTAGCCATTAGCTTTCACACTACCCACTAGCAGGAACCTTAGCCATTAGCAGGAACCTTAGCCATTAGCATGAACATTAGCCATTAGCAGGAACCCTAGCCATTAGCTTTCACGCTACTCACTAGCAAGAACCTTAGCCATTAGCATGAACATTAGCCATTAGCAGGAACCTTAGCCATTAGCTTTCACACTACCCACTAGCATGAACCTTAGCCATTAGCATGAACATTAGCCATTAGCAGGAACCCTAGCCATTAGCTTTCACACTACTCACTAGCAAGAACATTAGCCATTAGCAGGAACCCTAGCCATTAGCTTTCACACTACCCACTAGCAGGAACCTTAGCCATTAGCAGGAACCCTAGCCATTAGCTTTCACACTACTCACTAGCAAGAACATTAGCCATTAGCAGGAACCCTAGCCATTAGCTTTCACACTACCCACTAGCAGGAACCTTAGCCATTAGCAGGAACCTTAGCCATTAGCTTGAACATTAGCCATTAGCAGGAACCTTAGCCATTAGCTTTCACACTACCCACTAGCATGAAGCTTTAGCCATTAGCAGGAACCTTAGCCCTGAAGAAATTAGAGCTCATCTCAAACTACTCTGCTCAACAGGACACAGTGGTGGCCCTCCAGGCCCTGGCCAAGTACGCCGATGCCACCTACAGTCCACAGGGAACAACCAGAGTGACGGTGACATCTCTGCGAGGCCTGAGGAGAGAGTTCACGGTGACACAGAGCAACAGGCTGCTGTACCAGGAACAGAAGCTGAGCGAGGTCCCTGGAGAGTACACCGTGCGAGCCGAGGGCAGGAGCTGCGTTCTGGCTCAGGTACTAGACTGGCATAGCCAAAGCCTTCATCCAAATCATGAGAGAAGTTTACAGAAATTAATGGGGGGGGAAAACTTTAGCAACCAGACGTTTTTGTGTCTCCGCAGATCTCCGTGTTCTACAACATCCCTCCTCCTGACGACTTCTCCGTTTTCGACCTCACCAAGACCATCAAAGGCAGTTGCAAGCTCAGCCAGCCACTGCTCAACCTAGCCGTTGATGTCAGGTACTGCAGCCGAGTCTCTTTAAGACGGGGGTCCTCGTGTCCCTGGTCACAGTAGACGATGACCTTGGAGTGGATTTTTCCTCCGGTCTCGTTCCTGGTTGCTGTTTCCATGGCCAGTTGGGCGTTAACGCCGTCACACTCGATCCATGAAGATTCCCGTCACTTCTACGATCTTAACAGATTAGTAACTCGAACCACATCGGCGTCTCTGCTGCTGTTCGCTCCCTGTTGCTGTTTGTTAAATTCTGACTTAACGCAGCTCTGTTGGCCTTATAGTGTCTATGACTTTGGTTAAAAACACTACGAGGGTTATGTAGGCGTGCATACGTGTGACTGCCGACGTCAACATTTTATGTATTAGTAAGAAAGCTTACCCGACTCCCACGGGAATCCTGAAATAATATACGCTTCTACAACACACCTGAATCAAGAGGCTGAATCACCTCCTCAGCATCAGCCCAGGTCTCCAGTTTTTGAAAGTACTGGGCTTGATGCTTCATCTCACTTCCTTTAGGTACCAGGGCAGGAGAAAGGAGACCAACATGGTGATCATCAACATTAAACTGCTGTCCGGATACGTTGTGGATCAGAACTCCCTGCAGCTGGTAAGCTCCCCTTTGGAATACTAGAGACCGTATTAACAAAAAGAAAGAGAGCGGGGCGTTCTGACTGGGGGGTCTGCTGTTGCAGCTGCAGGGCGACCGCTCGGTGAAGCGCGTGGACGTGGACGAAGGATTCATCAACATCTACGTGGACGAGGTTGGTGTGCTCCGGGCTCCCTTTAACGCGGCTGCGCCCAACGTCTCTGGAACGTGTTTTTTGTGTTGCAGCTGAAGAAGAACGAGCGTCAGACGTACCGGGTGACCCTGCAGGAGGACCAGCGCGTCAGGAATCTGAAGCCCGCGGTGATCAAGGTCTACGACTACTACCAGCCGCGTGAGTCCGCAGCTGCTGCCTGTGCCGCAACATCTCTGGGGTTTGGTGCAACTCTCTGTCTGACGCCGTGTTTCTCTCTTGTTGCAGTCGACCAGGCGGCTATTGACTACACGTCCCCCTGTGCAGAGAGTACGTAAGAGTTCATACCCCCCCTGGAATACTAAGAGGGTTTAAAGTAAAACACATTCCTGTGACTCTGCCAGGATAAGTAGGCTTATATGACCGACACAGATCTCTGACCCTTTTAGGGAGGCCGTGATTCAGGATGAACTGACTTACACTTTGGTGAAGAGTGACTGTTAGCCTGGGGCAGCCTGGCGCTGTTTGTGACATTCTGTTAGCTTAGTTTACTGAAAGCTGCTTGTAATAACGGATGACAAAAAGTGTTTAGTGGCCTCTGATTGTGCGAGTCCTCCAGAATCAGTTTATTTATGTAGCGCCAATTTAAAACAGATGTCGTCTCAAGGCAAGAAAATCAATTAAAATCATTGATACATCATTAAAAATCTAAGAACCCCAACAGATTCATCGAGTAAGTGACTTTACAGCTATCCCTCATACTGAGCATGCATGTAGCGATAGTGGAGAGGAAAAACTCCCCTTTAACAGGAAGAAACCTCCAGCAGAACCAGGCTCAGTACAAGCAGCCATCTGCCATGACCGACTGGGGGTTTGAAAAGACAGAAAGCTAAATTAGAAGCACAGGATACTGAAAGAAAAGACTTTATAGCAGCAGTTGTAGAACGTCACTGGAAGCATCTCAGCCATGTTCTCATCCAAGAAGCTGTCTCAGCTAACAGAACGCCAGCCCAGGTGTGGCTACTATGGAGAGAAGAACACTAAGAGAAAACAAAAGGTTAACAAGGTTGAAATAACGGCAACTAAGTAGATTGGACAAAGGAAGAAAGTAGCAGAGAGAGAAGTGGTCAGATTGTCCTCCAGCAGTCTAAGTCTATAGCAGCATAACTATAGAAAAACTTAAATAGATTAACTCTCTAGAGTCAATGGATGTAGAAGTTATGACACTGAATGATTCTCCTAACTAAGCCGTCTCTCTGCAGGTGACGTTAATAACCGGGTGTAAACCAGCCCAGACGGTCGGGCAGCTGAAGGAACTACTGTGTGACGTCTCGGCGTTTGTGTATAACTGTTCTATCATGTCGGGGGTTTGAATCTATTTTGGGTAACTTTAGATTTTTAACTTGTAGCTTTTTCTTATTTCGGGTCACATGCTGCTGAGCTGTATTTTGTTTCCCCTCCATTCTTAACGGCGGCCAGTGACGGTCGCAGTAGTTTGTGTCTCTGCTCCCACAGTCGCACTAAAACCCTCTGGATGTAACGGACAGCAGACGAGTGTTTGCTGATAGATTTGTGTTGCTTTTATTTTGTATTAATAGACAGAAATCCACATTATTGGTAAATGAAGGTGACACATAAGAGGTACCGATGCCCCGGATCTGGTCTGCACCAGCAGCAGCAGGACCCGTCTTAACGGTGTCGGCTGATTTCTTCTTTGCACACGTACCAGTTAAAAAAAAAACTTTATTCAGATGTGACTACTGTACAATTTCAAATGTTCCAATAAAAGTTCTAAAATGACAATGAGTAAGATTTCCTCTTTTTTTCACACATCAATAATTATTTCAGCCATCCTCTTTACAATACTTTCATATACATGTGAGACACCAACGATGCAGGAGTCCTGATGGGGGTGAAACACTCGCCGCTCCAAGCTAAAGGCCTCCAGGTCACAGTGGGGGGTAAGATGGATGAGGCAGCTTAAGGCAGGATTCTAAACACTGAACAGAAAGGCCACACGGACGTAGAGTAAGAGCCAGGTGGGTTTACAGCTGGGAGGTTGTAGAAAAACGCCGTCACACGCCGGCCTCCTGCAGGGAGGTGATGTTTCACACGCGTGTGACTGAGGATGCGCTCCTGTAGGTCTGCTGGGTACACATCAGAGCGTCAAACGACTTCTATTCCCCCTCATCAACTCAGAAAAACGAATGCCGGGAGCTAAGTCGTAGCTTATTTCTCAGATTTGACCGTAGTTGTTTCTAAGGGACGTAAATGATTGTTTGTTCCTTATCCGCTCTAAAGACACCCTGGGTGTGACGCGGCGAGGCTGTGAAGGCACAGATCTGACTCGCATCCTCCATCAGCGGTGAGCTTCAGGCTGACTGAGGCGAGTTAGCTAAAGGCTTCTCTGAATCATCTCTTCTAAAGGCATTTTTTAACATCTTTAATGAAAAGGGAGTTAATCATAAAAGCTAATGAATCCCATTTTATGCTACAGTCCATTTCCAGTAGCTTTAAAAACAGTTGGAGCTGGTTTAGTTTGGAGTCCCGACATCGGTCCGATATCTGCCTATAACGACGTGTTGGAGCCTCTTTAACATTTATGTAAACCACTGACGGATAATAAATGGATCCATTTTCCTGGATGATTCTTGCCGATATCGAATCAGAGAAAAACTGTAATTTTGACCCAAAATCTTTTAATGACTGATGTCTAAAGGATGACTCTTAAATCTGCACGGCGTTAAAATGTTCAGGGTTTGACATCAACAGGCCTCCGACCTGAACTGAGCTCGTGGTTTTCCACTCCTGGCAGTTTTCAGGTTCGGGTTTCCCTGTCGTCTCACGGTTTTAAAATAAACCCCCAACTGAAGAAACGCCGTCAGATCGGACTTTTCAGGGTGAAGATGCTGGACGTATCCTCCAACATTCGAAAGACTGAAGCTCCACACCTTAACTTATGATTGAACACTTAAAACATTTCATTTGGCAATTTTCTTTTCTCTACGTAAAAAATAATAATAATAATACAAAACATTGAACAGTAACTACAAGATCTCCTTTTGGCAATATAGAAAGGCTTGGTGAAGTCCTGGACAGGTGAACGTTTTGGTTTATATACAGAGGTGTGTGTGTGTGTGTGTGTGTGTGTGTGTGTGTGTGTGTGTGTGTGTGTGTGTGTGTGTGTGTGTGTGTGTGTGTGTGTGTGTGTGTGTGTGTGTGTGTGTGTGTGTGTGTGTGTTTTTAAGTGTGTGTGTCAGCAGCTCCCTTTTTCAATCTGAACAAAATCACACTAAAAACATGAAATGGAAAATGATTCTGTGATCAAACGAAAGAAAAAATAAAATAAAAAGTGTCCAACAGGCGCCGTGAGCCGATCTGGAGCGTGACGAGTCCTCAGGTCTGGAACTGGGTGTAGCCCTCGGCTCCGGTGACGATCACGTCCATCCAGATCCTCATGGCCTCGGCTGACGGTGCCACCATGTAGTAGAGGCGGTCGTGGGTCTTCACGCAGAAGGTCAGGGAAGGGTTGGGGCTCTGTGGGGGGGGGGGGGGCAGGTAAGCACAATCAGTTCATAGCCGCCCAACAGGGAAAGGAGCTGCTGAGGCAGAACCAGCAATCAATCTAAATTATGTTTCAGCGAGTCGGAGCTGAAAGTGTTTCCAAAATCTTTGCAGCTCATACAGTTTCTGCTCTTCCTCCTCCATTAATAATAAATCAGAGAGCTCCGGTGAAGGTTAGGACGGGAAAGTCTGCAGCTTTCCTCAGCCTGAACCTCAGAGTTCTGCTCTGTTTGTTTGTTTCCTCTCTCGGCTCTCACTCACGTCCTACAGAAGAGAATCTCCACCACTCCCAGCTAACAAAGCAGATAACAAACCGGCTAACCAACCGGCTACCAAAGCGGCTAACATAGTGGCTAGCAAAGCAGCTAACAAACCGGCTAACAAACCGGCTACCAAACCAGCTGACAAAGCAAAGTTTCCCTGTGTTCTGTTGTGATGGCCAACAACAGAAATGCACAAAGCAACTGGCCAAACTTTCAGTCCAGAGTTACAACCAGAGGAGGGTTGAGAGAGCATGACTTTCAGAGGGGAACAGGAAGGCTAAGAACAAGTTACTCTGAGCATGCTGGGTTTGGGTGTAGAGATACAGCAGCGGTACCAGTAAGAAATCTGCTTTCTGTGTTGGATTTAGTGGCTTGGTAAGAAGAATTTAATCTCCGGTTGGTTTTAGAGTAACGGAGAAATTTAAGAGCAGAAACCTTTAGGAGAGCCAGAAGCTGATCTGAGATCCACACTGGAAAAACGACGTAGAGCCTGAACAGAAATACGAGGATATCGTCTGAATAGATGTGACGGGAGAAGGCGGAGAAAGTCGGAATAATACGAGCGAATGGAGGAGCGTAGAGTAAAAATAATAGTGGGCCGAGAGCGGACACAGGTGGAACGCCAATCAGACTAACCAGATCAGGGCGCCTGAATAAGTTCATGGAGACCGTTTTGAGTTTTTCATTAAGTGATATTTATATAAAACCAGTAAAACCCAGTTTGCAGTTCTTATATTCACAATAACGACCCATCATTGATCTGTTGGATCGGCTTTAGTTGACAAGATGAGAAATCTGCACAAACTTCTATTCGCTACTGCAACTAAACTTAAAACAAATAAGTCCTGAAGACAAGTAGAGACTCATGACCAGCAGAGCAAATGTGACGGAACAAAGTTAACAGGGGCGACTTTCTTCATACTCAACAAACGGAGCGATTCTGGCTCAGAGCGAAACTCTTGAAAGCTCCTCTGCTGCCGAAGTGACATTGGAAGTGACAAGCTGATCAGAGGAGAGCAGTAAGTCAACGCGCACTACGCAGCGACAGCCATCACACACACACACACACAGAGGAGGACGAGAGTCAGACGCTCTGTCGGCTTACAGACGCCAGGCTGGGGTTAAAGTTCACCAGTGATGGCTCCACCCCTTCCTTCAGAGGCCGCGGGTAGAGCGCCAGCATCCTGTTAGCCTTAGTCGGCTTCTCTGACTGATTCTTCTGTCCAAATGTTGCAGTTACACCAACAAATATCATTTTTCTGTGTGTTAATCTAATGCTGTTCTAATCTAATGGGTTCCCAGTCAACTGTGATTCAATTCTAATACCATGTTGCGTGAAACACTTCTATGTTACAGCTGCACTAACGCATAATAATAATCAAATATTAGTTATTCATTCATTTACGTTCCCTCTCTGATGTGTAGTAAATCCCTTTAACAGTTTTAACATTTGTGAGCGTCTGAAAATAAGACGGCAGCACAAAAGTTGAAACTAGTGAATCGTAAATATTAATTATTCCTCGTGAAAAGTCTCAACACCTTTGAGGGACGCTGGGACAATATGGCCGACATTCAGTTTAGCCAAGCTAGCGACTCCGTTGGCATATTTGACAGCAGATTTCCCTACGTGCTTCCAACACCTGAACGCACCGCTCAGTCCCAATCTTGGTCCCATTGGCAGAAAACGTGGGAACTGGTTTTCCCCAATCGGTATTAAATGGAGCCGTTAAATAAGGAGCTGGAGAACAAACGCGGTCACCAAACTGACCTTGGTGGCGCTGCGCAGGTGATCGTAGTAGACCTCCTCTATAGCCTGGAAGTAGATGACGCCTTTCAGCCTGGTCTCGTGTTTGTCTGCAGGAGAGAGAGAGAGAGAGATGTCACCTGGAATATCCCATGATGCTCCTCAGCAGCACAACTTTGATCATGACCAATTTGTGCTGTGGGATGACGCATGGGAAAAGACAAGCACAGCAGCAATTTCAGTTTTTTGGGGGGGTTTTCTCTCCTCCTCCCATCTGTGTGTAAAAAGCGGCTTCAGCTTTCATTGTGTTTTCAGACTCGCCTGCATTCTTACGCCGCGCTGGTAAAAGATTGCGGTTTGTTTCATCAGCCAGTGCAGAAACTGCAGTGAGGAACCCGGTGGGGGAACTCGTCAGCCCTCCTCTACCTCCAGGCGGAAAGAAGAAACACACACACACTCCAGCAGCCGACTTACACAGCAGGAGGGAACAGCCTTCATTTCTAGGAACAACAGGCTGCTAGCGGCTGCTAATCACCTCTTTAGCATTCAAACAGACGCACGTTTGCATCTCTAAACAAGCCGACCTGAGCCCTGCGTTTAAGCCCATTAGCATGAATTAGCGACGCCGCGACTCCTGATGTCACCTCTAGTTACTCCGCACTGAAGGTCAGGAGCCGGGGCCCCGGATCTGCATCCCAATCAGCCGCTTTGAAGGGGGGGCACTTTAGGCAGCCTTGAGAAGAACCTCAGAAGACTTCAAGGAGGCCGACAGAAACACGAACCAGCTAAGACTAAAACTTACATTAAGATGAAAAAAGAAAGCTCTAAAAACCATAACTGACGGTAACATCTAGCTGTTCATAATCCTCATATTCAGGTGTAATATCACTCTAAGGCTGAACGTAAATCTTCCTGTCAGCCATTAGAGGGCGCCTACACGCTTGCTCCTGCAGTGCTCCGCCCAGTTACACTTAGCCACGCCCACTTTCTCAAATAGTCGGCTTGTTCATCCTAAACAACAAAACACAACGTCCATGAATGTTAAACTATTTAAATCCTTTTTATGTCATATTTTAACTGAATTTAACCCTCTGGAGTCCAGTTTAGTCGCCAACTAAACACGGCGTAGAGACTAAACGCGGCGTAGCGGCTAAACGCGGCGTAGCGGCTAAACACAGCGTAGCGGCTAAACACGGCGTAGCGGCTAAACGCGGCGTAGCGGCTAAACGCGGCGTAGCGGCTAAACACGCCGTAGCGGCTAAACGCGGCGTAGCGGCTAAACGCGGCGTAGCAGCTAAACGCGGCGTAGCGGCTAAACACGGCGTAGCGGCTAAACGCGGCGTAGCGGCTAAACGCGGCGTAGCAGCTAAACGCGGCGTAGCAGCTAAACGCGGCGTAGCGGCTAAACGCAGCGTCCATCAGTCGCTGTTTCAACGTGTGGGGAGAGTGGGGACCTCGAACTATACATCAGTTTTTAAATTGTGTCGATGGACCAAGTAGAACCAGAGATCTGATAAAGTATTTACACCATATTGTTTTATGAAATGATGGAAAATAAAACAACAAACACAGGACAGATAAACCTCGTTAATCAATCAAACATCAATCGCAGAGAGAGAGACAGATATAGGAGCCTGATCTGTGATATTTACTGTATTTTGAATGTTTATTGTGTGTGTAATCCTCTAGTTTAGTGTCTTGGGTTACAGTTTGGTTGGTTTTGTGAGATAAAACAATGAAGCAGCCGAGAAAAACAGGGCGGAGCGCAAACTAGAGTCAGAAAGCGACGACTTTGACCACTAAGGAGACGATCAGTAGTTTTTATTGGAGGAGTGAGAGGAGCCTCCGACAAGTCAGAGATCCGCCCAGAGGACGGCGACGGCGGGACACGCCCAGCAGGTGGCGATCTCCTCTGGCTCAGGCAGCAGAGCCAAGCATTAAAATTGGTTTGTTAAACATTTTCATGGTTACATTGTTTTGTAAAGTAGCTGTAGATGAAAACGCCTAAAGGAATGGCTGCATTCATGCTAAAAAAGTCATAAATTACTTTCTTCTGTGAAAGATTTGGATCTGTAAACATATTTGAGGTTTTCACAGTAAAAAATATGACTTTCTTCTACTTGGATTTTATGTTTTTTGTGTGATTTTACATCCACTGTGTTATTATTATCAAAATGGAAAGAAACAGTAAATCCACTAAAGGTTGGATGGAGGCATCTACTTCCTTTAATGCTGTGCGATCGACCATATTGGCCCCCTTGGTGTAAACGGCCACAATGATGTGCTAAAGTAACTAATGAACAGCCTGAACAGGCAGCAGGACAGAAGAAGCTATTCTCACCAGGGACACTGGTTTGTTTTTCAGAAGCACAGAGGAGCAGACTGCAGTATCTTACCAACATAGTAGGAGAAGGTCCTCTTGAGGCGGTCGAACACAAACCAGCGCTTCTTCCACGACTTGATCTTGCCTCCCATCTTCACCAGGTAGCCCTTACACATCTTCTCTGTGAGCATGACGTGGTAGCACGTCTCCACGCTGTGGCCCGAGGACTCCACATGCGAGCGCAGGTCGAACTCCTCCCTCCTGATGGGCAGGTAGCGCGTCATTGGACGAGCCTGGACAGATATTTAGTTTATTTTAGTTTGGGGAAACATATTCTGACCCCTATGCCAATCGATTGTTTGATGCACACCTAGTACTTTCACAGTGCAATGGTGTGTGTTAGCATGGCCTAGTTAAAGTCCATCTGAGCATCTGTGACAGCTGGTAGCTGTGATGTTCACAGGTGACAAAGAACAGATGTTTTTACATCTAAAACTATTATTTTTCTCCATCTATATTTCTCCATCTATTAAATCCCATTGAAATACTTCAGGGGTGTGAATACTTTCAAAAGGTGCAGCAGAAACGGCTTAATGCAGCAACTCGCTTTGACCCACCTGAGAAAAGTTCTTGGACCTCATCTTGACCTCCTTCTCCACCAACTGCTGCCTGTGGAGAGTTTCATCCTGGAGTCTAAACTCCGCCTCCTCCCTCCTCCGCCTCTCCTCCTCCAGCATCTGACGGCGAGCCAGGCTCTCTCGCTCCTGGTGTGGGGGGGGGGGTTCATTCAATGTTATTTTGATCTCTGGCTCGACTTTGCAGAGCAAACAAGAGTATTTTTCAGTCTGCCACATGTGTGTGTATATATATTTACCCTACTCACAAAAACTTGGGGTTATTTGGCTGTGGGGTTGAATTTCAGAATGAGCTCTAAATGCATTCAAACCTTAGCAGGTGAAGTTAATGTGATCTTCTCTAAGCTTTTGAACGCACCTGTCCAACTGGTAAATGTCTCAGTACTTTTTGCACATGTTGCTGTTCTCTAATGAGGAGCTTAGAGGCAAAAGTCACAACAGGTGTTTGATCCTGGAATCCCCCAATAAATGTCCTAGTTCAACAACAGCTGGTGTTTAAACAGTCGTCCTCATCAGGCTGTTCACATTGAGACATCATGAGACCAAGACGACACCTAACAATGGATCAACAGTACCTGGTCATTACAATGCTTCAAAGAGGACGTTCTCAGACGGACGTGGCCACTGAGCTCAGAGTCTCACAGAGAGTCATCAGCAGGTTAACAGAGATACTGAGAGACTGGAAGAGTTACAGAAAGGCGTAGAAGTGGATGTACTTTGGCCTCATCCATGCTGATGACGCTACATTGTGAACAATACCCTGAGAAACTGGATGAAGAATGCCACTCAACTCCAGGCACGTTTAAGGGAGGTTAGAGGCACCCAAGTGTCACGTCAGACCATTGGAAACCGTTTACATCAGCGTGGTCTGCGTGCTAGACGACCTGCAAGGGTACCTGACCACACCAGCAGGCGTCATCGTCTTGCATGGGCCAGGGAGCATTTACGCTGGACGAGGGACCAGTGGGCCTCAGTGCTGTTCTCTGATGAAAGTCGATTCAATTTGAGCAGAAATGATGTTGGAGACGTCAATGAGAGATCTATGCATCAGCCACTGTTGTCACCAGAAGAGCTTTTGGTGGTGGGGGTGTCACAGTGGGGGCAGGTGTGTCCAGTCTGTATAGAACTGCCCTACACTTTGTGAATGGTGCAGTGACAAGCCCATACTACCTGAATAACATCATTAATCCAGTGATTGTGCCCCTACATGAACAACACAGGCCTAATTTCATCTTCATGGAGGACAATGCTCCAGCTCATCTGGGTCATCAGGGCCGTTGGAGACTGGTGTACCTCAAATGGAGCGGCCTGCACTTTCTCCAGACCTGAATCCCATTGAATACCTGTGGGATCAACTGAGTCGCCGTGTAGAGGCTCGAAACTCTGCACCCCAAAACCTCAATGACCTGAGGGCTGCCCTTCAAGAAGAGTGGGATGTCCTGCCTCAGCAGACAATAAGTCGACTTGTGAACAGCAGAGACGTCGTTGTTAAGCTGTAATTGATGCTCAAGGTCACATGACGAGTTATTGAGACGTTGACATTTTTTGTTGTGGTGTACAAACCATTGTTGTTAACTTTTGTTTCAACTTATTGTTTGAGATGAGGAAATCACCAGTGCATCCTTCTACTTAAATGTCCAACTTTCCTGATATGATATCACTGTAGCAGGAACTTTTTACATTTTACACAAATTTCACCCAAAAGCCAAATAACCCAACCTTTTTGAGTTGTGTGTGTGTGTGTGTATATATATATATATATATATATATATATATATATATATATATATATATATATATATATATATATATATATATATATATATATATATATATATATATATATATATATATATATATATATGTGTGTGTGTGTATTCATCAGGAATGTTTGTTGGGTATTGATGAGTGTGCAGCAGCACACAGACTCATCCATCACCAGGATGGATTCGCGCTCGTACCCGCGACTCAATCAGTCTGGCTTTCTCCAGGTGCGCCTCCCTCAGCATTTTCTCCATCTCCTCGATCTTCAGCACGTCCACGCCTCCGACGCTGCGGGCAATCACAGCACAGCGGTTAGGACCCCGCCTCCTGGCCGACACTGAACATTAACGGTCATTTTCTCTGCATGTATGGAAAAAAGAAACTCGATCCATACGGATGAGAAGAAATCTGTCAAAGACTGTAAAATTACAGCCATAAATCTGATAGTTTCATCAGCGGGGAGGTATTGATCAGCAGCCTTTTATCAGACTCGTTAATCAGAGCGCATGCAGCTCTGCAGGCCCTCCGCGTGGTTCAAAGTTGGCCGAGTGCGTTAGCGTCTCGTTTCATTAGTTAGGTCGGAGCAGGACTTCACAACCTGCAGCTATATTTGCAAGTTTAACCAGAAACAACAGATAAATGTTGCATAGAAACGCCTCAGGGAGGATCTACATCTAGAAATCTGCTGTTTCATTTACACACACGTGTCAGCCGGTTAGCTTCTGTCCATCAACGTCTACGACCCGTTCAGCCGAGCTCAGACGTTAATCCTGGAGCATATGATCTCACTGGCAATATGATTTACTGATCTGGGAATCCAGTTAAGTATTTCTGTCTAGTTTTATGGTGAAAATGTTTTTATTACACTTAAACGACTCAGATAAAACGACTCAGAGAGATATAGGAGCGGTTCAGGTCAATAATCTTTGATATTGATAAAAAGTTTGTAGTTTTTTTTAATATGTTCAACAGTTATTGATTTAAGGTCTAATAGCATAGCTCCCTGTGTCAGTGTGGCAGATTAGGTCAGGAGACGCTCTACTATTGCTTACTGGGACATTTAGGTGAAAATCAAACTTGGTTCTCGTCCTTTTTTGGAAGGATGAGGTGAATCTCCCGAGAAACTGAAAAAAAAGACGATTCTCATCCAAGAATCTTTTTAATTTTAGGACAACATCATTTAAGCCGTTTTTAATAGAATTTGAGTTTAGTTTGACCAACCAGGAGCGTAAAATATGTAAATGATTTAAAGCAGAGATGATAAAGCTCTTCAGCTGATTATCTTTTTAAAGACGCAGAAGCGTTTCGGTTATTCTGTGTTCTGTTGAACCACCGCAGCCTCACTGATAAGAGGACACGTCATGCTGGATCACCAAGTCAAGATATGTCTGGGACTTTCTGAACGGAAGGCGCTCAGCCCAGCTCAGCTCAGCTAAGCTAAGCTAAGCTAAGCTCAGCTCAGCTAAACTAAACTAAGCTAAACTAAGCTAAGCTCAGCCCAGCTAAGCTAAGCTCAGCTAAACTAAGCTAAACTAAGCTCAACTCAGCTCAGCTAAGCTAAGCTAAGCTAAGCTCAGCTAAACTAAGCTAAACTAAGCTCAACTCAGCTCAGCTAAGCTAAGCTAAGCTAAGCTCAGCTAAGCTAAACTAAGCTAAGCTAAGCTCAGCTAAGCTAAACTAAGCTAAGCTAAGCTAAGCTCAGCTAAACGAAGCTCAGCTCAGCTCATCTAAGCTAAGCTCAGCTAAACTAAGCTAAACTCACCTCAGCTCAGCTCAGCTAAGCTCAGCTAAGCTAAGCTAAGCTTAGCTCAGCTAAACTAAACTAAGCTAAGCTCAGCTCAGCTCAGCTAAACTAAGCTAAACTCAGCTCAGCTAAGCTAAGCTCAGCTAAACTAAGCTAAGCTAAGCTAAGCCCAGCTCAGCTCAGTTCAGCTAAACTCAGCTAAGCTCAGCTAAGCTAAGCTAAGCTCAGCTAAACTAAGCTAAGCTCAGCTCAGCTCAGCTCAGCTAAGCTAAGCAAAACTAAGCTAAGCTAAGCTAAACTAAGCTAAGCTAAGCTAAACTAAACTAAGCTAAGCTAAGCTCAGCTAAGCTAAGCTGAACTAAGCTCAGCTCAGTTCAGCTCAGCTCAGCTAAGCTGAACTAAGCTCAGCTCAGCTCAGCTCAGCTCAGCTAAACTAAGCTAAGCGCTCCGTTCTACCCACCCGGACATGTCGGGCGAGCAGGCCGAGTTGTTGCCGGTGGACACACTGGTGTCCATGCTGTCGGAGCTTTCCAGGCTCAAGGTGTCGTAGGGCTGCTCCCCCGCTGGCGGGGGGTGGTGGTGCAGGATGGAGTGGTGCACCATGGGAGGGGGCAAGCCCGGACTGTTGACCATGACGGGGCTGATCAGGTGAGGCGGGGAGCCGTGGAGCGCCTCCCACTGGCACTGAGCCTCGACCGCAGCCCGCTGCTTCAGCTCGGCCAGACGGCGGCGCTGTTCCTCGATCACCTGCTGACCTGCCAGGGAGGAGAAGACGGGGGTGAATTTCTCTGTTGTTGATGGAGAAACCGACAGAGGTAAGACGTGAGACTGGATTAGCTGCTGCAGGTTGGATGCTGGTCGGCTGCCTTGTGGGTTTGCGGTTTGTGAATCGTGCGTTTGTGAATTTACTCTGATATATGAGATGGGCTGACACAACGTAGTCACGCACAAACACAGAAGTGAGCTGTGTCTCTATTTTAGCTTTCTTGACTCCATTAACTCTTTTAAAAAATAAGTAAGGAGATGTGTGAAGAGCGCCCCTTGTGGTGGAAACCTGTTGCAGCAGTTCGTTTTTATTTTTATAATCACTTCCTCCGGTTTCTGCTCCCCCTTCCTTACTTTGGACATGTATGACGCGTAACCCTGGTAACAATATTGTTACTAGATTATTAGAATCTCAGATACTCAAATACTTCCTGAACTACAACCCAAAATTAAAAGGCTACATGGATACAACCAACCACTCTAACATCTGTGTCTGGCTTCCACACAGATTTAAACGCGGAGCGGCAAAAACAAACGAGGTGGATTAGCAGCAGATGCTCTCCAGGAGTGTCGTCTCTGCTGTCCAGACGCTGAGCTGTTAGCGTGACACATCTACCCCTTGAGCCTTCCTGTTATTTGTGGAGGTGCAGGGAGAGACCAGTAGACTGCAGACGGAGAGCCGGGGGTCGTGGGCGGACTAAATCAGCCGCACAGACTGCCTTCCTCTGATCCACTTAGTCACACATGCAGCAGGCTCACGGCGAGCAGATCCATGCAGCTCTGAACGGACGCCGATGATAATCGTTAGATCACAATGTGTGGCCCCGCCCCCTTCCTGTGCATGTGTGAGGAAACTAATATGTTCATGCTCTGACCTGCAGAGCCTCCATACATCAAATCTGTCAACAGTCGACAGTTTTTTTATTTAGAAACTACATTTCACTCGTGATTCCGTATCGTGCCATGAGGCTTGTTACCTTTCTGCTGCAGAGCGAGCTGTCTCTTCGTCTCGATGTCCTGAAGAGTCGCAGCCAGGTTCCTCGGCAGACTCCCAGTGCTGCCGGCTGCCAGCAGGGGGCTCTGCAGAGTCAAACAAAAAGACCGTTGAAGAGACAGGAAGCTCCAGACGCGTTCGGTGTGGACGCAGCATGACCGCAAGGTGATTTTGTTTAATGGTTTGCTGAGAGCGAGCGGCTGCCGTACCTTGGAGCTTGAGTTGCGGCCCAGCGTCGCCGCTCCATGCTGTCGAGGGGACGACGAGCCCGATCTGGACTGACGGAGGGGGACGCCGGGATCGCTGTCCAGCTTAGAGCGAAACACCTGCAAAAGTCACCACAGAGTAGTAAATAGTGGGAGGGCAGACAGTAACCCGGACTATCAGCAGGTCACATAGACCAACAAACTACGATCTTAGGTGACCTGGAGCCAACAGCAGATATGAAGCTGTTATGACGACACCAGCAGAACTAGGGAGTCCCCAGGAGCGCTCGCCATTACGTGCCAAAGAGGATGGATAATCTGAACTGCTGACACATGAAGCAGCTTTATAGAAACCTTGGTTACACTCTGGCAGCAAATGTTTCACCATCTTATGGTTCAAGTCAGATTATTCAGGCCACAATTCGATTGAATCTCCAGGTGGGACGAGCTCATCAAAACCAAAAATCAAACATGTTTCCAGAACTTTTGAAGCTGGACGGATGGAACAGGCTGAACATGGGATCATCGCTCTCATCTCACTTTTTTTTACTTTAATCTAAATTTAAGACATTTAAGATCGATCCTGAATTCGTACATAAACTCTACCACACATCTATTTTGATGAATCTCAACCACTATAAAAATACATCACTTCACTCTTAAGTAATAATGAGAACGCCGCCTGGTAAACTGTCATCCAGTCTAGAGTCCACAGTGGTTCTGTGTTTCTTTGTAAGGTGGGTAACTAAAACCTGATTACTCAGACTTTCCCTTTCCATTTACTTCCTGTAGAACATGTGTGATGAGGCGACAATCACTCGGCGTCCTCAATCACTTCTTACAAGACAAATTTGGAGCTCTAACAACGCGACACATGGCGCTACCATCAATGTTTCACACTCCAGTCTGCAAAAACCTTCCCCCTAGAAAAACACTGAATCCTGTGGCATTTCGTTTTGTTTTCTACGATTAAAATTAGGGAAAGTGTGAAAATATGCGGAAAAGTGTAAACAAACAAAAAAATGGAAAGATTGTTTCCAAATGTAGGAGAATAAACCTGCTTCTCCCTCATCTAGCAAACAGCAAACATGACATAACATAGCAGCATAGCTGAGCCAGTTATTTAGTCCCGTTTTGCTAACTTAGAGTCTTGGACCATTTAAGGTCATCTATAACGTAGTATGAGCTAAATATGAACATTGCTTAGTTCTGAAATCCAGAATCTAAGAACAAAGCCAGTTGTTACTAACTTAAAGCTCCTGTAGTAAGACGCTGGACCAGCTTCAGTCCTTTTGCTTTAGTTGCTTAATAGTTAGACTACGCTTTAAGCTAGTGTTAGCATGCTAACTCTAACGCTGTAGGCTATTGTTAGCATGCTAACTTTAATCCTTTAAAATAGTGTTAGCATGCTAACTCTAACGCTTTAAGCTAGTGTTAGCATGCTAACACTAGATTCACCTGTGTATCAAAAGTAAGAAAATAATCAGTTATTTCAAATTTCTGAGAAAAAATGTGTGATCAGTAAAATCAGGCGAATTTACATAATTCTGTGATTTCTGCGCTTAGATGCTATTTATGCTGTGAATATGCGGCTTTTTAAGAATTATGCGCACCTCCACATGTTCTACACCCTTTCCTTGATTTTGCAGGATTTTCTGCAATCGCAGAATCACCATTTTCTAGAGGGACATGAAAAATCTTTCAACATGGAGGAAATATGAGTTTAGCAGTCGTAGCTCCGCTGTTGGAATCGTGCCTCGTGTGTTGAGTTTCACTTTGGAGGTGATGACCGACAGCAGGATGAAAAAGTTTGAAAGCCAGGAAAATAGCAGAATTGTGAGAGTTGAAAGAGTAAAGAAGTGCGTCTACCTGCAGGACAGGTCTGTGGCCGGATGGCAACTTGGCCGGCAGAGGGGGGACACCGAGCTGTGAGGAAACCGCCATCAGCTCCTGGTACCAGTGCTCTAAATCTAGCTTGGGCAGTCGAGGCCTACTGGTCTCAGTCTGGCGTTGGAGAGCAAAAGAAGGCAAGCAGGAGACAGAGGCAGGGCAAGGCAGAAACCAAAGGAAGTCCGAGAGAGAAAACGGGAAGACATTAGAAAGCATTCAAAGATAGCAGAAACAGACGCACTCAAAGGGGTAATAAGATTTTACTTCTACTTCACTCCTTACTGCTCTGCTGTGTTCCTTTCATGTGTTACATCCCTGTTAAACATTTTGTGTCTTTATTTTATGGATTTGCTAAAAAAATAAAATACATTTTTAAACAAAAGTTCTTCAGATTTTAAAAACTTCTTAGAATCAAATTATTCTGGTTGATACAGACGTCAAGACTAACTGATATCTGTTTGGCTCGGATTGACTTCCGAGGATCATTGGAAGAGTTTCTCTAAAGATCAACCTCATTTAACAAGGTGAACCATTGAAAACTTTTACTAGGTAGGGGAAGAAATGGGGAGTGAAAAAAGAAATATTGTTAAGGAGGTTGGGCGCCACCGAGACCGAAGTCCAGGAAAACGCAATCCTCTGAGTTATTTCCATGACAATTGAGACAAAATGAAGAAACAGTGTGTGATAAACTAACCCGACAATTGTTCAAACTATATTTGGCAGCAGTAACTTGTTAGCATGACAGCAAGGCTGGGATCTGGACCTTGACTTGGCTGTTACAACACCTTGTTTACCCCAAGGTTCTGTCCTGTGGTGCCTCCTTTTCCTAGTTCACCTGCAAAACTTTTAGGAGAACACCCAACTCGATTCCTCCTCCGAACCAACCTCAACTTTAGACCTCCATCCCCTCCAGCTTTTACATTCATTTAACATTTAGTTTCCTCCTAACTTTCTCAACATTATAATCTCACAAATGCTCTATGTCTGTTCTTTCGTCCGCCGGTTATCTTTCGCATCACATATTAAACCAATCCGCCAACTTTCCACCATTACATAAAGTGTCTCCATCTCTAATTTATTACCTGCTTGTTAGTTTACCACACTAATCCCTCAATAAACTGGGACTGGTTCAGACCTCCAGAGTGGAAGAGGGTCCAGCCCTTCTTGAGGACACTGGTTCCAGAACCCAGGCTGTGCGTGGAGGTGAGTCCGACTCTATCTAGGCGGAACCGCTCAACCTCACGAACAAGCTCAGGTTCCTTCCAGACCAGAGAAGTGACGTCCCATGTCCCTAGGGCTAGCTTCTGAAGCAGAGGATCGGACCGCCAAGGTCCCTGTCCCCAGCCACCACCCAACTCACACGGCACCCGACCCCTAAGGCCCCTCCTGCAGGTGGTGGTTCTGCTGGAAGGGGGACCCATGTCGCTCTTTCGGGATGAGCCCGACCGGGCCCCATGGGCGAAGGCCCGGCCATCAGGCGCTCGCCGCCGTGCCCCCACTCCTGGCCTGGCTCCAGAGGGGGGCCCCGGTGACCCACGTCCGGGCCAGGGAAGCTGGGCTCCAATGATATTTCCCTCCACAGGGGTCTTTGAAATGAACAGTGGACCAGCTCTACACCCTCTTCAGGGTCCTGGAGGGGGCATGGGAGTTAGCCCAACCAGTCTACTTTTGTTTTGTGGACTTGGAGAAGGCGTTTGACCGTGTTCCCCGGGGAATCTTGTGGGGGGTGCTCCGGGAGTATGGAGTGCCGGACTCTCTTGCTAGAGCTATCCGGTCCCTGTACGACCGGTGCCAGAGTTTGGTCCGCATTGCCGGCAGTAAGCCGAATCGGTTTCCAGTGAGAGTTGGACTCCACCAAGGCTGCCCTCTGTCACCGGTTCTATTCAAAACTTTTATGGATAGAATTTCTAGGCACAGCCGAGGTGTTGAGGGGGTCCGGTTTGGTGGCCTCAGGGTTGCATCTATGCTTTTTGCAGATCAAGAATCAGTTTATTTATAAAGCGCCAATTTACAACAGATTTTGTCTCAAGGCACTTTACAAGAAAATCAATTAAAATCAAAGATACATCATAAACAAATCAATTTGAAAAAGTTTCCAATCTAAGGAACCCCAGCAGATTCATAGAGTCATTGACTTGCAGCATTCACTCCTCTGGAATCAGTGGACCAAAACAATGGCTTGTGTGGTCATTGACTTTACAGCCATCCCTCATACCGAGCATGCATGTGGTTCTGGTGGCTTCATCGGGCCAGGATCTCCAGCACTCCCTGGAGCGATTCGCAACAGACTGTGACGCGGTCGGGATGCAAATTAGCACCTCTAAATCTGAGACAAAGGCCCCTCAGCCGGAAAAGGGTGGAGTGCCCTCTTCGGGTCGGGAATGAGGTCCTGCGCCAGGTGGAGGAGTTTAAGTATCTCAGGGTCTTGTTCACGAGTGAAGGAAGGATGGAGCGGAAGGTCGACAGGCGGATTGGTGATGCGTTTACTGTAATGCGGACGCTGCACCGGTCCGTCGTGGTGAAGAGGGAGCTGAGCCAAAAGGCAAAGATCTCGATTTACTGAGCTCTCGATTTACTGGTCGATCTACATTCCCACCCTCACCTATGGCCATGAGCTGTGGGTGATGACCGAAAGAACGAGATCGCAGATACAAGCAGCGGAAATGAGTTTGCCGGGCTCTCACTTAGAGATAGGATGAAAAGCTCGGTCATCCAGGAGGGGCTCAAAGTAGAGCCGCTGCACCTCCGCATCAAGAGGAGCCAGCTGAGGTGGCTCGGGCCCCTGGTCACGATGCCCCCTGGAAGTCTCCCTGGTGAGGTATTCCGGGCATGTCCCACCGAGAGGAGATACCCGGGGTAGACCGAGGATGCGCTGGAGGGACTATGTGTCCCGGCTCTCCTGGGAGCGCCACGGAATCCTCCTGGAGGAGCTGGTGGACTTGGCCAGGGAGAGGGAAGTGGGTTTCCCTGCTCGGGCTGCTGCCCCCGGGACCCGACTTCAGATAAGCGGCAAGAAGATGGATGGATGGTTCCCACCTCAGTAGCCAGCATCATCTCTACAACTCCTAGGCCAACTCTACTGGCTCCCAATCTGTTTCTGGATCGACTTCAGAGTTGGAGCCAAGACAAGTGAAGAGACTTTAGGTCCCAGAACTCTGTGTCACCAATAGGCCTGGGACCATAATCAATAAGTCAATTAATCGCACAATAGATCAAAATGAAGTCGATGATTCTGCAGGTCACGGTAAACCGCCATGTGTGTTTTGGTTTTCCTCGTCTTGCCTCCAAACACGGCGTGCGACAACAGGGTTCACTGCATCGATCTCAGCAGAAATAAATCAAAGGAGTGAAACATCTTGTCTTCAGGATCTTTGTACCTATGGGACAAGGCAGAGCCGTGAGTACAGGTACACACCTGTATTTGCTGGAAGTAACCTTGGAAATAGGGACGTTCTGGTTGTGAAGCCAAATCCCACAGCCCAGGTGTGGGAATACTCTGGATTTAAACCCAGTGAGCAAGGCGGGGACTATCGACGCAAACGAGCCAGTATGCCTGCAAAAAAGGCCAACACAACGAATTTGCATGCACACCTCAAACAAAGCCGCTCACTGAAATTGTAGTTCGCCAAAGAGAAGCTTCAGACTTTTGAGTGACAACACGGATTGCCCTCCAGAAAACACGTTCCCCAAACGGCAATTCCCGTACAACGGAGTGAAAGACGCAACATTAAAGGGGATAAATTGTCTAATTGTACAATTCCTTCTGGTTGTATGGATGTACTTATAGACGGGCTGAGGATCGAGTGTGAAAAATCTTTAGTGTAAAAAAAAAAAAAAAAGATTTATTGGCCCAAAGGTTCTTAAACTAATGATGATCAGCAGAGCGAACAGGGCTTTCACACACTGTTACCAAGCAGCGTCTTACTTTTTTAAATCTTAAATAAAGGGAAAGTTATTCATATTTTCTGATTGTAATCAACTGTGTTCATTAAACAGTCCCCCTAGAAAAACGTGATTCTGCGATTCATAAAACCATAAAATCAAGAAAAAGGTGCAGAACATGCGGGAGTGTGCATACTTATTAAAAAGGCCGCATATTTACCGCATAAATAGCATGTAAGCTCAGAAAGTGCAGAATTATGTAAATTCGCCTGATTTTACTGATCACACATTTTTTCTTAGAAATTTGAAATAATTGATTATTTTCTTACTTCTGACTGACACTAACCACCAGCCAAAAGTGAACGGTCCGGCGCGTTGTGTAGTGACGTGGTCACGCCGTGCGCCACCATAACGAACACACGTTTTGGTCCCAACAGTGGCATGATGACGTCACTACCTCAGCGCGTCGGCCATATTGGATGTGGCAGATCTGCCCTGTAAACTAATAAAAGCAAACTTCACTCGTCTAAAGCGTTAGAGTTAGCATGCTAACACTTGCTTAAAGAATTACAGTTGGCATGCTAGCACTAGCTTAAAAGTTTAGAGTTAGCATGCTAACCCTAGTCTAAAGTGTTAAACTTAGCATGCTAACAGAGTTAGCATACTAACACTACCTTAAAGCGTTAAAGTTAGCTTGCTAACAGTAGCTTAAAGCGTTAGAGTTAGCCTACTAACACTAGCCTAAAGCGTTAACGTTAGCTTGCTAACATTAGCTTAAAGCGTAGTCTAACTAGTAAGCAAGTAAAGCAAATGGACTGAAGTTGATCCAGCGTCTTACTACAGGAGCTTTAAGTTAGTAACAACTGGCTTTGTTCTTCGACAGATTCTGGATTTCAGAACTAAGCAATGTTCATATTTAGCTCATACTACGTTATAGATGACCTTAAATGCTCCAAGACTCTAAGTTAGCATAACGGGACTAAATAACTGGCTCAGCTATGCTGCTATGTTATGTCATGTTTGCTGTTTACTAGATGAGGGAGAAGCAGGTTTATTCTCCTACATTTGGAATGTTTTCACACTTTTCTGCCTATTTTCGCATTTTCATCGCTAAAAAACAGGATGAAATGCGTCAGAGTTCACCGCAGAATCAAGGAGTTTTGCTCGCGTTTTCCTGGGGGGACTGGTTAAAGGGGGAGTATTTACAGCAGTTTGACTCTTAAAACAAGGAACTTAATTTCTCACCTTAGTCAGCTAAACCCACTACACTAGAATTTCAGAGTCTAAGGCTTACGCTCTTGAACAAGTGCAGGAGAAGGAGAGGGGAGGGTAGCACACACCTCCACAGACAGAGAGAGGGAGGAGCCATGCCGAGAGGGGACGCAGGAGAAGGCGGCGTCTACGGCTCCGGGATGCAGAGGCTGGCGAAGCGGGGAGGTAGGGGAGGACTCCACCTTGGGCATCCCATAGATGTGATTTAACTGGCCCACTGTTACATACTCCTACATGTGGGGGGCAGAGGGACGAACGGCAGGAGAGAAATAGGTAAGGAAAGAAACCAAGGAAACAAAGGCTGGACAGTAACAATGAAACACAAACCACACAGTTAGCTGGAGATTTCTCTTCCACCGATCGAACTGCAACTCTCTCTTTTAATTAGGGTGCAGATTCAGGTTAGGGTGCAGTAACTGTTGGCTGATATAAGTCCTGACGTTTTGAAATGACGCATCAATAGTCAGCCGAAGCCAAGACAAATGTGTTGTTGTGCTAATCAGACACTTCAGAAAAGGCTGATGGAAAACCTTAAAAACTCAAACAGCCTTCCTTAATTACACAAAAACGTTGTTAGTTTGCTTGAGATGGTCGTTGGCTTCCATGGAAAAGAACACATGACATCCAACTAAACCAAGGGTTCGTCAAATCCTGGCCTTCACGTCCCCAAGCCTGAGACGTTAGGATGAGACCCCGGTCCAACACGCCGGAATCACCTCCTCGGTTTTTCCACTGATAACTGATGACGTTTTGAGTCTGACCAGAAAGCAGGACCCCTGGTCTGAAGACTCACAGCAGACCTTCATGCAGCACAAAGCCGGACACAGCAGGAGTAAGGGCGAACAGGACGTGACGGTACCTCCGCGGCGCCAGCTAGGTCAGCACGTACACCTAAATCTTACCAAGAAACTTTGGGTAGTTTCTAGAGCAGACATCTTAGTACACATGAAACACAACAAAACAAACTTTTCAGCAAGAAATAGGATCTCGTTTTGAGTCAATAACTGTCAGGTGTTATCAAAAAGCAACGAGACAACAACCATGGATGGAGAACGTCTGGTTAGCCTCAGTAACAGAGAACTTTACACCAGCTGACCCGGCTTCACGGTACATGGCAGCAGTCAGGCGTCATGCAGGGCTCACCAGGTCAGTTACCTTGGTAGGGCTGCTGGGGAACACCTGACAGAGGGGGGGAGGATGTAAGCTGGAGCGGAAGTGGCCCGGCAACAGCTCAGCCTCACCGATACGGAGCGCTTCCTGTTTCATCGGGGCGGGGGAAGGAGCTTTAGTGCTGACAGAGAAGCTTTGGGATCTTCAGGTTTGAGAGCTTCAGCAGCATGTTTGCCTTTTTAACTGATACTATTACGTGTAACAATCAACAATTAGCATTTAAAAAGCAAAATCCTGCGTGAAATAAATACTGTTTTCTCCCAGGAGTTGTTCATCTACTCGATCCTAAACAATAATCTCTACGGTCTGAACGTAGGCAGGCTTTCACCCACCTCTCTCATGGCAGTGGAGGACATGGGGAAGCTCTTTCCTCCTGTCAGGGTGTTGTACCTCTTCTCTAGAGCGCACAGTCGCTCCTTCTCCTGAAAAAACAAATTAAAATAAATAATAAATCAGATTAGAAGAGGATAAATGGTTTTCCTGAAAGTTTAGGTGAGGCCGCGTTTCCCCTGAGCACCTTTTGGAGCATTTGCAGCGCGAGTTTCCGATCTTTAGCTAGCCGCTCGCACTCTTGAGCACCCTGCTGGCCCAGCTGGCTGGCCTGCTTCTCCAGAGCAGAAACCTTCTCCTGCACAGAAGAAGAAGAAGCAGAACAATAGCGCTTTGAGACGGTGCCTTCTCCTCCTATCAACGGTTTACTTTTGTGTATCATCGGCTACGTTTACATTGACACGTGGTTGATATGTAACTGCTGCTTGGAATAGAGTGACTACATGTAAACGGGTCTAATCGGGATGTTCGGATCAGATCAAGCTTGACTGAAATAAAACTGGAATCAGGGCTGACCACATTCTCACTTGCTGGGATCATGTCGCTCTGATTGTGGAGAATTGATCCGACTCTGCAAGTCATTCGACAAGCCACGTTTCCACCTCCGGTAGCTTAAAGCTATGTCAGTGAAAGATAAAAGCTGATGGCTTGGTGATACTTGGAGTAACTATAAACACTTTAAATGATTGTAAAGAGCTCCACATTATCGGCGGTTGGTGCGGATGCATGTCAGTGCCTTAAAACTGAACAGCGCGTAGTGCTTGTAAATCCATCTGAACAACACACTCGCATTATTTCATCTGGAAATCTTTCGATGCCGATATTTCTGATGAATCTTGTGATGATATCCGGTGTGAAATTTGCCCGTTTGCTTGTTTTCTCGCTCTCTAATCTATGCTTCCTGCTCTTTGTGACCTTCAGCATTTTCTCTGATGTCTTTTGTGTCACGTTTGAGCTTCTGCTCCACGGGAATGATCTCCTGGAAATATATTGAAAAATATAACTCTTGCTGTAAAGTCAACAACATCGCAAGCCGTCATCTCCTGTCTCGTAAGATTTTAAGGTTTTTAAACTGATTTGAAGGATAAACTAAATATGACTGGGTTCAAATGATGTTGCTAGTAGTGACTTGAAGCGCCGTGTCTGCCAATAGATGCGTGTGCCCTCACCTTCCTCTTGGCCACACTACGGTGGTACTCGGCCTTCTCCTGAACAAGCTGCTGGCTGATGGTTTCTCGCTCCTCCTCCAGGCTGCTCTCTCTCTCCAGCTGCTGAAACTCTAGATCCTCAAACTTCTTGGTCCCTGCTTCCAGTGCCTCTCCATCCTGAACAAACACAGAGTTGTCAAATAATCCTTCATCGATCCTCAATACCAATAAAACTTTGGATTAACTCGTTAGCCACGGCTTAACAAAAGCACAGCAAACCAGAAGTTCATTTAGAACGATAAGCTTTTAAAATCTATAGAGCTAAGCAGCTAGCTAGCATCTAGCTAAGGTACAGCAAAGCCTACAAGGTTGGCCTGGCAGCGCCTTAGCATAAAAAAGAAGGACGTACCGGTGACAAGAGTGACCAGAAGATTACGGACCACCTGTTGTTGGAATGCTAACCGTTATCGTCTGCGTGCGGTCAAACACGGCGCCGTGTTTACACAAGTCAGCATGACGTCGATACGCATGAATCATCAATGATCATCAATCAAAACTACAGGCAGTGCTTCAGTGTTTACATTTGAGATTTCTGACAGAAGTCGCCTTGAAAAATATCGAATATTTTACTTATTTGGTCATTTTTAAACAAATTTCTTAGCACACATGAAACAAGACAAAAATAACTTACAGATAACTTCTCACGACATACAGAGACTTGTTTTAATCCAATTATTGTTTTAATATTGTTTTAATCCAATTAAAACAAGTATTTTGACTTAAAGACGCTTTTAAACTTTGCTGGAACCTCATGCTGCGTTCACACCAAAAGCGTCTGGAGTTTCTTGACACTACAAAGTGCACAAGATGTACAAACGCGTCCAACTTCAAGCGTTTAGACGCGTTTTTGGACGCTCCAGACGCACCATCAGACCTGTGTTCCTACAGGATGAAAACTAAACAAAAGTTTGAGTTTTAGCTTTTTGCGGTGAATGTAACTTCAGACCAGGAGAGCTAACGACCCGCAACTTTTAATGCATCTCAGTTTCAGCACATCAGAAAGCCATCAGCCGACCTCCCTCACCAGCAGTCGTTCAGCTCTGCAGCTCTGAAGGACTGAGCTTGGGTTAGGGTTTTTTCTATGCTTAAAAACAACCTTTGAGACTAAAGTTACCCACAAGGTAGAGATATCCAACAATCCAGACCCCAAATATTTCAATCTGAAGGTCTGATTTGTATCTCAATGTTTCCCTCAATGCTTAAGCCCCATAATAATGCTACGCTGTAGTTATTAGCGACCACTGTTGTGTCTGTTCAACTACCTGAAGGCTGCAGCGGCGCTCGGTCGTGTTAAGGAGAAGTGAACCTTAGTCCCACCTTGTATACAACCTTACCAGTCCATGTCTTACAGGCGAGCATGAATGAAAATCAGCTAAGGTTTCCAGATAATGACACATTTAATGTTTTAGATTGGGGGGGTAAGAGCGGACCGACTGGATAGAGAAACCCACCCTTTTGAGCTGCTCCTGCAGCTGCTCCCGCATGGACTCGGGACAGTTGTGAAGCTGCTTCTTCAGCTCAGCATGGCCCTCCTGGAGTCTCTGCAGCGCCCGGCCCTCGGCCTCAACGTTTGACCTCTCCTAGAAAGACACAAGACACACGTCCACAGTTCAGGATGGGTGGACCATCGAAGGGCGGGAGAGAGAGAGAGACACCGTGTAACTGACATGACGCCAAATGGGAGCCAATCCAGCGGGTTGGTCAAAGATGACCTTAAATGGTCCAAGACTGTAAGTTAGCATAACGGGACTAAATAACTGGCTCAGCTATGCTGCTATGTTATGTCATGTTTGCTGCTTACTGGATGTGGGAGAAGCAGGTTTATTCTCCTACATTTGGAAACAACAGCTCACAAGTTTTTTACACTTTTTAATTTTCATCGCACAAAACAGGACGAAATGACGCAGAATTCACAGCAGAATTTGGGATTTTTGCTCGCGTTTTTCTGGAGCTGCTCTTTGTTTCAACCTGCACCAAGTTGAGCAGTCTGAGAACGCATGGTGGGCGATTTAAAAGGAAAAGTTTCTTTAATTATTAGTAATTTATTTACAGGTTAGCAGATGTCAGGCAGAAGGAAAATGTAGTGAAGCACCTAAAGCCAAGGAGTATTTCTGTCTCTTTTCATTTGAAATGTCCAACTACACTAGACACAAGACAAAAACTCACAAATAAGTCCTCAGCAAAACACAGGAGCTTGTTTTATGTCGATATTTCTTGAACATCTGCCAATAAACAAGCCTTCCTTTTACTCTTTGTTGGTTTCTAGTGGAGGACATACGAAGGAGAAGAGTTGTGCATAAAAGTGAAATCAAAGCGAAGAGAAGAGACCAGAGAAATCAGAGGAAGGAGTGAACTGCACTTTTAACCAGCTGGAAATCCCAACCCCCCGCCCTGTGTACCTTGTCCTTCTCCCTCTGGATGGCGCTCTCCAGCTCCTCCAGCTTATGCTGCAACTGCCCGACGACGTCCGTCTCGGCCTCGATCTGCTCCAGCTCGGCCTGCGTCTCGCCCTGCAGCAGCGCGCGCTCCATCTCCGCCTGAAGGCGCGAGAAAGCTCACATCAGAGAGGGATGAAGAGTTCACGGGACACGAGCCGCGAGCAGGACTCCACCCCAGCACCTCTTGCTCAGACTCCTGGAGTTGCTGCTCCAGCTCCGTGAGCCGAGCTTTGAGCTCGTCGATCCGGGCCAGGACGCGAACCCGCTCATCCTCCAGATACGCCAGCTCGGAACGACCTGCGCTGGCCGAGCCGGAGGAGTCCTCGTGCTGCAGGGCGGGAGAAGAGTCAGTCAGGTGGACGACAAAACGGCGAGACAGCGACAGACGGCTCATTCATTTCATGTCATGTGACTGCGATGGCTGCGGAGTGCAGGAATGAAGCAGAAGTAAAGCCAGCGGTCGGGAAACTGCTGTGAGCAGCTGCATGTTAAGACGGGCCATAAGTCTCAGCGTTTGTCAGTAGTGAACCCGTATTTCAGATGAAATTAAATAAGCGTTTCTAATTAAGAGCACTAATTGGCTTTCCTTATTAAGTATAGTCGAAAATACGTAGATGGAACTGGTACGACTATTTCACCTCTGATATGATAGCAACTTTACGTGCTCAGTTTTATTTAGAGGAACAAACATCTTGTTTTGTACTGATGTTAGTCGAGCAGGAAAGGCCGAGGTTTGTTTTTAGCTCCAAATTATCATTCACTAAAACTATTGCATTTAAGCCCATAAAATGGTTATTTTCCAATAAAAAATAACTATAACTAACTAATTAATAAGCCTAACTAAGATTACTGTAAATAGTTTAAGGAAAAATCCAAATACTCTGGATTATTTCTTGTACAATAATCAATAGAGTACTTGTTTGCTATGATGAGCAGCTGCTGCAGCCATTGCCTGCGATTATTGCAGCTGATAACGTTTCAGCCGAGTTCTCTGATGCTGCGTTCACGCCAAACGCGTCTGGAGCGTCAAAAACACGTCTAACGGTTAAAGTTTTACACTTTTTCACATTTTATTCACTTTTTAGGGTGAAACGCGCGTCAAGCGTCTCCACTTCCTGTTGTGTCCGGTCAGACTTCCTGTCCAAATGTCTTTTTGTACAATGATGAGAGCGATTCGTCTTTATTTAATAAACCAAGAGAGCGTGGTTGTCGGCTGCCTCGCCTCCATATCTGTAACTACGTTCAGAGTTTGGTGATTTTCTCCTCCAGGAGCTTAACGCTGACGAGGGTCGATTTCAGCTCTAGTTTCACTGGAATTAGAGAAAACAGCCACAATAAATCTATCCTCCATCATCACTTCAGGATCTTCCGCCATGTTGGAAAGTTTGTCTCTACGTCACACAGAAGCAGCTCTCTGATTGGTCGGCACTCCCAGACGCGCGTCTACGTTGACTTTGCATGTAAACTCGCTGTGAGCGCAGCATAACTGCCCCAGAAGAAGCTCGGCTCCAGCAGCCATGCATTACACGCGCCACAGCGACGCCCTCAGCAGCATGCAGAGGGCGCATGCGTGTGTTGGGAGATGACGGCGACCTCTGACCTGTGGCTCCCCACCGTGCAGCGCTGGCGCGGCGCCGGGTTCAGACGTCCTCACCTCCTGATGGGTGCTCTCCGTGCTGCTGCACTCCTCCTTCAGGTTCTCCTCGTCGCTCTCCCTCTGCCTCTGCGCCAGGCGGAGAGCGGCCGGCGACGTGGGCGTAGCTCCCAGGAGGCTCTCCAGGGAGGCGCCGCGCCCCGAGCGATCGCTCAGGCCCCCGGGGAACCCCAGCCTTCCAGGGCAGGGGCCATCGAGCCCCATCTTCTCCCCCTTGTTGTATTCGGCGCAGAGGGTCAGGATGGTCTCCAGCCGCTGCCTCTCCTGTGGAAATATTCAAAATGAATAAATCAGAGGAACTTCCTTAGAGATGCTGCCAAGCTGGCAGTTTCTAGTGCAAACCTCTTAGTAAGCTTGAAACAACACAAAACTAACTTACTACTAACTTTCTAGAAAGATACGAGAGCTTGTTTTGAGACAATAGTTCTTAAATATAGAAGTAGAAGAAGGAATCAGCCAATCGTTAGCCTTGTTTTGCTAGCGCATGGCTCATAAACACATTTGCCCTGAGCAAGATGGCGGAGCAGGAAAATGTAGGAAAGTCTTCTTTAAGTGAACATCTGAGACCAAAACATGTCTGAGTTGAAGCAGGAGAGGAAGAACCAGCACGGTAAAATAAGCTAATAAGAAAATAAAGGCGCTAAATACTGTTA
>JAVLVB010000722.1:138905-150639 GCA_032876305.1 Orestias chungarensis
GAACTTGTGTCTCTACCAGCATGTTTAGAACAGAGTTAGTAAGTGGTAGACATTGCTGGGGGTGAGCGTCTTGTTCCACATGTGTTCCTTTATTGTTGCTCCTGCAACTCTAAATGAATATGAACTGAATTCATTAACAGTATTTAGCGCCTTTATTTTCTTATTAGCTTATTTTACCGCGCTGGTTCTTCCTCTCCTGTTTCAACTCAGACATGTTTTGGTCTCAGATGTTCACTTAAAGAAGACTTTCCTACATTTTCCTGCTCCGCCATCTTGCTCAGGTCAAATGTGTTTATGAGCCATGCGCTAGCAAAACAAGGCTAACGATTGGCTGGTTTCTTCTTCTACTGCTCCACTGGTAGATCACAGTGTTAGGTAGCTCATTACTGCCACCTATTGACCGCAGATATAACAGATTGTGGTAAAAATAGACGCTTATGGTAAAACGTGATTTTAAAGAAACTAATCGATGACTAAATTAATGGTCAACTATTTTAATCAATCTTAATCAATTAAATCAATTAATTGTTTCAGCTCTATTTCAGACCTTGACTAGTAAGTGAAATAATCTATTTTTGCAGTGGAGCAGAGAGATTTATGAAATACTTCCTGGTACACTTGAGTTCAAAATAATAGCAGTGTGTTTAAAAACATTAGTTAAGCACAAAATCTTACTTAAAGTTGTTATTTCCATGCATTGGGAACATTGGGTACTGAAAAGAAATGTATATAATTTTTAAATACTTTCTAAAAAACATTAAAAAAAATTAACAATTTGCTAAAATATAGCAGTATCTGCATTTGTCCTTAAAATATATACCCCTTCTTTTAGGATTTAGCATTCCTGTGACCCACTAACCTAATATTTAGTTGAATAACAAAAGTTTCTCAGAACTGCGTCACATCCGTGTTGCATAGAGTCAGCAGACTTCTGGTAAATGTCAACTGGTGTTTCCAGCCCAGGATGCTCCGACTGGCTCAGAAACTGCATCTTTGACGTCCCCCACAAAGGTTTCCTATCGGATTAAGGTCCGGGGTTTGGGCTGGCCACTCTATAGCCTCAATTTTGCTGGACGGGAACAAAGATTTTGCTCGTCTATTAGTGCGTTTAGGTCATTGTCTTCTTGAAACACCCGTTTCAGGGGCATTTCCTCTTCAGCGTACGACAATGTGACCTGTTCAAGTATTGTGATATATGCAAATTGTCCATGACCCCTGGTATGGGGTAAATAAGCCTCTGCACCATGGTAGCAGGAACATGGCCGTATCATGATGCTAGCACCACCACGCTTCACTGTCTTCAGAGTGAACCTTGGCTTGAATTCAGAGTTTGGGGGTCGTCGGACGAACTGCCTGCGGCCCTTTGGACCCAAAAAGAACAATCCTACTTTCATCAGTTCAAAATATGTTAGTCCATTTCTCTTTAGGCCAGTTGATTTTTTCTTTGGCAAGAATCCGCTTCAGTAAGTGTGGGACTTTACGGGGACTTCTTGGTAACAGATTAGCTTCTTCTAACCGCCGCAGGTCTCACAGGTAACTTTGATCGTCCTGGGGCTCTTCATTGGCCGAGCCTTTGCCATTCGGACTATTCTTTTATCCATTCGAATGGTGGTCTTCCGTTTTCCTCCACGTCTCTCTGGTCCATTTTAAAGCATTTTGGTTGAACAGTTTTACCGTCTCCAATCGACTTTTCAATCAAAGCTCTCTGTTCTTTCTAGCATGTGGAGCACGTTGTACCTTAAAAATGGACTCCTGGTTCACACCTGTTTCCTCACAGGATGATTGACCTCTCTAATTGAACTCCACGCTGTGTATCATGTACGAAGAGTCTGTTGGTTTTCTTGGAATCTTCTGCAGCGACCGTTGAACAGGACCGGAGTACGTTTGTTTTCGCCGATCTTGCAGGACAGCCGCAGAGATGGCCACCATCCTGGAAGCTCAACGGCATCTCTGACAATCACGTCAGTGTTCACATTTGACAACGGATGACAGATGATAAAGGAGGGGAGTGCAAGCGTCTGTGGACGGACCTGAGAGCCGAGGCTTCGTAAACAGCTGAGCAGTCACCACGGCTGCTAATGACTAGCAGGACATGTCCTATTCTGGGTCCAGAGAGAAGAGGTGGACAGCTTCCTCCCCTCAACACAAAATGTTCAATCACTCTGTAACTAGCAGTTAGCTGATCAAATCGGTCCATGTAACTTGTACCATTACTAATATTCAAGCATTTTGTGCTCCAAACGTGCTCCGTACAAGCTTGCTGAATAAGTAGCTATGAAAGATAGATGCTTTAATGTTCCTGAGACCAGCACCCAGCCTGGTTCCTGCAACAGCAGCTCTGGTCAGAGTGACCTGCTTGGTCATCTATGCTCAGGTAAATAACTATTAAACTATTAACTATTAAATCTACTCGGCGAGATTTACTGTTTTCAGAGTTTATGTGAAGTTTGTGCATCACAGTAGAGCAACAGAATAAGTGTCTGCCTCAATTTCAATTGCATTCAACATAGAGTTGCGTCCTTCCAGCGCCTAACTGGGGTCTTCTAAACTAGAAACAAAAGAGAAAGGAAGTTTCTGTTCTGATTTAAGCTGTTCCGACTGGCCAGATCTGCCTCCATAGCTGTGTGCTCCAGCTTATTTCCCAGTAAACCTCTGGGTACGCTCAGCTGACCAGCAGCAGTAAGTAGGAGAACGCTCTGAGAGTTGCTCGACAAAACGCTCTAAGCTAAGAAATATTTCATGACAGCGAGTCAACTGTGACTAATTACAGACCCTGCAGCGGTCTGAGAGGTACGTGAAGTACAGGCTGCTGAGGGGCCCGGTCTGGGAGTCTAGGAAGCGTCTGGGTGCCTTATTCAGCCGACACGACGATCCTGGTTCTGTATCTGATGTCAGCCCCGAATGCTGCGACGGGTTCACGCGTTGGTGAAGGAAAATCACCCGGGCCAAGATCGGTGACGACAGAAACAAACTGGCACTCGTACCACAAACCCTCTGAGCGAGTGCGTACTGGGTGGCAGAGTGAGGAGCTTTTAAAAACGCGTCCACAGAAATCACACAGATGTATCAAAGCCACAAGCCCAGTAAGAGCACAAAGTTACTAGATGTGAAGCAGAAACAATATTCCACAGCAGGAGTGCCCACACTCTTCGAGCTTGTGAGCTGCTTAAAAGATGACCAATCCTAAGAGATTTACTACCAGCCCACACCCAGCACCAGCACCAGCACAAAAACCAAAGCATAATGTGTATGCCGGGTCCATCTGTGTCAGCAGACGTCCAGACACTTGGAGGGTTTATGAGCTGGAACAGGTTAGAGGATACGTGTCAGGTAACATAAAAAACTACAGATCCCACAATGCACCGCTTCATGTAGCTGATGGCTCTAACTTTGTGCTTGTCTGTAGCTCATATCTGAGTGAGCAGCTCTCCTCAGTGACGACAAACTAAGACGAACGTGTAGCTAAAAAAAAGCTGCCGACGTCCATCTTTGATAAAACGACATAAAACCAAAGAAAACTGAAAGATTTGATTTGTTAAAGTGTAAAATTTGATCCATATCTCTAGGTTTTATGCAGCATGTTCATGTTTTAAATTTGTATCATTTTGACAGGATATATTTTAAATGAGAGCAAAAATCTTTTTATTATTTTATATAATATGACATCAGAGTAAAGACATTTAAATGTTTACTTTTGTTTCTAACTTGTATAATTTAGGTTGGATATATTTTTTATGAAGAACAAAATATTATTAACTTATTTAAGGTTTAAGTTGACTTATTCCAAAATGAAAGTCCTATTAACGTTAAAAAAACATAACATTTTAAAGTTTGACTGTGTATATAAATGTTTCTCCTGTTTGTCCCTCAGACCTATAAGTGGGTTTTGGTTTCAGACTCACCAGCCTCTCCATCTCCTGCTCCCTCAGCCGCTCCTCTCTCTGCCGGCGGTGGTACTCCAGCAGCTCGTCCTCGTTGTCGCTGATCTCCGTGATGCTGTTCTTCCTCTCTCGCGTCGCCGGGTGGGGTCTCCCCAGGGACATCTTCCTCCGGGTCCTGGGGCTGGCAGCCGGGGATGAGCCAGGGAGGGAGCCCAGGCTGAAGGCGGGAGACAAGGAATTCCCGAAACTCGCCTTGGAGGTGGGGGATGGACACCGGGCTCGGATGCCTCTGCCGCTGGACTGCTCCTCTGATGCCGACCCGGTTTTGCGCCGCGGCCTCGGACTCTCGGGGACTGTCCTTCCAAGACAGGAGGGGCTCTCTGGAGTCCTCAGGCCGGAAACCGCTCCTGGGAGAACTGGGACGCCCCTCCGGCCCAGAGAGGGGCTGAGAGGCGGCAGCTCTCTCATACCGCCGCTCCCATTCAACTCCAAGTTGCGTCGGGTCAAGCGGGGGCTTTCGGGGGGCTGCAGAGGCCGCGGGTGCTGCTGGAAGGGAGATCCGTGGATGACATGGACGATGGGATCCGTGGGGAAAGCCTGACAGGAGGTGGGCGAGCGCTCGGCTGAGGTGGTCTGCTCCCTGCAGGGGCTGGAAGGCCTGTCCTGGAGCAGCGCGCCGGTCCTGGTCCAGGGACTGGATGGCGACGGGGATGAACACGTGGGGAACCTGGGGGCGAACCTGGGGCTGCTCGGCACCGCGCTCTTGCTGCTGAGAGACTCGCTTGAGGAAACAAGCCGAGGACTCTCCGAGCCGTCCTGGCCGAGTCCCCGGCGGCTCGGCTTGGGGCTGAGCGGAGTCTCGCTGAGGACTTTCCTCTGCAGCTGGGGGCTTTCCTGCACCCTCACCGCCCCGGCGCCGCCAAAATGAGGCAGTATGGTCCTCGGCAAGGGGACCGGCGGAGGCTGGCTGCTGAAGTTGTAGCTAGAAGAGCGTATAGGCACAGGCGGCAGAGAAGAGCTCTGGTCCAGGTGTCCTCCACCAGTCGAGGGGCTGGTGAAGCTGCCACTGCTGGCAGGTGAGGGGGAGGAAAGTGGGGAGAAGGGAGGGGATGTGTTATCATAGCTGGACCCCAAAGACATGGCGCCTGGACTGGTGGGAGGGGACAACAGATAGCGCCCCCCTCCGTTCAGCATAGGAGACAGGGGGGAGTTGTGCATGGACTGGCCCCCAGGGGGCTTCTTGGCCTCCGAGGACGCGGGCTCCGGGTCTTCCATGATCAGGGAGTCCATGATCTCCTGCAGGTCCTTCTCGATGGAGCTGACGATGGCGCCGTGCTCAGACTGGACTCCCGGAGCTGAGGGAGACTGGGAGGAACTGGCCTGGCCGTGATTCCCATTGACCAAACTCTCACCGTCTGGTTGTGAGACAAAGAGAGAAGACCGTTAATCTTGAACAGACTCTCAACCATGATGACAAAATAACACAAAAACACAAACAAAACCTTCATTTTCACATGTACAGGTTAGAAGTTATTTTGCTGCAAATGTCTTGAATAAAATACGATTTTTAATCTTTAAACTGGATTAATCATCCATCACATCAACGCTAAACGCAAGAGTTAAAATTTTAACCGACGTTTAAAACAATCCCATCATTATATGGATTTTGAATCGAACGCTGATCCATGCAGAGTTTAAACCTGTAAGACGGCAAACAAGCCGTTCAAATCATGGTGAATAAACAAGGAGGGACGCACAAACTTGTTTAAACGCTCGTGTTGTCCTTTTAAAAGGCACCATGAGGGTAGCTGCTCCAATCGTCTGGGCAAGTATTTACTCATTCATTCGTTCATTGGGGTTCTGCAGCTCTTGTTTTTTTTCACCCATCTCACATTAATTCAACACATTTCCGGATTCTTCTGCTTCTTGCAGAAGCAAAGCTCCGGTTTATTATGCAGCTTTTAAGGTAAACAGATTTCTTCCTGTAATGATTACCGCAAAAGTGTTGTGGTAATTATACAAAAAAAATACACACACACATACATATCTATATATCTGTATATCTACATAGAGAGATACTATATAAGCAACAAGTCCTACTATTTACCGCCTCTGCTAAAGTAATAAACTAACGTTGAGGTAACTAGTGCAGCTGTCTGCTCCCAAACCGGAAACATCCAAACTCTTAACAGACAGGGAAGCATGCTTACATACTAAAACTTGGATTTTCATGATCTTTTTGCTTGTACAGATGTAAGGTAAGCTGTATGCTCATTTATCATGGAGATAAAAGCATAAAAAGATATATATCATATCGATATTGGGCCAAAATTTGACATCGGCCCTTCCTTACTTGCCAAAACGGCACAGTAAGAACAGGCGGACGGACAGGTGAGAACTTTTAGGATGATGTGACTGAGTAGCAAGTCTGGAAACGTTGGATATTTGTTTTTCCCCACCAGAAAGAAAGGAACCCTGTTTTTATTGTAGGTCCCAGATGATCAGACAGACGCTGAGGATTAGAGCCTAAATGCTGAAGGTCAAGCTCCAGACCTCCAATGAATGAATGGATGGATGGATGGCAGTGATTTGTAGTCATGGCAACCTCTAAAACGTTTTTATATAAACTGAAGCGTAGAAATAAGCTCAATATTTCAGCTCTTCTCATAAACATAAACAGTCTTGATCCAGTAGATAATCTATGGTATTGCTGTAAAATAAACCTGCAGGTCTTTGATGTATAATAACATTATAACACAGGTGCAAACACAGAGGAAGGAGAACAGCCTCTTGAGCTCTGATGGTTGTGAGCCTGAGAAATAATCAGTCAGCTGAGCTCTGGCTGTCATGGTGGATCCACCAGGGCCCCTAAATGTACCTCACATGGTCCCTGTGTGTAGCTTACCCAACCAGTGATGTCATGGGGTACGGATCATTGATTACAGCGCCTCACCAGACTTCACCTATAAAATCAGCTATTTAACACCAGCACAATGCATTAGCAGCTCCTTCCGTTGCTCATAGAAATGAAGGATGGAGGCGATTAGAACAACGCGTTTTAGTTTGTAGTATAGGCCGAACATCCAGGCTAGTTCACCTTTAACCATTCGAGCACAACAATCGATGTTACGACTGACATTCCGTCCGGAGCCAGCACAAAGACGAGAGGGCGACGTTCGGTTAAGGGAGTCCGGTGTGACACGGCTCCGGGTGTCGCTCACATCTCGGAGCGTTTTAGCTGCGCGCGTACTCACGCGAAAGCTGGGGCAGAACCGCCGGGCTCCGAGAGCTTCACCGGCTGGACCAGCGTCCAGAGGAGACACCGGTGCCGGTACCGGAGCGCAGCCGTGCTAGGCTCCACGTACACGGAGGGAGACCCGGAGCTTCCCCGCCGAGGCTGGAGCACCGAGCACTGGCCGCCAAGCTAACTGAAAAACGACTGCTTCCGTTCGGGGCCCTCAAAATAAAAGCTTACTTCGGCTTAATGTTTGGCGTTTCTTCGTATCTACGGGACGGAACTGGGGGAGAAAGCACGACTAGCACGGACTAAAAGCACGACGTTTATAGCTGAGGGGGAGAAATCGTCACCAACCAGAGAACCTCGCACATACTCTTTTATTTTGAAAGCGCAGATGTTTAACTTCCTGCCTTGTGTTTAACTTGACACCAAACAGCTGCCAGATTTACAGAGAGAGCAACGAAACTGACCTTTAATAATTCTGCCACAAAACCTTATTTTAAATCCAGGATCAAAATTACACTTTTACACTAGTTTGCCATTACGGAAAAGAAGGATCACTGTAATAATTGCCAATAAAAGCATGAAACAACTTATTCTACATCTCCTCGACAGTGAATCTCACTAAAATGGTATGAAAATCCAAACTTACAACCATTAGATGCCATCTGGGCCTTTTTCCTCCCTACTTTCTCAATTATGAAAGTAAAGTTCTCTGAAGCATTCAGGACTTTATTTTGAACTCTCTGTTTTGGTCGAGTAAGAATGAGATGGAGTTCAATGGCAACAACACCTGGAACAATGTACTTACTGCATAATGTACATCACTGACCTCTGATATTAGACACAGAGATCAAAACATGACACAGCGTTTAAATCAATGAAGCCTTCATAGGACTGTCAATGATCCACTGATCTGCATTTATTCCCACTAGTGATTGCTAGACACCAGGAATCGACAGAAAAATCCCAGACAGCTGAGAAACCTCCACCAGAAAGCAAGGGCAGCACACGCTGGGCCGGTAGGTGGGTTTGGGAGCCTGTTCCAAAGAGGAAAACCACTGAGTTGAGCTGGAAGATTATAAATAGGCTCTTGGAAAACAAAAAACCGAGCCTGTAATCGCAGCCACAGGTTGGTTCCAGTGCAGAAAGCTGGTAAACAAACACAGAAGAAATCAAATATTGTGACGTTTGAAACGCGGCTGGTTAAGGTTCTGCAGCATTTCATCCTATTTTCTGCAATTAAAAAAGCGGAAAAGTGTGAGAAACATGGGAGTTATTGTTCACCTTTCCTGCAGGATCCTGGGCTCTAAACACAAGTCTTACCCGTCCCCACTATCGTACGCACACAAACGCACCACAGAGTTGAATTAAACATGCCAAACTCATAGGGGGGAACGTGGCCAGAAAGTACAACCTACGTTGGCCAATCAAAACAACTTTCTGGACCTTCTGATTAGGTGATCAGATCCAAACGGGGTTTAGAAATAATAAAGAACTAACTGTTGTTGGATGTTAAAATAATTTTTTACCACCCTTTCCTAGATTTGATCGAGGTCTGTGGATTAGTTATGCATCCAATCAATCACCTTTCTATTAAGGCTTTATTGAAACAAAATGTGGAAAAACTGAGGTGCCTTTAAAAACTTCCCAAATGCTCCGCATGGCATGGAGAGTCCAATTCTCTTTCAAATCATTTGCTCCACAGCCTTAATGAACTGAAGAGGCTGATAAACGCGGCCGGCTGTGGGCTTCGAAAGGAAGAATCCTCAACATAAAGGACTGGAGAACATTTGATAGGCTTCCGATTAAACTGTCACATTCTTCTGGAAGAGTACAACATCATTCCTGTACACGGCAGCTTTTTAACAGTCTGTGTTGTTTAGGGAAGTTCCTCACTGAGTGAAATGACCTGGAAGTACAGAAGAGTCAGCCTTGACGGAGGCTCTTTGGATGCTTTAAATGCCACAGTAAGGAGCACCAGAGCTTTCTTTGTCCTCTTTCTCTTGCCGGAGGAAATGGTCAGAGCTGCACACATTCAAGTTCAGTTGATGTTGTCTTTTGCTAGTTTCTTAAACATTTGTCGGCCATTTTCATTCTAACCTGTCTTGGTAATGTTGCTACGAAACCTTTGCCTTTATGCGGATTCCTGCCTTGTGAAAACATCTTTTACAGTATCTCATTCTAATTATGGATTATTGTGGGATGGACATGATTAAGTTAGAGATGTTCTGGTGTATTTAATGTAAATTTAATTCTAACTATCTAAGGATCTTTAAACAGAGTCCTCGTAGATTGTGATGCTGTGATCCGTCGTAGCAGTCAGTTTTGCAGTGAATCTCTAGGGCCTCTGACTTGAGACTGCAGCTGTGTGACTTTTTTGTTGATCCTTGTGACAAGTGCAACAGAGACAACATTCTACAGCAAAAAGCCATGGCTACGACTGCTGATTCACCTCGTTTGCTTTTGCCACTCATCGTTGGATCTCGGTCTAGTCATTTGGTTGGAAAGCTGGTCCGTTATGTGATCCTCGTCAGTCATGATAAAACAGTCCCACCAGAAAAACCAGGGCAAAAATCCTTGATTCTGCCGTGAATTTCGTCCTGTTTTCTGCGATAAAAATGCAGTAAAAGTGCCAAAAATACGCGGAAGTGTGGGAAAAACTTGGGAATTGTTGTTTCCAAATGTAGAATAAACATGCTTCTCTTGGACCATTTTAGGTCATCTATAACGTAGTATGAGCACAGTGGAAAAGTACAAAATACAAACATTGCTTAGTTCTGAAATCCAGAATCTGTCTAAGAACAAAGCCAGTTGTTACTAACTTAAAGCTCCTGTAGTAAGACGCTGGATCAACTTCAGTCCATTTGCTTTACTTGCTTACTAGTTAGACTACACTTTAAGCTAGTGTTAGCATGCTAACTCTAATCCTTTAAACTAATGTTAACATGCTAACACTTTAGACTGGTGTTAGCATGCTAACTTTAATCCTTTAAGCTAGTCTTAACATACTACCCCTAATTCTTTAGACTAGTGTTAGAACGCTAACGCTTTAGACTAGTGTTAGCATGGTAACTAATTCTTTAGACTAGTGTTAGCATGCTAACGCTTATTCTTTAGACTAGTGTTAGCAAGCTATCTATAACCCTTAAGACTAACAAAGTTCAGTCCATTTGCTTTTATTAGTTTACATACCACATCCAATATGGTGGACGGGCTAAGGCAGTGACATCATCACCCCGCTGCGGGGACCAAAACGTGTGTTCGTTATGGTGGCGCACAGGTGATGACGTCACTACGAGACGCGCCGGATCGTTAACTTTTGGCTGGTGGTTAGTGTCAGTCAAAAGTAAGAAAATAATCAATTATTTAAAATTGTATCAGTAAAATCAGGCTAATTTACATAATTCTGTGATTTCTGTGCTTAGATGCTATTTATTTCTCAAACATAGCGCCGCCTCATGGTGGCGCCATTCTGGCCCTTGTGGACAGAGCACTTATATTATAGAACATTCTGTCCTTCAATGGTAGAGAGTCTTAAATGCTTCTTTAATTCAGTTTTTATTCACTTCCATGTACTTGTTATATTTTTCATACTTTCTACCTTGTAATGGAACTCTAAGATCTGATTGGACACGGAAATGTCCAAGTAACTCCTGTGTTTTCAAACACAGATAAGAGCTCACTCCATTGGTTTGTGATGTTTTCAGACGGAGCCTGTTAATCATAGGAGTGGTGGGAGCAGTCCTCATCACGATGCAACCCAGGAACGCATAAATGGTACGTTTCCAAACAACGGAAGGCTTTCATTACGGGCCCAGGAAGCCTGTAGCAGCCAGCGTGCCTGTGTGCTATACTTAACCCCTGGTGGCAGGCAGAGGTGGGGATGGGGGGGGCAGAGATGAAGATACGCTGCCAGCAGGAACACACTTAGAACACAAACTTTTGCAGCAACAGAAAGCAGCAGGAGAGGAAGAGATGCTTATATAACATGCAGAGTGTAAACTGCAGCTCCAGGTCCCAGCTGGGAACCAAGAACGGATGCTAGGTTTTCCTTTCCGATTCGTAAATAGAACCCTTTCAGGGTTTAAGGCTATAGATAAGGGCTTTAAAATCATCAGAGGAAAGCTGAAGCACAGGACAGCCACTAACTCGGGCTCGCATTTCTGTACTGTCCAAACTGAGCATCCTCAGCAACCTCATTAGGCACGTCATGTAGACAGAAAACAACATGTGAAATACGTGACTAGAGCTGAAACTACGATTCAATTGATTAAAATCAATAATTAAAATAGTTCACAGCTAATTTAGTTGTTCATTAGTTGCTTTATTATCACGTTTTACCATAAGCGTCTATTTTTAATACAATCTGTTATATCTGCGGTCAATAGGTGGCAGTAATGAGCTACCTAACATTGTGATCTACAAGTGGAGCAGTAGAAGAAGAAATCAGCCAATCATTAGCCTTGTTCTGCTAGCGCATGGCTCATAAACACATTTGCCCTGAGCAAGATGGCGGAGCAGGAAAATGTAGGAAAGTCTTCTTTAAGTGAACATCTGAGACCAAAACATGTCTGAGTTGAAGCAGGAGAGGAAGAACCAGCGCGGTAAAATA
>JAVLVB010000722.1:153105-176727 GCA_032876305.1 Orestias chungarensis
TCTCGCTAAACATGCTGCCACCGTGGTGTCCTGTACTTATGGCGGCGTAAAGCGCGTGCGCGCACATTCAGATGTGTTGTTAGGCTGGCGTAGAGCTTTATTAGGGTTTGCATAGTTTTGGCACCAGTATGCCGTCAGATTGACTCTTAGGTTGGTGAAATGTTTGCGTGACTGTGCTCTTAATTCGGAGTTTCATGACTTTCACCATGCGTTCGTCTCCTGCTGGTTGGCAGACTTCTGGTTGAGAACGTGTGATCAGAGATGCAGGCGCTGCAGCAGAGCTCAGCATTTTTAATGCAAATATCGTTGACGATCAACTTAAATTAATTTGTGGTCACCAAAATCGTGATTACGATCAATTGTGCAGCCATAGTCTATATTTACCTTTTTTTTTTTTTTCAAATATGATTGTTATGTTTCATTAATTGATAATTGGGTTTTATCGTTATTTGAACTTGATAGGATTAAATTAAGTATGTAAAATGCAAGATATAATGTGGCGCTACAACAAATTTCTGTCAAAGTGGAAAAAAACATTTACATAAAGCAAAAAGTTTGATTAAACATTGATCTGTGGCTATATTTAGGGTTTAGCGGGTCTAACGACGGGTCTGGATGGACTTTCTTGGCACAGAAAAGTTTCAGGGCGTGTGTTTATCACGGTTCTGACTGCGCCAATATTAAAGAGTAATATAAAGTAAGGCTCAGTTGAAGGTTAGAAGGATCCATCCAGCAGTCTATACCCACTTGTACTTGCAGGGTTGTACCTAAGAACAGGGAAGTTTTTCCTCTCCACTGTCGCTACATGCATGCTCAGTATGAGGGATTGCTGTAAAGTCAACAACAACACAAGCCATTGTTTCTGCCTGCTGATTCCAGAGGAGTGAATGCTGCAAGTCAATGACTCCAGGAATCTGCTGGAGTTCCTTAGATTGGAAACTTTTTCAAACTGATTTGTTTATGATGTATCTTTGATTTTAATTGACTTTCTCGTAAAGTGCCTTGAGACGACATCTGTTGTAAATCGGGAGACCAACTTATCAAACGGTCCTGATTTTGGACCGTGAGAGGATGTTTGAGTACCCTGAAAAAACCCCATGCACGAGATGCCTACTCTATACTAAAAACACCCCCGGCTGGGATTCAAACCCAGGACCTTCATGCTACCAACTGCCCCACAGTAGATTAAACACACGCGTACTGGTTTCCACCTAAGGAAACGAGTAAATGCGACTGAATCTTTCTCTTAATGAGCTCCACCACACAGAGGAAACCGTGGAAAACCTCCATGATAACTGGTGGTTTAAAGGAGACTTAACTCCTGCCTGCCGCTTCCAGCTTTTAGATCCACACGCCTTAAACCGTTTCGCTTCTGAGTCGACTGTTTTTAGTCAGTTTATTTCCCGTCCTGGATGTCTATTACAGCTACCAACCCTGTTGCCTGTTTACAATGACGTCGCTTCCAAGTGGAAGTAAACGCGACTTAAAGATTATACCTCACGCTGGTGCAGCTACATCCCACTCGCATGAGGAATGTGAGTTAAAAGGAGCGCTCTACTTCCTGGTGGGCTGTTTCAGAAAACGTTCATCTCAGAAGACATTTTCCAACTTTCTTATTTGCTTTTTTTCCTGATACGAGTCCAGAAGAAAAAACAATGTGCTTAGTGGATGATTTAAAGGCAGTCGTTCAGGCATTAATCCTGAGGTACCGAGAGCCACGTCAGCTCCCACACACACCAACTCAAACTTCTTCACCTCACTCCCACTTCTCCTCAGGATGTCGCAGCAGCGCTCTGCCCGCCTCCACTTTTCCTACTCTCAGCACACACTCCGAAGCCTGACCTGACCTAACATGATGTTTCATAGAGGAAAAATGCACATTTTTTCAAATAAAACGAATTGTTGAAAGGATATAGCTCTAAGCAACATATATCTGGCGCTCCAGTCATGACAAACCTTTTGTTCAATCGGACCTGGAAGGATCTGGTGATGAATCCGTGGAACAACGAGTCATTTCACCCAGAAGGTTAATAAAAAACACATTTGTGTTGACGATGGTGACTAGGCTTAACAACGGCTGAGGTGACTCTTCAATGGCGTACCGGCGGTTATCTTTACCTGAATCTGCTCTACAGCAACAACAAAAAACCCTAAAAAACTATCCAGGATTTTACAGTATATGATCCCAGAGGAAAAAAACACAACTATTCAGTGATATGTGACTAACTACTTTATCCAGTTTTAGCCTTTTCTGGTCCGTGTTGTTGTTTACACGGGAGAAGCTCTGGCTTCACGTCACAGCGGCATCATGGGAAGGTTTATGCGAGCCCGTTTCACAACGAGGACAGGCAGCTCCATCCAGCGTGGTTCGGCTTTGAGGGTGAGCAACTGAACCAGCCGTGTGTGCATGTCTCAGATCTTTCCCAGGTTCAACACACCTGAAGTCAGTCATGGTTCGCCAGCAATGTGGCGGTTCTTGGGGGGGGCGACGGGGGCCAGTTCCCCTCCCACAACACACTTCCCCGCCCCTAGATTAGCCGTGTGCGAGTCTCTTCACTTTAGCGAGCCTACGACGACAAGACGGAACATTAATGTAAAAAACCTAGTTTTCCTAGACGGACCTTTTTAGGCGGCGCACCAGGTCTCCTTGTGCAACAGACGATTTAAATTTAAATTAGTCTAAAACCAGAAACAAAGGTATGAAAAATGTTCTGTCGAAAACTAAGTTTTGTTAGTTGTGCAACTAGGAGAGGGTTTCTGAGATATATATGCTAAGATATATGTATAACGCTAGCTTGCTAACGCTAGCTTGCTAATGCAGGGATAACTCCATAGTGAAGGACACTTGTTTTTTGGTCTTTTTTGGACCATGTAAGTTGTTTTGTTTTTTTCAAAATGAGGAGCAAAAGTTATATTTATTACATTTTCCAAAAAAAGAAAGAAGCTTGAGCAGGAAGTCAGCTAGAGCCAGAGACTTCAAGTGAGGGACGAGCCAAACGAGCCTTGATTGAATGGACAGAAAACCCCTACACAAGGAACACAATAAACATAAAATTGCTACTATATAGATATATAGTGGTATGAATGCACCTTATTAACTTTTTATTCATTTTTTGCACTGAAACTTGGGTCCTGTATGACCGTAAATATGCTCTTTTACTGTAGTTGAGGACAGCAAAGGCCTTTGACCTGTGAGAATGTTTCGATTGGCTGCAAGAACAGAACAGGAAGGCTGTCAGGATTTCATAATTTGCTGAACCATAAAACGTCTCCACAAATTATTACGAAAACAAACACTGTTACTTTAAGATCATTTTTAACTAATTCAATGGACGGTTAACTCCTTACATAGGGAAACCAGAATTAAAAGGGTCTGTCCAGAACGATACTACAGAGTCAAAACTTTAGTCCTCCAGTTTGATAGAAAGAGAAACGTAAGCAAAAAATCTGAATGCGCATGAAAACGATTTTGCGTTTATCGGTCATGAGTTTAATGGATTTATTGTTTATTTCGACAGGCCTAGCTGCTGGGAAAGTTTCATTATTCATGTTGGAACCAGTCCTACATAGAAAAGGCCACTCAGCAAGGAAGAGGCCACTAATTCAACACCAGCAGAAGACCAGATTAGTTGGCCATTGTTACATTTGGGAGTAAAATAGGGAAACACTTTCAAAAATGATAAAAATTCAGCATAAAAAAAAGATGAAAGCATACGGAAAGCAGAAATGATTCATGGTTTTGTTTTTACCACAGGTATCCTAGTTGTATTAGGAATAGTTGAGTGTATAGACATGGTATTGTAATAATAGAGCCATTTCTGGGTACTTTGCAGCAGGGTTGACATTTTCCAGTAAAAAAAAGTAATTAATAAAAAGAATCTGACCTTTAAAAGGAGCTTTTTAAATCAATTACAGAGTCTGGAGGCAAACCCGACGTGATAATTTAATCTACCAGTGAGACCGAAGTTGTTGCTCAACAGCTGTTGAAGAAATTCATCATTGACGGTCTCTAGACACCAATTAGCACTCGTCAGTTCAACCATTACCACACCGCACAAGGCAGTCATAATGATGGATCTCCATACTGGGAGAGGATACACCGTGCGGAGTTGAGAGACAAAAGAACCCTCAAACCGTGCAGATTATGATCGTGCGAGTGAAAGAAAGGATCCCTGGCATTCTAATCGGACCATCTATCACATGCACGAGGGAGGCAATCCATTAAGCAGACCCAGAAAAGTGTTGTACCACAAACTGCTCTGCTTTATCTTGTAAAGCAACAGTGACTACGCGACACCATACTTTGGTAAGACGGCAACGCAAAGCTAAAGTAAGATTAGCTTGCGTTTGCATGCTTCAAAGTGCATTAGTTTGCTGCCCGGTAAGCAAATAATAAAACCAAAGGGAAGGATGGATCCGGTCATCTACTTCCTTTAGAGCCGTGCGATCGACTGGCACACCTCTCGCCATCGACCTCCCTCCCCTAAACTCTTCTGGATGAACAGGGTCTCATTCAGTTTATCTCAGTTAGCGGGTTATAGAAGGAGCATCTGTTTCTCGTCTTAAACACCCACCTCCACCATGAGAGTCTGGGTTTCCCCGCCTCATCTCCAGAACCCAACAGACGTGTTGCAGACATGCCTGTAAACAGAGAGCTGGGTGGGACGGGTAATTAGACCAGAGAGGCCAAAACTCAGAAATTAACCACTCCTTAAACCACTTCAATGATTTATTTAGACTGGGGGGGATTTTTTGGGGGAGAGTTTGTTTTATTGTCTGTAGGTTGCCTAACATGCATCGGACTATATTCTGATAAACTCTCTGGTCCCCAGTGAGAAGCTGGGATGATTTATGTTCCTTTGCAAACGAAACACAAAGAAACAAGCAGCAGCGCGATCATGATCATCTTCTCCATGGTGGTGAATCTGCACTGAGGCTGCTGGGGTTTCTCTGCTCAGGGCAACAGAAAACCAGAAAACGTTCTCTGCAGCAAAACACAGCTGTAAGAATTATGTTTCCAACCTTATAACCAGTTCTAACGTTGGTCCAAATTAGGGAATTACTTTCTAATTACATGAAGGAGACTTGGAAAGAGCACAAATGTACAATCAGACAGAAGAACCAAACCTGTGAGACTGATGATATATACTAGTGCATAACCCTAAAGGAGCTTTCTATGGTTTATTGTTATGCTGTAGAGCTGAAACAACTAATCGATTTAATCGATTAAAATCGGTTATTAAAATGGTTGACAACTAATTTCGTTGATTAGTTGCTTTATAATCACGTTCTACCTTAAGCGTCCATTTTTAACACAATCTGTTATATCTGCGCTCAATGGGTGGCAGTAATGATCTACCAGAGGAACAGTAGAAGAAGAAATCAGCCAACCGTCATCATTTCCCATACAGGTCCATGTTGGTCTGAGTTTCTCTTTTTCATAAATAACCTAAAGCATGATTTTTGGGGTAATTTTTACGTGTACTCAGGTTTTGACTGCAAAACTGAAGTACGTCAAAAAAATTTAATCGGAGGAAATCTTTTAGAAAGTAAGAAAACTTGTATTCCTTAATGTTATATAATCGGTGATTGATCAACACTGTACCAAGATGTTAAGAACACAAAGAACAGCAAAAATTATAATGAAACACCTTAATAGAGCAAACTAAGAATTAGTTTTAAATGTGTCTCAAGGCATTTCTCCTACATTAGCTTTGTGCCGTTTAGTTTCATGGAGCAGTACCATTTCAGAGGATTTCCTAAATAAACACTTGAACCATACTGAGTTTTAATCAACCTGGTTACGATCTTTGTTCTGACTTCAGAGAATGTTGCAAACAGATTTTCTAACCTCTTCATCGTTCACAGCAGAACAGGCCAAATGTCTCCATTTTTCCAGCCCCTCTCCAACAGCTCAGTGACAAATGCTTGCGCCGGCGGCGCTAACGTTCTGTTTTATTAGGCAGCACTAAAGCGTGACTCAGACATGTGGCAGTTATCTGAACCTGCCTAATTTTCATCCCTGCGTTTCAGATAAACCTGCTGACCCTGGGTAAAGCCTCCAAGTGTTCTTCCAAGAACCAGCGGTTCACTGAAGTATGCCGGAGCCTCCGCAAATCTGCAGCTGAGCTCAGGAAAAAACACCCTGAGGCACAAACTCAATGGAGACTCGAGCTCCCAACACTCTCCTTTCTGTCTTAACTCCCACTGCATGTGGTCGATTAAGAGGAAAAAGGTCAAAGAGCTAATCAGTCGGATTCATCCTCTGGCTGGCTGGGGCAATTCACTGGTTTCATCACCGTGAGTGCACTTTGATTATTGCTGCTAGGACAGCAACTTTGAGCCGCACACCAAAGTCAGGAGGACACATTCGGGAGATTCTCACCACCTTGCTGAAAGGACACCGCGACCTTACCGTCACATGTGGCGGCTGGCACCCTTAAGTGGATTAAACATTAAAAAAAAAAAACATGCTCAAAGAGTCATTGCAGTAAGGTTAATGTGAACGGAAGCAGAGAGATGCTCTTCTGTTGGAAGCTCCAGCAATATACTTGACATTTAGACCACCTTCCATTGAGAATTTATTTAGAATAGTCTAACAGCAAAAATGCTACAAAGAGGTAAATGGAAAATCTCATTACATTCTGGTCAGATTATAAACATAATATATACATACACATTTGTTGAAAAGCAAAACCTATTTATAACCCCTGGTTTTAAAGTCTTTCTACCACCTTTAATGTTCACCATCGTCCCTGAAATGGACAAAATCTTGTTTGAAAGTTATGTCTAAGTTTGTTTTGTCTAGTTTCAAGTGTACTAAGAATTTTGCAAGGACTGGAAAGAAGATTTTTTATTATTTTTTGCAGTGTGTGTAGATAAGGTCAGACACTGATGTTGGATGGGCTGGGCTTGAACTCTAATTCCCCGTAAATGTGTTGTATCCATTCGAGATCAGGAGAATCTGTAGACCAATTAGGTTCCACCACTCCAAACTCCAGCTGGATTTTACACAACTATCGCCATGGTGATAATTTGATCAATTATACTATATAGCTGTTGATAAAATACCGCATAACTGATGATGACCAACAGTGGTTCAGTGGGTGGAAGAGTAGGGGCCTCCTGTCACGTGCCGATGTGCCGCGGAGCAAGGCGAATAACCCCAAGCTTTCTGCTTATCTTTGCATAAATGGGTATGCGTTTGTGGTTGCTACACAGTAAGGTTTCAAATATAAACTTTCCCTTCCTGACCAGATCAATCCTGAACCTTCAGTTTGCTTACCTCCTCAAAAGGGGCGGCTAGCTTTCAAATCATTTAAGATTGCGAATGTGGTTTTAATTCTTACAAAAACAAACATATTCATCCAAACAGCAAAGAATTCTTCTAGATATGGTGGCCGATCCTAGGACACATCATCTCCTCGGGATGCATACAGAGTCCTACTGATGACCTTCAATGATTCTGTTGTGCTGAATCTAAAACATATCTAAAGGAGTGCAGGGCACACTGGGCCACACCAGGTTTAATTCTGAAAACATCTTGTTGGTAAGGGAAAAAATCTCCAGATTGCTACAAAGCAAGACAGATTTACAGGGGCTGGACAATGAAAGTGAAACACCTGTGATTTTAGTGTGGGAGGTTTCTTGGTTAAATTAGCCCAGCCGGGTGGCCAATCTTACTTAATTGGACATTTGCACCAGTAAAGGTGAAGGTCCAATTAGCAGGTAAGAGCACAGTTTTGTTCAAAGTATTGCGATTGCACACAACATTATGGGTGTTTCCATCAAAACTGTCCTTGTGGAGCTCCACAGGGTCAATATTCACGGCCGGGTTGCTACAGCCAAACCTTTGGTCACCTGCTCCAAACGTCGGCTTCAATGGTGCAAGGAGCTAAAATCTTGGGCTGTGGACAATGTGAGACATGTATTGTCCTCTGATGAGTCCACCTTTACATCCAGGAGTGTTAGGGTGTGGAGAACCCCCAAAGAAGCGTACCAGCCAGACGGTTGCATGCCCTGAGTGAAGCATGGGGGTGGATCAGTGATGGTTTGGGCTGACATATCTTGACATTCCCTAGAACCAATAGTTGTGTTAAATGGACGCGACTACTGAACCCTTCTGTCTTAAATGATGGACCAATGGTTCAAACATTGTATCCTGAAGGTGGTGCGGTGTATCAGGATGAAAATGCACCAACTCACAGAGCAAGACTGGTGAGAGATTAATTTGATATACATGAAAGTGGAGTTGAAAATCTCCCAGCTCTTATTGAGCCACTTTGGGGTGTTTTGGAGGAGAGTCTGGAAACATTTTCCTCCACTAGCATCACGTTGTGACCTGGCCACTATCCTGCAAGAAGAACTGCTTAAAATCCCTCTGACCACTGAGCAGGACATGTTTATGCCATTACTAAGACGAACTGACGCTGTATTGGCCGCATACCAATAAATTATTCAGTTATTTCAATTGTTTCAGTTTCATTCTCCAACACCTTTAATCCACCTCCAAGTAAAAGCCTCTGCTGACTAAAGTAATCACAGTAACTCTATTCCTCTGGGACCTTCACACCAACTGGGTCCAAACAAACATTCCCATCAGGGTAATGCTGGCAATAAACCCAGAAGTGGTTTCCAACCACACTAAAAATCTGAAACCCACGGAGTAAATGTTCCATCATCTGCCTAATAACATCTGAAACTTGGGCTTTATTTTTCCCCTTTTCCATGCATTGGTTTTTACCACGTTGGCTTTTTCCACTGAGTTGGCTTAGCCTGAGGTAAATCTGGCCAGAAGACTCAGAGGGTCAGAGTCACAGTGCTTCACATTCTGATCTGTACAACAGTCCAGAAACAAGATCGGCTGCTCTTTTAACTTAGTGTTCCGTTTCAACAGTCTCTAGAATGAGGCTGAATCAATGTAAAAATAAAAAAAATGCCCAGTCAAAGTCTCCGGCAAGTCATGAAAGCACTTGGAGGAGAGTAAAGACAAAAGAGCATCTGCATCCTGACTTTCTAAATTACAGGTCTGGTCCTCCAGTAAATCAATGACTGCCTTCCAGCAGGCGTTGAGGGACGGCAGTCAGGCCTACGTTCTCATCACCATGGAAACTTAAAAGAACAAGTTTGAGCTCAGACTGCAAAAGCAAGAAATCTCATCAAGAACTTTAATCTAGTCTAATCATATACTATAAAAACGACTAACTTTTCAGCAAGACATAGCAGCTTGTCTTGAGTCCATACTTGAATAGTAACAGTGTAAGTAATAGTGTTTTTTTATGTTTCAACTTCTGTCAATGGAACTAGGACTTTTAAATAATATTCATAAATGATTGACTTTTGATGGACCTTTGAGATTTAAATACAAACCTACACAAACATAACCATTACTACTACAAGCCTAACCCTGAGTTAATTCACACCATAGTCCTAAACCTGATCTCTGACCCAGACGTTGTATCCAGTCAAATTGTAATCAAGGATTTCTGTTTTTAATGGATTGATGGGTCCAACAAGACTTTTTTTTTTCTTTGAGCTCTTCAGATCTCAGAGAAACAGACTATAAGCACAGAGTACTTAGCAGGCGAGTCGCTCTTTCACAATCAGTTCCGGCCGCTCACAGCGTCCACATCCCAGAGACCAGATGTTCATCCAGCAGGCAGTACGAGACAGCGCGCCAGGCGCCGGGTCGGAACAGATGCTCTCTGCTTCACCGCCAACCTCCGATATCTGCTGGGCTAACTGCAGGCTGCTGCTGCTGCTGGACAGATGGCCTTGAGCCGGAGGACTGATTTAGAACAAGCTGACCATGTGACCTGATCGTTTACAGTCGCCAGGAAGTGACTCTTAAGAGGACGCTCAGATCGCTGACGATTGTAATTAGCAGCATTTGTGGCATCTCTCAGTGTGGAAAAAAAAATCCCTGCAATTGTTGTCTTAGACACACTCCTGCACATGCCTAATGATGGGAATTAGTCCAGAGCTAAAGGAGAGGAGAGGTTTCCATGGTTACTCATCGCGTTTCGCGGCATAGCCAATTTTAAACCCCACGTAACCGAGCCTAATTGTTATAACTATACCCAAATGTTGGCAACGGTCACTGCTGCAACATGTGTCCTAACTACACAAACAGTTATTAAACAGAAGCGAGGCTGATGAGTCTGGAAAGATCTCCTTCTAGATTTCATCCATCCATCCATCATCTCTGCATGCTTGTAGAGACACACGCACGCCTGGAGTATCCGGAGGGAACTCGCACACGCACAAGGAGCAAATGCAAACTCAGAAGGAGCTCAGGATGGAATTCATGAGACTGCCCCCGTTCTTATCTCGCGTCTGGATTGATATGACTCTGAATTATCAGTCAAATACGTTTACAATGTGGTCATTCACACATTATATATCAAGATCCTGTAGTACCTACACATTTAAAACCAACTATGACAGAACGGTAGCTTGATTAAAACACATTTCCCATCACCCCTTTCTCTTTACACAGTTAATGGACACAGGAGGAGCGACAAACGGCACGTCCGTCATCAACACCGGGGTGGAACCCAACTCGCGGGACGGGATAGCGACAGCAGCGCTGTGGCGTACTCTCCCCTCGTTGGTCAGTTAATGAAATACCTACCGATTTGTCATAGTGACCAAAAAGTGAACCTTTAGTACGTTTCTTGCGTTGCGTTTGCATGTCTACAAGCGACGGCCGGAGAACTTCACGCTCGCAAATTTCAAAAGGTTCACGTGTGGCCGTGAATGAGAATCATCCAGGAAGACACTGACTCAGCTGCTAACAGGCTGATGTGTGCCGAGGGGCCACTCTCTCTGACTCAGCACTTCCTTTCTACACAGAGTGGGGGGTTAGCACGGCGTGTCTCACCCCACAGATGCTATAGCGAGGGGGGGCACCGGTAGAGCAGCGGGAACAAGTCACTGGAGACCAGAGAGGGGATGTCAGATAGTCAACAGCCCCAGTTTGGTCACACTGGACACCAGGAATAGCAATGAAACAGAAGACTGGACGGTGGGGGGGTATCAGCAGCTCTGGAAGCAGTGTGTATGTTTGTAGTCTATTCATAGAGTTCACATGGAGGCAGGACGGACGTCAGGATGACAGAGCCGGACAGCGCTGGTGTTGGGTTGCTAGTTGGCGTCGCCAGACTGTTTTCTAACTGATCGGTCCTTTCAGCTGGAAGCCAACAAAGCCAGGAGGACAGAATAAACTGGGAATATGATCATCAGCAGGTTCTCAATGTAAAACATACCAACAGTGAGCAAAGACAAGCCAAAAACAGTTTACTATTATCAACCTGAAAACACTCAAGAGAACCAGGAGGACGCCTGAAGAAACCACAGAAATGAAGCAGCTAACAAGAAATAATGAAACCTTGCAATAAAAGCTTCAAAAACACAACATTTGCAATAAAAGGTTCAAAAACACAACATTTGTTGGGAAGGTAAAAATAACATTTAAAAAAGTCACATTTTCAATGTTTGACAGGATTTGAAACCGAAAGCAGGAGCCCAGATTGAGCCAGGGGACCATGGAGGCCCCTGAGAAAGCAAATGAAAGAATTAATGATTTTTTTTCATAAATGCAGATTTTTATATTTCTTTTAGATTAAAGCAACAGAGAAAATGCACTTTGAACTAAAACTGCTCTGTTAGTTGTTACCTTTGTAACAGATGAATGATTTTAGGTAGATCCAGGAGCTTGGAACCCAAAACCTACTAAAGTGGGACTCACTGCAGCAGCAGCGGAACCTCCATGATCCGCTGCTGCTTTAAGTCAAACTCGCACAGACACGCGTGTCTTCCTCCAGCGTTTGTCCCGCCTGTCCTCACAAACCAAACAAAGCCGACTCAGGTGGGCATTGTCTCTTGTCTCCTGTCTCTTGTCTCCTGTCCCCCAACACGCACAGCCGACTGCGCTCGGAGCCGGCCGGTGAAAACTGCTGAGCGCGGGAGGAACAGCTGGCTGAAAGCCGCCTCCTCTTCCTCCTCTTCCTCCTCCCAGCCCAGAGGAGGAGGAGATCCTGAGAGCGAAGGTTACAGTAGATATTTATTACATGATCCACCATTATTACATGGTTCTGCTCCATCAGTCGCCAGAAATCCGACTTCCCAGGTCGTGTGAGTTCTGTTATGTTTGTCTTTGGAATCCAACATGGCAGCTTCCTTGTACACTAAAATAAATAAAAAAAATTAACAATGAAGCCTGTTTATGCTGCACCCAGGGCCGGACTGGGAAATGTTTCAGACCTGCAGTCAGTCTTGTAACCAGGCCACCCTGGACTTGTCACGCATGCATGTTCCCACACATGCATGTTCCCACACATGCATGTTCACACACATGCATGTGTGTGAACATGTATGTGTGTGAACGTGCATGTTCACACACATGCATGTTCACACACATGCATGTTCACATGAATGTTCCCACAAATGCATGTTCCCACACATGCATGTTCCCACACATACATGTTCACAAATATACATGTTCACATGAATGTTTACACACATGCATGTTCACACACATGCATGTTCACACACATACATGTTCCCACACATACATGTTCCCACACATACATCTTCCCACACATGCATGTTCACACACATGTATGTTCACACACATACATGTTCACACCCACACCTAAATGCATGGAAACAAGCAAAACGCATTTGGCGCGTGCGCACACACACTTATAGGAAATTCCAAATAAAAGGCCACCTATTAGACCTACTGTAACTTCTGAGGTTGTAATATACAGCAACTTTACTGCTGTTAATGCAATAGTACTAAGATAATAAAGATTTTACACAACAATAAGTGTCTAAGTTAGAGCTTTACAGTCAAATCATGTAAAAAATCAACTACCTCAGTGGCACATTATCAGGGAATACTAATTAAATCCAACCTACAGTAAATCCAAGGTTGGACTACACAAATGTTCATGTTTGATCTGGGATACATAACCGCAAATCATCAAAAGACAGAAATATTTAACAACACAATCACTTAATAGAAAAACACTATAACGCCAAGAAAGCTATTATTACAGTCTAGAGCCATTTATGTCTATGCTAGCGTCTGGTAGTGTTCATGTGTTGTTCTACTGTAGAAATGGTTTTGTAACTTCTCCCAAATGCTCTACTTCTCCTGAAGTACCACCAGGACTGGTGTCATCACCATCACCACCTTTGAATAGCAAACATATGTTTACAGTTTTTACATAAACTGTATATCATACAGTAAGATTATGTAACCTGTCTCACTGATTTTGGCTTGTACTCATATACATGATAATGATAAGATTATATCACATTTGCTGGAAAATAAATAATTAAAAAAGTAAACAATAATAATAATAATAAAGTTGCTTGTAAATAAGTGATTTTAACTTCCCAGTCTTTATCTTAATTTAAAGGCTAAACTTATATAGGCTTCATATTTACACTGTGGACTGAATGTGTGCGGCCTCAAGTTCCTTTAGTGGTCTCTGTTTAAACTTTAAACACCAAATGTTTGTACATATATATTATTAAACTTATAAAAAATATTTAACCTTAAATATAATATTTGTACCAACATTTTGTGTGTGCAATTAGTTTTTCATTTTTACAACTTACTTTCATCTTTATTTTTATGGTACCGGGGGGGGCTGAATAAATACATTTGTAACTTTTCTACATTTGGCCGCGTCTTCCTCCAGCGCCTTTCTCTTTTTGCCCCGAGTCGCTTCTCCTCACTTGCTGATTGCACCGCTCGCTGATTGCGCGAGCTGCCGGCACCAGACACAAGCCACGCCCCTTCCTCCACACCTGTGTGGTTGATACGGACGTTTGGGGCGGGTCTTAATCGAAATAAACCAATCCTCTTTCCCTCCTCTCATGCTGCTGGCCTGAGTGCCTCTATGGCTTATCCCGGTGCTGGTCTGTCTATCTTATAGTCGCGCCGCGGGCAGAATTTATTTAATTTTTTTAAAGAGAGACGCAGGCCAGCAGGCCAAAATTAGGCCGGCGCTTCGGCAATACTCCCGGTTCTCCCTATGGCCAGTCTGGGCCTTGCTGCACCACATGGTTTCTTGTGCACACCAGATCCCTTTAATGCCCTCGTGTCCAAGACGGCGAAGAGGAACATGTGTTAAACCTTTTGAAAACATAAATCAACAAATTTTGCCCCATGAAACTGGTCAGTTAACTCATCCACGAGTGGGTTTATATCTTTTCTCTTTCCTCGAGACGCTCCGTTATTCTGTCACGTAAGGAAGGGAGATCCTTTTCTCTGAATATTTTATTCATTATACTCAGTTTCTCTGCAGATTGACTGATGATTGATGATCGGCCAGCAGTTTTTCTGCTGCTCTTTCCACAGCGGCTGTCCCTGGAGCGGGCATGTTGGAATCCCGGCTCCGCTGCCTTTGTTGACCAGGAAGCTGATCACTCGGCTGTGGCGTCGTTCCCAGCTCCGAGGTCGGGCTAAAAGCTCCCTGGAGGCTCGGCAGAAATAATTACCGTCTGTGATAACATGCTGCCGTATTCAGGGTCTGAGACATTCAGCTGCGACGCGTCTTTATTGATTTTTTCCTTTCATTACATTCCGACAGAGCAGGAGAGCACTTCGACTGATCAGCTGGATCTCACAGCTACTCACACACGTTAAACAGCCTGGTTATTATTAAAAGACAATGAACATTTCCTGTTCATTGTCTTTAATACATGCGTTAACAGTTTAAACTGAAGGATTTCTTGAAATCTGCTCATTTGTGTGGCTCGTAGTTGCGTAGACGTTGCACGAATAACTGAAATTATCTTAAACACATACAAAAATAAAGCATGACAAACAAGAAGCAGTACAATGGGTTTGCCACATCACCTCCAGTGAGCATAAAAGCTTCTTTATTAGGGAAGTTATTTTTAATTTAGCCATTTTTATTAACCTTTCTAAACGAGGCCACAAAGACGAAAACAGAAAACAAGCATTTATCCCCCATAACAACACCATCACAAGATCCTGTAACGCCCTGCAGGCCTGATGGATGGAAGGATGGACGTTAGAGACCACAGTAGTTTGTCCCTCCTGAGGTTTTGCTCTGAGCCTTTAGTCTTCTCCTGTGAGGTCAAATGACGGCAACATAACCCAAAGCCATCAAGAGGTGGAGATATATTTAAAGGGAAAGCCAGAGGATATAGAATATAAGCTCACGCTCATGTGTTTTAGTCTAGGTTTTATTGCAAACATCACAGTGCACTTAGACAAGACAAGGCTAACTTAGTGTCAAGACCTAAGTTAGTAATTCTTGTTTCACTAAACAACCTCCTAAACCTTCAGAAACATTACTTGTGAGTTAAGGTACTTGCACTAGAACACACAGAAAAATGCTCATGATTTTGTGTTTTTGTGTTTCCCTTAGATTCTGCAGTACCTAGTAATGTGTTACTCATACCATGCATGGGAGTGGCCAGTGACCAATAAAGTTTGATCCATTTCCTGCTGTAAGATCAGATGTGCTCATTCATTGCCCTCCAGCAGGATGACAGAGCACTCAGGTCCACCCGCCCAACCACCTTTCAGTCTGAAACCTCTGGGCTTAGGGTTGCCTCTGTCTGGGGACGAGAGAGGCCGGTATAAATAGCAACAGTGTCTCCTCTCAGGTTACTCTGCCACGGTCCGCATCAACAGGGCTTGACTGTAACAGATTACATCTACTTGATTACTGTACTGTAGTTTTTTGGAAACGTATGACCGGGAAGCTTGGTGTTACTGCTTCTTCTTAGGCTCAGCATAGCTTCGCAATCAGCGGGTTGCTGTTTCTCTTGCCTGAGATGTTATTGACAACAAACTGTGCTCCTCATAAGAAGGGAACCAATCACAGTCATCGCTCAAAGCTGGGATTGATTTGAGAATACGTCATCCACGTTTACAGAGGCGAGCTTTCCCTCATACACATAAACTGAGCTCGGCGTCGGGTGAAAGTCAACCAGAGCAACTGACCGTGACCAAATCTGAGCTTGATGTTTAAGAAATAACAGACGTTTAGCTGAGATTCCTTCAATCGACTCACTAAAAGATGGACTGGTATAGGCTCGTATAGACCTTTGTTGTCAGAGGGGTTCTGCAGGTCAGTGTAAGATCACAAACAATCAGACAAAAATAATAAAATATATTTTGTATTTTTGCTGGTTAGTTTTTCCAGCCAAAACAACCATATACCATAATATTCACACCCACACTGGATCCCTGTCTCTGTTTCCATCAAAGGCAGCAAGAAACTTGGGTATCAAGAAAGTTACGGCCATACCTTACCCAACATGCTACCCAGCTCCTGGTTCAGTCTATGGTTATCTCCCGTCTCCTGAGCGGTCTCCCAGCTTGCACAATAAAACCCTTAAAAATGAATGTGGTGGCGCGTCTGGTCTTCAATCAGCCCAAAAAGTCTCATGTTGCCCCTCTGTTCATGGAGCTTCACTGGTTAACCAGCCTCAAATCCAAGTCCCTGATGCTTGCCTACAAAGTTCTTAAGGGTACGGCTCCCATCTACTTGAATCCTCTACCAAAGGTTTATGTCGCAGCTCGGTCGCTTCGGTCATCAATGGATTGTCGTCTAGCAGTGCCTACACCACGCTTAAGACAATCAGTTTCAGTTTCAGTTTATTTATATAGCGCCAATTTACAACAGATGTCGTCTCAAGGCACTTCACAGAAAATCAATTAAAATCAAAGATACATCATAAAAAATCAATTTGAAAAAGTTTCCAATCTAAGGAACCCCAGCAGATTGCATCGAGTCATTGACTTGCAGCATTCACTCCTCTGGAATCAGCAGACAGAAACAATGGCGGGTGTTGTCGTTGACTTTACAGCAATCCCTCACTGCTTTGTAGGTCATTCCACCGTCATTCCAAGAAGGTGGAATGGCCTACAAAGCGCCACAAGAACAGCTGACCCACTCTTGACTCTTGAAGACCCACCTCTTCAAAGAGTATCTCCTATCTTAACTCTTACCCAGACCTCTATACCCCCTCTATTACTCTCACTGTACTTCCCTCTATCTCTTTACTGGCACCACTTACGGTCAGATTGATAATACGTTTAACTGACTGATGAGACAGTGTCGAGGGAATTTCACAATCTGTGAGTAATGCTGAGTAGTATCACATTAACTCACACTCATCACAGTGTCTCTGCTCCACACGCTCCTCTGAAGGGAACATCTACACCGACTAACCATGAAACAGTTTCACTTCCTAACGTTTCTCGCTGAAATCAATGGGAAGAAATGCATCAATCTGTTTAACCTGCCAAGATCTAGTAGAAGCAACCGCTTAGAAACTATGGTCTGCCATAATGCCATCACCTAAAAGAGGTGGAGTACATCTGAAGAGAACCATTACGTTTGGAAAAAAACTATAAAACCTGAAGCACAAAGAGATGAGACCTGGAACACGTCCTAGTGTCCACTCGGACGGGCAGAACACAAACATGCTCCACGCTTTTCACATTTTTATCAATCAGTGCATCATCTATCATCACCCTCTAATTTCATAAATGCTCTCCAATTTGTGTTGGCCTGGTGACTCAAAGCCCCACCCCCAAAAACTAACCAGGTCTGTAGCTGTAATGTAATAGAAAGTGTTAAAGTTGAAGGCGGATGGACATTTTCACAAGAGGAGCTTGTGAATCTTTTAATTTTTAGTTTCATCGATGTCAGACACTAACTACTGTGTAAACCTCTACCCCTATCTTTTGCTGACCTCACCCCCCACCCTCTGGTTTTCCCCATATCTCTGCATACCACAGCATAGCAGAGCCTTCACTGAACTAATTTACACAGTGACTACAGCAGGGGTTCCCGCACTTTTCCAGATTGGGAGTTACTTAACCAATCCTAAGGTATGCACAGCGTCTATTCATTTGATATAACTGCATTAACCCACTGCGGAATGTGTGTACGTATATACACTATATGTAGAGTTCTGGGGGGTTTGGTGCTGCCCAGGCCTTAAGCTCCTTAAACTCCGCCTCTGCTAAAAGAGACTGGGAGACTGGGAAATCGTAGTTTGCTAAGGCGGCTAGCACATAGCTAACATAGAGTTATCATGCGTTCTTAAATGCGCGTCAGTTAGCTGCCCGGTAGGTGAACCAAAAGACGAACAAACGGATGGATGGATGCGGTCGTTTACTTCCTTAAATGCCGTGTGTGGACCTGCACGTATTGGGGTCCATTGCCGGGATCATACGCAGCGTCGTCCTTACCAGGCGGATAGCTTCTAGATTCGCCCCTAACACGACGCGCTTAAGTGAAGCTGTTGCTTTCTGTAGGAAATCAAAGACCCCTACCTTGAGACAGGCGAGTGGGCTGTTGGACCTGGAATCCGTCGACGGCACAGAGGTTCCCGGACGGGTGCAACGTGATGACCCCCGACCTGTTCTCTATGTAACAGTGCTGCGCTGCCACACCAGGACCCTGGATGTTGATGTCCGCTGCAGCGTAGCCCAGAGTGGTGCGGCCTGCGGGACGGAACCAGAGTTGACTTCCAACAGTGCACGGGACACTGAGTGGTGCATGTTGTAATCTGCGTGTTTAAAGTGGGCAGCAAATTTGGGTTTAAATAATATAATCTTGTTGTCTACTTAGTCCAATCTTTGTAGAAAAAAAAACAAGTTTTTATGCAAACAACCAATTGGGTATCCAGTTAACACAGCACCATAGAGCCAAAGATACCAATTCGGTAATGTGAGAAAAGGAAGCTGCTGTTTTTTGTTTCATTGGTTTGTTGAAGACTTGTCTTCAACAAATGTTTAAAAAGAACAGTAAAGGTAATTATGAGCAAACCCAGAGTCTGATTGGATAGTCTCTAAGAAACAATAGAACTGAATGTGCTCTTGTTGTAAGTTTGCGAGATCCATTTGTCTTTTTTAAATTTTTTTATTCTACGCTGACCTCTTCTTTGCCTCCAAAACGGAGGCAATCGTGCAACAAAATTGTGACATGCTACAAACGAACGAGGACAATCCTGCACGAAAAACCCATAACCCGAGAGTCGGACGGGCCGTAGATGGGGGAGGACATGAAGTGTCCCAGCAGGCCCCGTGTCCCGCCCTGTTTTCTCTGGACATACGGAACATCTTGAGATTTTGTGTGACGTTCGTCCGTGGTCAGCTGCTGGGCTGTGTTTGTGTCCACGTCGCTGGCTCACCCTCAGGCAAGGGCAGCAAGGTGATGGCTGTACTCAGTCGTCCGCTGCCCAGGCTAACCAGGTGGGGGCGCTCCGCTTGAAACTTCAGCCCCTTTCCAGTCTCAATTAAATCCAGTGGGGTACTCTGTAGAGCAAACAATTCACAAAAGTGTGTAATTATATTCAAAATGATTAAAGAGGATTACAGAGCAGAGCCGGCCCAAAGCTTAATCGCCCACTAGGGGGCCACCAGGAGCAGTTTAAAAGAAAGTAATTTAATTTATATTATTTTTTTCCATGTTAAATGAATAATAGCCTCCAGAAAAGCAAGAAACATTTGAGTAGTGGGTGTAATATTGAGGAAGGACCAGAGTAACAATGATGCTGTTTATTTTACACATAGTTTTAGTTTTAAGAGTAACTTCATCTGATTATTCATCTTCGTTTATTTAACATGTGGCGGCCTGGATGTGATTCATTAACTGATATCATCCAGATTAGACGATGGTTCTGATGTGTGAAGACGTGTCAGGCTGTCCCTTCCTAGGGCCCCCTGTTTCAGTCCGTTCTGTTGTAACGCTGCTCAGATTTAACACCAATCTCTATTTCTTTGAAGTGTTTAGAAACATTTAACGGCTAAAGCTGGGAAATAAATTCAGCAGCAGCATTTCTTTAAAACCATAAACCTTCCCTGTGTGAGAAGATACACAAACGGTGTGACTTATTATCTACATTCATACCGTTACCTGAAAAGTTTGAACCATTTTAAATTAGATCATTAAACTTTCTAAATTACGGCTAACATGAGCTTTTCACACTGATTGTGATGATAAAGCATCTTCGCATGTTTATACATTTAATCAGAGGAATCCGTTTCACCTGGTCTGTCCCACATCACCTGGGAGCTCGCCAGGCTGGCTGTATCATGTAAAGCGCAGCTATTAGGTTTTAAAGCTGTCGTCAAAGCGAGCTGCATGCACCCACTTCTTAGTTTTGGCTTGTTAGAGTTGGATTGTAATTGGTTTTCATGTGTTTGATGAAAGTATATTGTTATGGAATATAAGGATGTGTTTAGCCTTACATTTGTCTCTTGTTAAGAATATTGTTGGTGCTCCACGGCCAAACCAGAGTGATCTTTAATACACGAAGTACCTATGTGGATCAGTGTTTTCAGTTTCTGACATTCCTGTGGTATTTTTTAGTTAGTGCTGATTCAGTCCAGGTTTACCTGAAGACTTCTACGACTGACTTAGCAGTAAACACAACAACACGTAGCTTTATTGTCTTCATGCTACTGAGGAAGCAGTCACTGATCCAAAACCCTTGTGGGCTTTTACTATCTGTGTTTGTACAACTAGGATTAACATATCGCGGTGGTCTGATGGGGGAGTGGGGTCATGGCTAAGAGGATCACAGACTGGCCTACTGGTAACTGGGAGTGGTGGGTGCCCTGGATGTTCACGGATTCATGTCTGCTGTGCGCTGCTGCTCCCAAGTGGTGCACCCAGCAACTGTTTGCTCCTTCTCTTTCTCCTTCGTCTGCATAGAAGCCTCAGAATCCACAGAAAGCTGTCATTATGCATCTGAAGCAGCTACAGCTCATCTAGAGTTGGTAGAAAATTTGTGAGGGATTTCCAATTGAGAACGTCATAAAGAGAATCCTATTCTTCAGCATAGAGTCCTAAAGTAGCGGCAATATAAACTGGTTTTCATGGACTCATTTTTATTCATTTTCAGAATTAAAAGCTTAGGCGACAGAGCAACACAAAGTGTGAGGCATCTCATAAATGAAAATCTGTGCTGGTGTTCAGTCTTCATTATAATCCAGTTAAATCCAGATTACCTCGCTGCTGTCATGAGTCACATCGCCAGGAAAGTGGTTAGAAGTCCGAGGACGGAGCAAAGTTCTCTGGTTAGACTACGCCAAGTATTTGGAAAGAAACATGGCGGTCGCACCATAATGATGTGGGAATGGTTTGTTTCAGTAGAGAACAGAGATTACTAGACGATCCTGGTGATTCAACCAAGCAGTACGCAGGGCTGGAGACGAACACGGATCATAAGCCAATCAGTAATACTCCCCTACCAGTCTGCTGCTACTTATGATGTAAGAAACCATTTCATTCCTAACAACATTTTAAATATATTTAAAGATACAGATGATCACTATGGCCTAAGGGCCGAATTAAATTTTAAAACTGTTAGTACAAGCAATATTTAAAGCAAATGAGCATGTCTGTGCCAGGAGTACATCTATGGAATGGGCCTGGAGATGAGTAAAAGAAATGTGCTTCTATAAATCGGTTCAAAAATGTAGAAGAACTCTTCATTAGAGCTACAAAACAAGAAGAATGTCAATGACATGTTATTAAAATGAAATACTCTGAATTTGTCGTGTTTATATGATTAAATTCTTCCCATTGTCTTATTTACCTTATATTGTGGCGTATAACTAAGTCTCAGACAGATTTGTGTATGCATGTGTATGTATAGTATGTAGATATATATGTGTGTATATGTGTATATAAAAGCATTGTGAATTAGGGGTAGGATTAAAACTAGCTCTGCTTCTTCCTGCTCCCTTTTTGGACATTTATGTTGTAGTTTTTCTTTTTTTTTCTTTGCCTCCCAATTTTAAATGTTCGAATAAAGTTCTATTCTATTCCACTTTGTCTACTTTGTCCCACTTAAATAAACCCACGTTTCTAGCTGTGTCCCGTTAAACGTGTAAAACGTTGTGCGAGGCTACATTGCACTGACAAGACAGCTAACAAAAAAAACTAAATCAGCAGTCCAACACGAGGCGTTCGTCTAAATGTGGTAATCTCCTCCCCTCGAGGCCTAATAGGATTGTCAGAGGCAGCAGGTGGGAAACAACACCATCCTGTGCCGGGGTCTGTGTAATTACTGGAGCTTGTAACCTCCAGCTCTACTCCATCACAACCTCACACACACACACATACACACCTGCAACACTTGGTGAGTTTGCCGTCCGACCTCAGGCACGTTCCAGTTCAAGCGCTCCATATCCACGCCGTTGTCTTCCTGTGACACGTGAAGGTCCTGGGAAGCCAAAAGGACAAGAAAGGAGCAGTGAGAACAAACATGGCAGCGTAAGAGCCTGGTGACACCATCGTTCCATCACGTTAGATCACAAAGACACAAAACCGGCAGCAGACAGACGGATAAACAAACACACACACTTCTAAAATCAATGTGAGGCGTCGGACGTGGAAAACAAAAACTGAAAATCATCACCTTCACTGAACACGTGGCGAACTCACGACCACAAAAACACACCCAGGGACCAAACAAGCAGAGCTCTTAACCAGCCGCGGGTGTGAGGCAGTATTTCTGCCGTCTGGGTGAGACGTGAGACGTTAGAGAGCAGATAACTGTCCCAGTCACAGTCTCCCAGCAGAAATATTGTTCTGATTAGCCTGAAGATCATTTCCTCATGCTTGCTCTCCTGACAGAGCCGTGAAATGATATGCAGCACAGTCAGCCTGGAGGAGGCAGCAAACAGAGACTCCCAAACCCAACCCAGGCAAATAAGGAGGAAACATTGTCAAAAGTTTCATCTGTAAATAAAAAAACAAACATAAACAGCCATTAATCTCACTTATCTGTTATTATTATTTACCTTTCTCCAGTTGTCCAGCATGGGCATCGCCTCCATGGCAGAGAGCTGCTCCTGGCTGGTTTAATCCTATCACAGTGAGCTTTATTAGCCAGGACAGCCCAAAGACGGCTGCTCGTTTCTCTGAGTGAAACACGCTGCCTGTGTTTCTACACAGATCCTCGTCTTTGTGTTTGGAAGCAGCGATGCGGCGCCTGCAACAAGCTGCCGCTCAGGAGGTCAGACCTGTCGCTGCCTGCTCCACTAAACCGAGACGTGCATTCCTGAACGGCAGACCAAACTCACATCAAGCAGAGGGAGATGTGTGTGTGTGTGTGTTCACTTTAAAGGAACAACAAAGAGATGATTGAAATACATCCTCAGAAATGACACAGTGGATGTCCAACGTTTGGCCTGACGACTTCAGAAGCTGCACCTTACAGTGTGAGGAGCTGCTCCAGAGATTTACAGGTGATGGATGAATTCCTGTAATACCGTCTACATGTCGTTAGATCTGAGGTCTGGCAGTTTAATCTAACCGTGAACGTTTGGTAGGAGGCTCTAAATGCTTCATTTAGACACTAACAGTCCAGTTTTATAGTTATTTATATGGCTCTTCACTATAAATGAACTCCCTCTTAATATGAGAGTTGTACGAACTAGACTCTCCTCCATCTGCAATAGTGTTAATATCTACACTAAACACACTTTTGTTAACTTCCTGGGTTTTCAGTACAAAAAATAACAAAAAGGTTTCTTAAACTGAGAATTATTCAAAAGATGCGATCCTCAAGGCACTCTTTGTTTTATTCAAGAGAACT
>JAVLVB010000722.1:176827-219792 GCA_032876305.1 Orestias chungarensis
CACACACACACACACACACACACACACACACACACACACACACACACACACACACACACACACACACACACACACACACACACTGTCAGTCTCTCCATTAAAGACTCTTCAACAGTAAAGTGTATCTGTATCATTGCCAACCCCACGTTCTGCTGTCTGAGAACTCAAAGCGCAGGTTTGGTTTGCCTGCAGGTGTCAATATTAAATCAACACTAATTAACTTTTCAACCTTCATGAAATATTTTCATACTTTTTCTGATCATACGTCGACTTGCAGCTCGTTGAATGACAACTCTGTCATGGCTCGAGGGGTCCGTATCGCTTTAACCGGCACTAGGCAACTTTGAGGAGGGTGGCAGGAACCCTGACACAAAACAACTACAAATGTGCTGACTGCTTTACTGAATACGTCACTTCCCCCGTTTCGTATCTCCAACATCATCATCTGACATTATTTCCCCATAATTAGATTCATCACCTCATCATTATTCATCCTTCACACAGACACTGGAAACAGAAATGTACTTCAGTCCACCTGATCAGGATTTTACCACGCTATACGGTAGTGCTCATGGGAAATGCAGTCTTCATTCAGGGAAAAGCACTACCGCTTTTGTCCACATTGGGGCGCCAAAATCGACCAAAAATCAAACTTCTTTAGTGTTGCATTAAGAAGTCAAAATACCAAGAGGCTATGATAGGTTAACATGTCATACTGTTTCCAATCTTTCTTTGTATGCTGGTAAATTGAAGTGGATCCAAGCATGAGGAAACTAAGGAGAGTTTGTCTTGTCTGTAAAGCATGAACATCCCTATGCATGCCCTCCTGTTCGGAATAGCACCCGTGCATTGGAGTTCACCCTTCTGCTTCATCAGGAAGAAGATAAGTTAGATTTGTGTCCCCTATATCTGGTTTACTTAATTAATTAATTATGTTTGATATTTAAAAATCAGCAGACCTGAGAGGGCTCACGCACTTAAAGCCAAACCAATCAAAAAGTAGGTCATGCCGTCACTATCACTTTCAGATAAATGAAGTGTCTGCATGAAAAAGCGTGAGAATTGTGCGGGGGGGAAGAGGTGGACCCAGATGCAGAGGTGCAGACGTTGCTGGATGATTAGATGATTTACTGTAAGTTTGGATGGTGGACGCAGGAACCCAAAACAACAACGTCACACGGTGAAACGACCAAGGATCGGAGGGACTCGGAAGGAAACACTTGAGGAGGACGAGGAAAACAATGAGAAGACTGTCAAGAAAGCATGGTAGGAACATAATGGCAGAACCGTGTGGTGAGTGGAAGGAGAACCAGGTATATATGCTGGTAGGATGAGTAGTGGAACAAAAGACATGGCATTTTGCCAAAGTGATTACATGTGTGCTTGGTTTAAGGGGAAGTAGACTGAAGAGAGACAACAGGGGTCGATTTGGAGAAAAGAAGGAGGGAGATTAACACAAAACAGTAAAACATAAGAAAACTCAACAAAATAGGGAATAACTGTACGAAAACAAAAACTAATCAGAACAAAGAGTGAAATAAATAACCAAGGCAAAAACTAACAGCGACCAAAACAACATGGACCATGACAAGATGGTGTCATTTTGATGTTGGGTCTAGGGCTTCTCAATATATAACAAATATTTTGTCCCTGCAAAATCATTGCTTTAGATATTCATGTCGCAAAGGACTGTTTGGAGAGAAATAATATTTTCTTAAGATATTTTAAGGGTCCTGAGGTTTTAGTTTTCGTCCTGACACAGCAAGACAGAATCTCCTGGCAGCAAAACCTCAAACGAGACAGAACAAAACAAGCTTTTCTGATGTCATCAAGCCCCAGTTGGGTCATAGTGACCACATCAGAGTTGCATGACTGTAAATAAATAAAACGTAATAGATAAAATAAAAAATATTCTAAAGATTATTCATATTAATCATCAGCTAAAGCGCTTGTATGTATGATTGAGTGTTTCAGAAAGTAGAAGTGAGCCTTTGGCTTTTTGAGGTGAACATCTAAAGGTTCACAGTTATTATTCAACCATTGTTGGAGTAGAATACTAACAAAAATAAATGAAAAACACAAATTCTTCCCATCTCACTCTTCATTTTAATCTTTCAAAGTGAGAATTATAAGCAATCGTCTCAAAACAGTCCAATTCAGCAACCAATCAGTAACCATAGTCTTGTATAAAAATGATCATCTGCTTTAAACATGCAAACTTCCTCTTGTACGACTGTTCACAGAAAGTGTCTCACTCTCATTTCCTGCTTAAAACATTTGACAAATTTGTCTTCAGATATTTTGGGCCCAGTCTAGACCGATTCTGATTATCTGCTTTCTTAGCAAACGTCCAGTTCTGGTTCTCCTCATCCTGGATGAGACATTTGTTGCTCATTTCAAGGATTAACATGTGTATATTGGTTTTTCAGCTCAAATGGTTAAATATACTTTTGCTTAATTTCCTTCTCATGGCCAATCTGATCTCTTTCCTATTGCATGAGTGTCTTATGGTCATCTTACTGTCATCAGCCTTTCCTGTGAATATGTTGTCCATATATTGGCTATTACTTAATACGATTTTTACTTTCTGAATTGAACTTATTCCAATGTTTTTAGACGTGCATGTTAAATGAGTTTGACTCCACCAAGTCACAAATGCCTCAAGGATAATGTAGCAGCCATCACAAAGCCCTGATCTCAATGATCAAATGATCACATAAAGGATTTTGTTTGCAAAACTGTGTGAGTGGAGAAAGGTTGTCAAAAAAACTGTTTTAATCCAACGTGTTTAAACAGGTGGCTTTAAGTGTCTCTGTTGTACTTCTGTTGGTCTAACACGAGCTGCAGCATTGCTTTGTTTTCATCTGGTGAACGCAAACAGAGTTAGATTACAGAAGCAGTTTTTAGAAAGAAACCACAGAAATGTAGTAAACAGGAGTTCTGGCAGGAGGTCTAGCTTTATCATGGATTCCTTTTCAGACAGACACTAGGCTTGGTTCATCCTGCACAAATGACAGGCTGCTGATTCGATCAAATATGGCTGCTGATGTCAAAACAGACAGAATGTAACACCTTAAATCACCTGATTAGGTTGGGAGTGAGCGTCTCTTTCAGCTGTATTTACAAGGCTGGGCTCACTTAAAAAGGAAGTAGAATCTGTTTAAAAACTTGTGTTTGTGTTCTTTTATAGACATAAGCAGGCGTTGCACCAAACATGCATCAGAATTTATAGAACTGAGGAGGAGGCAGAGGAGTCCATATTTAAACATGCAGGTTAACATCCAGCAAACAAGATTTGCTGGCTCTTTAATTAGAAAAGCTGTTTTTCTTCAGGAAGTTTAGCGATTCAGCACAAATGTGGAAAGTAGATGACACTTTCGTGTTTTTCAGTTGTCCAATACAAAACTTTAGCTTGATCAGAGTCTCTACAGACATTTCATGATTGCACACAAACATGTAATTAAAAAGGGAAAAAAACTTCATTTTACATCATAATCCAACATTATCTGTGGATCTTCATCAAGAAAGTTCAAGTTTTATGCACAGTTGATATGTTTTGTACTTGATTTGTACTTTTACTTTGCTACAGGAATGCCAGAAAAAAAGGTAAGAAATCTAAAGTATCTCTTAAATCTCTAAAAATCTCTAAAGTCTACAAGTATAAATAATAAGAGAAAACAAAAAAATATGTAATAAATAAATAAGAAAACAACCTCACTGTAAATAAAACATAGGCGACTGGTAGTGCAAGACCCTAAAAGTGATGGATAAGACCTAAAATTGGACACAAGCACAAAGGCAAAAGTAAATGATTCCCCATTACAGGTAATCACGATTTAGCGCTGCAGTGTTGCTAATGCTACAACTGTGTCTAGTAATTGTAATGGAGTCGTATCTGATCTGCTTTAATAATTCTTAGACAACCAAACTCTCTCAAACCGAAGGGTTTCTTAAAGAGACCCGTTCAATTTAAATGTTAAACACAGCAAAAAGGCAGATGCGTAGGTATGAGTAACTGTACTATCCTTTTGTTTTTCACAAATATAAGCAATCAGATCATGTTCTACAGGCTTTTTTATGTAACCATGAATCCTCATTTTTATCTAACGAAGGCATTCTGGAAGAAACTTACTTTGTCCACTGGAAGTAATGATGCCGCAATTCCATAATTTTATTACAGCATTAAAATCCACGTTTAATTATGATTTTTTTCTTTTCATTTTGCACAGGGCAGAGAAAACTCACATGAAATTTAGCAGTAAGTTATCTGGGAGAAGAAGAAAAAGACAAAGCTCCTTACTGAGCTATCTAAAAGTAGAGTTCCTGTACAGAGAGTCAAATCAGGATTCAAATCCTGTTGTGAGTTCACACCAAGGTCACCAGCTGCCCATAACTATTTTACTACATATGATCATTAATATTTAATTTATGTGGGTTTTCTACAACTCCGCAACTCAAGGTGGCAGGAACTTAAAGTAGCTCTATCAATCATTTAAACGATTTTTTTTTAAATTCCTGGCAGAAAAGTTACATTTTGTGATGATTCTTCTATTTGGTTTCAGAAGCTGCTTATCAGTAGAGATGTTCACTTTTGGTCATTTGTTATGACGCTTAACTACAGCAACGTAGTGCTTTAATTCCCACAATAGCTAGGGGCATTGTGGATACAGAGCAGGAGCACTTAGAAGAGAGAGAAGGATGAAATTCAAACTATCTCTTCCATCCATCATAATGGGAAACTTTAAATAGCTAGGTAACAATTTTGATGGGAATCCAGAATGATGTGCTATGCTGAGACATGACTGCAGGATCATATCCCAAACTCCAACATCCATGAGTAAGCTTTATTGGGATAATGTCTGAAGTGGAATAAATCCTTTTTAGCAGAATGCTCTCTGTCAGAACATCGATATCACCACTAACAGTGTGACTGGCTATACATACTTGAATGTGTAAATTAACATCCCTATTGATGCCATCCTAATAGAAACTCTGGGATAAAACTCACATGAAAGGACTCTTACACAAGAAAAAGCCTTCAGAAATGGAGACAGGGCATTTACAGAAACCTAAATTGAAAAACAGAGATGGCCTGTTGAAGTACAGGAAGAAGCTAAGGAGTTACCTAGAGAGTAAAAACAATTAAACAATTCCAATAACCAAATAATGTGCCAAAAACACATCCTATATTTAACACACAACTCTCCCGTAACACCTCAGAATTTTTATCTTACACCTTAGTTATTACTTCTTCTGCTTTTGCCAGTTTGCATTTAAAAATCTGTAAATGCTGCATTGTTGAGTACTAGGACAGGTGGAGGTATGGCGACCATTTTTTATTCTGATTTATTATTAATCCCAGTTGAGGTATAAGCTATAGTACTTTCAGAAATATGAACTTAAACATGACCTTCCTTTACAATATTGCACAGGACTTATGTTTGTCGGTTTGTATTCTTCACCAGATCCTAACTTCAGATTTTCAGACTAGATCTGATTATTTATCTGACTTGGTGTTAAATACTGATAAGGTCCTTAAAGTGGAAAGTTCACTGACTCTGAAAGTGAATCCTTAATGCTATGTTAGTATTAATTGGCTTTGCTCAAAGAATCTAAAGACTTACCCACTCCTGTTGTCATACTTTGGACCTTGTGGTGACATATGCCATTGAACAATAATGTCCCATAACCCCATCTTGTTTGACCATTTTTAATAACTTGGGTTTATTTTAACTGAGTATTCTAAACATGGGAGAACATTTCAGTATAGTAGATCTTTATCAGACAATGCCAAACAACATTTAAAGAATTGGTTTCATCCTTAATTTCTTCAATATTCCATTGTATTGAAATTTTTTGTCTTATCCCAAGACTTAGTCTTTTCAATAACATTTTCTGTTATGTGTTTGGAGTTTTCTTCAGTCTTTATGCTGTAATGGTAACCATTAAAGCATCACGTATTGTGATACTTCTAACACCAACTGGCTTGGCATTTGTAGTTCAATTTGTAGGAGGTAAATATTTGTGCAATTATTTTTATAGAAATAATAGTAATTTGTGGACAATGTATATCTGACATGAAATAATTTTTTTGTCATAGAAGTGTCTTGATATCAAACTTTTATAGCTAATAGTACTTACACTAGTCACTGGCCAGAAATTGGAATGCTATAAACTCTGGAATTATGTAATTCCCAGATCTGAGTTCCAATCTATGCAGCAAACTATCATTCTTGTGACAGTTTTGCTAACAGTTGTTGTTTTAAAGCTTACTAACAAACTTCACAAAAACAGAATAACATGGTTGTGCACACGCACCCCTAAAATCCAATTCCACAAGCTAGCCTGAGAACACAAAAATAGAAACGGTGTGGCACAACTGAAAACCTACCAAAACATCACTTTCCACCTAAACTGACAACCCAGCCAAGGAGATCATTAATCAGAAAAGCATCCAAGAAGCCAATCGTAACTCTTGGGGAGATTAAGAAATCCACATTTCAGGTGAGAGAGTCTGTCAACATGAATATTAGTCCTACACTCCACCAATGCTGTGTTGCAGAAAACACTGCACACCTTTCTGTGGTGAGACATGAAATCCGACAACCACAACAATCCTCCCTGTAGTCTGATTGAGTTTTGGTTGTTTTATATCAACATTAAACTTGCAAGTGTAATTTTAGTTAGGTATAGTAATATATCTCGCAGTGACATTGAATACATATTATTTTACTTTATAGGGGAAATCAATGGCAACCTATATATGATTTTTCTTGTTCCTCACAGTTATGTGAGGTTTGTCTGTAATATTAAATCCAAATAAGACAGATTTAGGGCTGCGGTTGTAAAGTGGCAAAATGCGAAGAAGTTCCAAAGGTATTAATAGTTTTGAATAGATCAGCCCTGGTGGTCTGAACTTGGCTTACACCAGGGTCCACTTCAGGGACCACCACCTGTTCAGATTTGATGGTGAAGGGGTTGCATTAGTTTTATCATAGTTATGTTTAAAGCAAGATAACCTATGTAACAGTTGGTAAAGTCCACATGCATGGTGCAAGTGGTGAAATAAAGCACAATGTCCTTTTCACTTTTTTTTTGCATTTTAACTCTATCAGCATGAGAGGTGATTGGTTCAGGTTAGAAAGCATTTATTTAAAGTAATTTGTACTCAGCATTATTATGGTAACACCTAGCGGCCACTCCTATGTGCAGATATTTCGAAATAAAACACTCATAGGAGTCAAAGAACAGGTTAATGTACCAACATGCATGGATTATGGTGTGGGTTGCTTCATTTGAACATTCATAAATCTGTTCTTTCATGGACACAGGAAAGGTTTTAGTTTGGTTTGTGATTTGGTTCTTAATCAAATCAGTTAGAAATAAGCCTTTCTGCAGGCTCTTGGTAGCTGAACCACATTTTGCAGAAGTTCTCTTTGTTCTGAAATGAACATTTAGAGAATGTGCATTCGGTTTATTCCATCAAATCATCCCCATTTATTAAAATGACAAACCGGTGTAGCTCTTGGTAACATTTCTGTTGCTATAAGTTCAATTGAGTTTATCTATGTGGTGCCAAGTGAAAACAAATTATTCTCAGAAACCGAGCCTTTATACTGCAGAAGACATTAGAATGGAAATGAGAGATAGCTGTGAATCCCCTGAAGCCTGAGAGGATGAGCAAACATGCATCCAGTATTCTGCCGCTGTTGACTATCAGCAGGCAGCTAATCACTTTGCCTTGAATGCGGACAAAGCAACACGGATTTCCACGCATAACTCTTCAACAACACGGGCATGTAGGGGTGGAAGGTCATGGGAGTCCAGAGGGATAGTAATTATGCCGAAGCCTGTAAACGTGAGAGATGAACAAAATGTCCCTCTTAGCTTCTGAAGTGGCTCTTCTTAGTGATGAGCTCAAAGAGGAAGCAGAGAGCCGAAGACGTTCTCAAGAGCAGGCGACTCAAGGGATTGTTAGCAGTGGTGGACAGTACCACTATAATTAAGTACATTTTTTAAATAGCCGTACTTTACTTCTGTATTTGTTGTTTTTGGAAACTGTTGACTTTCATACTACTGCATTTGTAAGACAAATATTTCCAGAAAGCTCGTCGTTACTCGTTCCTCTCAGTATCAGCATAGCTTTGTCATCCTTGGTTGTTGTTTTTTTTTCCTTTCCGAAATGAAGCTGGCAACAAGCTGTGCTCCTTTCAGAACTGAACAGCCGCAGGCGCCGGTCACATCTGGGATCGATTAGAAAATACAAAAGTTCTCCCGCCTCCTTTCAAACAAACCTTGGTAATGGAGAAACCAACCAAGGCAATATTTCTGATCAATATTTAAGATTGTGGGCATCTGAAATAGTTTGTATAATCTTTAAACGTAAAAATTAACCTGAGCGTCGCTAAGATTCTTTTAATACTGTTAAAGAGGAGTTTTTCCTCTCCACTGTCACTGCATGCATGCTCATTATGAGGGATTGTAAGCTATTGTTTCGGTGTGCTGATCCAGGAGGAGTAAATACTGCAAGTTAATGACTCGGTTCAATCTCTAGGATTTTTTATTTTAACCTGTTTTAAGTAATAAACTAAATGTGGTGTCATGTTTGATATCTTGGATCATTTAGAATGGATGTTAAACTGGAATGAATTGATTTCTCTTGGGAAGTGACATGACATGTCATCAATTAAATCATGTTTGACTGAAGTTTTTAAAGGTGTTGTAGTGATGTTTTCAGACAGTCACAAGGTTCTGAAAAAAAACACTCACAACAGAGTAAACCAATGTTCTGATATACAAAAAATATATTATATATTTTTGAATACTTTTGTATTTTCAGTTGAGTCAGATGTGAGTGTCAGCATTTGGACTAAAGCACTGAAGTCGAGTACTTTGTCCATCACTGATTATTAGCTGCAGTGCAAGGACGCGTAAACGGAGCAAATAGCAGGAACCACAAACACAGCTGACTATCTTGGCAGTTTGGGATCAAAGTATAGATGTGCAGCTCAGCACTTGTGAGGAGCGGAGAACCTGTCATTATCACATTATCTTGGGCAGTGACAGGAGAAATTACACCTCAGAAAATCCTCACTGTCATCATTCAGACCTCAGTTATTCAGCAAAATGATATGTTTGGCTAAGAGACGGGAGCAACAGGCAGATCTAGAGATGACTAAGTTTCACTGGCAGCCACGTACTCCGCTGCAGGAGTGGAAACTATTAAAAATGGTTTTTGAAAGGGCTTTTATTTTTGCTACGGTAAGTTATATGTGCAAAAAAGGATTTGTTGCCACTGCGCAACTAGGTTTTTCACCTCAGAGTTTCCACAGATGCACTTTTAGCTAAATACATTCTGAAAAGTCTTCTCCTACTGACTTCTCTCCGTAGATCTCAGTAAAATAACATGAAGCTGATTTGCAGAACTTTTGGATCTGTGATCATCAAACCACCAAAACGTCTACATGTAGATTGGTGGCAGATGAGGGTGCAGGGCTGGAATGGGAGATTTTTTCCGGCCAGCAGTCAGTCATGTAACCACGCCACCCTGGGCTTGCCACGCATGCATGTTCCCACACATACATGTTCACACCCACACCTAAATGCATGGAAACAAGCAAAACGCATTTGTGCACATGCGCACACACACTTATAGCAAATTCCAAATAAAAGGCCACCTATTAGACCTACTGTAACTTCTGAGGTTGTAATATACAGCAACTTTACTGCTGTTAATGCACTAGTACTAAGATAATAAAGATTTTACACAACAATAAGTGTCTAAGTTAGAGCTTTACAGTCAAATCATGTAAAGAATCAACTACCTCAGTGTCACATTATCAGGGAATACTAATGAACCCCAACCCACAGTTAATCCAAGGTTGGACTACACAAATGTTCATGTTTGTTCTGGATTACATAACAGCAAATCATCAAAAGACAGAAATATTTAACAACGCAATCACTTAATAGAAAAACACTATAACGCCAAGAAAGCTATTATTACAGTTAAGTGCCATTTATGTCTATGCTAGCGTCTGGTAATGTTCATGTGTTGTTGCTCTAATGTAGAAATGGTTTTGAATCGTACGTCACTGGTCAATGATTCAAAGTATCCTGGCTTGGTCAAACATCTGCAGTGCACCACCTCGACACAGGGGTTCCTCAAGGTTCAGTACTGGGACCTCTTCTCTTTGCCTTATACACCTCCACTCTGGGCCAGATCATTCAATCGCATGGTTGCTCATACCACTGTTATGCTGACGACACCCAGCCCTATCTGTCATTTCCAACTGATCACCACAAAATGGATGAAAGCCCATCACATCCTACTGAATCTCTCACAAACTGAACTGCTTTTTTTCCAGCCAAACCAACCATAAACCACAATATTCACATCCAGACTGGTTCTTTGTTTCTTACAGAGCAAGAAACTAGGGTGTAATGCTTGATGACCAGCTGACCTTTAAAGGTCATGTTGCGTCACCTACTCGATGTTGTCGCTTTACATTACTAAACATAAGGAAGATACGACCATACATTACCCAACATGCTACCCAGCTCCTGGTTCATTCTATAGTTATCTCCCGTCTTCTGACTGGTCTCCCAGCCTGGACGGTAAAACCTTTACAAATGATCCAGAACACGGCGGCGGGTCTCGTCTGCAATCAGCCCAATGAGTCTCATGTCCCCCCTCTGTTCATTGAGCTTCACAGGGTACCCCTGGCTGTCTATATCAAATCCAAGTCACTGATAATACCTTACAAAGTGCTTAGGGGTGGGTCTCACATCTACCTGAATACTCTACCAAAGGCTTATGTCACAGCTCGGTCGCTTCTGTCATCAATGGACTGTCGTCTAGCAGTGCCTTCAACACGCTTAAAACAATCCAGATTGTTTTCTTGTGTTGTTCCAAGATGGTGGAATGAACTACCAAGCGCCACAAGAACAGCAGCGTCCCTGTCTGTCTTCTAGAAACTCTAGAAGATCCACCTCTTCAAAGACCATCTCCTATCCCAACTCTTACCCAGACCTCTATACCCCCTCTATTACTCTCTCTGTACTTCCCTCTATCTCTTCACTGTCACCACTGACTCTGATTTATGATGTTTCTCTAGTTTATGCTCAGATTGATAGTAAGTGTAACATTGGGTCTATTTTGTAAGTCGCTTTGGATAAGAGCATCTGCTAAATGTACAAACATAACCATATTATTACATATTTGTGGTTGCTACGTAAATAATCCAAACTATATGTTGTTTTAATCTAATCTAAATTTGTATCTAAACTGGTATTATTCATATTAAGACACTTTTACTTGTTTTACTTATTGGTTTGCTCAAATTATTCTTTCATTTTTGACTTAACAGCTTAGTTGAGCATACCATATTAAAAAAAGAAGGTTGAATTATTATTTTAATAAATAAAACAGGTTCATCACATGCTGTCCAATAACGTCAGTGCTGAACTGCAATCCTTCATCTATTATCATTTTAATACGTAAGCCTTGATAGCAGTGATGGGAATAACAGCCTTAAAATAAACATGTGACTTTTTTCAGTAACAATACCAATGAATGGCTGATGGAGAATAAAAAAAAGCCTTGTAAACCAACTAGAGGCTGACTTGGGCTGACTTTACTCAGAGTGCCCATTACGAAGGCAGACAGAAACATGGATGGATGGATGGATGGATGGATGGATGGGGGGATGGATGGATGGATGGATGGATGGATGGATGGATGGGGGGATGGATGGATGGATGGATGGATGGATGGGGGGATGGATGGATGGATGGATGGATGGATGGATGGATGGATGGATGGATGGGGGGATGGATGGATGGATGGATGGATGGGGGGATGGATGGATGGATGGATGGATGTTAACTGTTTGTTTTGGCTATAAGTTTTGTCTGAATGTAAAAAAAACATTTTCCATTAAAATACATTAGGTATTATTTTGTGCTACTAAGGTCAAAGTGTTTCCTGTCTTGTGTCTCTTTAGAGCTGAACTTATCATCATTGCAATGGTAAACAAACTGACAACTATGTCATCATCTTTAAGATGTTAACAAACAAATTTGTACACTTATCCCCCACCCACTTCCACGACGTTGGTAGAGCGTGTCCATACATCCTCCGTTTTGTCTCCAAAACAAACAAAACAGCATGTCGCTCCCCTTCTGGCAGCCAGAAGGCACAGATTTCAATTGAAGCCCATGTAACACACACACACAAAGACACACACACTGCAGTGTCACTCACCAACTCTCAGCTTGAAGGTTCGATGCTATCCTTCACTTGTCAGGACATTGTAGAAATAAACCTGCTGTTCCTTGCAGAAGGAAACCTTTAAACCCCCCCCACTTAGACTTAACAGAAAACATTGTGTAGTTATAATCTTAAAAGCAGGGAGTGACGCTGAGGGGGTGGAGGCTGGGGCAGGGAAGGAAGGGAAATGAAGTGGGGGGGCTACATGGAGCGTGGGATTTCCCTTTGAGTCATGGAAACTGATCCAAAGAGCAGACATGCTCGCAGACAGCCAAACAGCTCTGAGTGTCTCTTTGTATTGTCCTGTCAGTCCGCGCCCAAAAACACTGTGAGGACATACAGCAGCCTCTGGAAACACTCACCCACCTTCCCTGTAGCTGTCACAGGAAAACATGCACGGTATCCACAGTCAAGATTCTCCTATATCACACCGTTTCTGTAGGTGGACGCTTAATGTGGTGAATATTTGTAACATTTTTACTCTTCATCGTAGCTTCCAAAGACCACAATGAATTCCGGCAATCCCAAAAAAATAAAATACTGTGTTACCATGGCAACGTCTTAGGGAAGACAGTAAACCTATGTTACAGATATTTCCTGTGCAAGCGCATTGAGCATCAAAGTGAGATTGCGGTTGGGTGTGAGGGCGATTTGAGCAGCTTGAACGTATCGGGCACATGAAACGCAACAGACAATGAAAGGAGGAAGTAGCGAGGGAGAAGAGAATGGGGGGAAAAAAGGCATCACATCTGCAGATGACACGCATTCTGACAGACACATGTGAAGAAGAAAGTCGCCTCTGGAAGCATATTTGACCCTAAGTGACCTCTGCTCTCTTGACCTTTACATGATGATGGTCTCTGTGACCACCTGTAACAGAGGTGTTGGGTCGTAAAGCTTTTGCATCGTAGCAGGGAATGACTCGTACTGCAGCCCAGCTTTATCTGGTGTCATTATGTTTTCATCATCAGAGCAAAGCAATTCGCTGCCAAACATTCGACTACCATTAATCTTCTGCTTTCATCAGAGCTTGGCGCCTGTCTGATACCGAAAGAATGTAGATGTTTGCTCAATCGCTGAAGATATCATAAACTACATACATAATCTGTACAGAGACATTATTGATACAGACATATATGATGTTTTAGTGCTTTTAACCCTGGTATGTATTGTTTGTGCAGTTTTATAATTCCTGCTGCTGTGCCCCCTAGTGGAAGCATGCCATTCTGCTGTAAGTCATAATAATTAAGTTAAATGAAAATACAAATGACACAAAGGTACCCTGAATAAAGAGAAAAAGCATTTTTCCGCACAGAGAACCAACAAATATAAATCACCCCTCTTTTTATTAATAATAATAATAATAATAATGTATACTTTATTGATCCCGTAGGAAATTGTTTTTGATGTACACCACACCGAGGAAGCCATTTTGCAGGCGCCAGGTAGGCAGTAGCGCAAAGGGTCTTGCCTAAGGACCCTCACTGGATGCTGTGGTGTATTTTGCCCTAGGCTGGATTCAAACCCATGACCTTTGGATTGGAAGTCTGGTGACATTCCAATGGAGCGATCCAGCCGCATTTAAATCATGAAACAACTTTAACATTTTAAACTGTGATTTGTCCCTTGACAGAACCGGGGGTTCTGGGTTCTGTCAGGGGACAGAAACCCTGGATAGCTGCTGGAGACATGGGATGGACATGGCATGCTCCAGCCTGCTTCAAGACATCAACCATCATCCCTGTTCCCAAGAAGCCAAGGACCACAGGCCTTAATGACTTGAGACCCGTCGCCCTGACCTTTGTGGTTATAAAGTCCTTTGACTGCCTTGTTCTTTCCCATCTGAACGTCATCACTGACCCCCTCCTGGACCCTGCCGTTTACCCAGAGAGCCAACAGGTCTGTGGATAATGCAGTCAACCTGGTCCTTCAAACCATCACCCCAGCTATGCTCCAGGACGAGCTCTGAAGGTGGATCACTGACCTCACTTTACTGACTGAGCATTAGCACTGGTTCCCCACAAGGCTGCGTTCTTTCTCCTCTGTACACCAACAGCTGAACCTCCAGGCATGGGTCTGTCTGGCTTTTAAAGTTTGTGAGCGACACCACCGTCATCGGGCTCACCTGTGATGGAGAAGAATCCGAATCCTTAGACTGTCTGCAGACCAATCCTCTAAAGACAGTGCAGATGTTTGAAGACTAAAGGAATAACCCAGCTTAACCTTCATCCATTAAACTCTGTGACCCCTCAACTGACACTGTGTCTTTCTGCATTCTGGGAACCATTATCTCCCAGGACCTGAAGTTGGAGCTAAACATCAGCTTCCTCATCAAGAAAAGTCCAGCAGAGTCTAACAGTAACTAGACAAGGGGTTGGGCCTCTCCTTGACTGGCAGTCAGAGCAAGACTTACACACGGAGGGTAACTATCCATGCACACACAAACCGAAACTCAATGGCATTGTTCTATGCTGGAAAATATCTAGAGGAAACTCTTGTATCCATGGTGCAAACCTTCAAACCCCAAACAGAAAGGACTGAAACACAAGATCTAATGGCAGCAAGGCAACTGTGGGTGGTGAACTTTGATTAGATGGTCTTCATGTCCACGAAGAGATACAGTGCGATTATATGGATTAATATGGTTTTTATGAAAGAAGTACAAATGGTGGACATCAAGCAAATCCCGTGTCTGATCTATGGTCAATAGTTTCATGACCAGCTTAAGTGGAGCAGAGAGAACATCCAGAGGAGGTGATAGGACCGAACAGAGCGGAATGAGGAAGAGAATAGGCTTGGTTGGATGTTTGTAAGGCTGGGGTAAGGGGGTTGGGGAGGTGGGCACACAGAGTGCTTCTGTGCTGGCCTGATTATTCTCTCAACAGAATGAGCTCCTGTTAACAAAGGATCTATTATCACTAGCTGAGGAGGCGCTGCAGTAAGGGAACCGTGCACAGCCGTTTTCTCTGGCAGCCACCTGAAAAATGTGGAGCAGCTCGGCTTTGGTTGGATGCTCGGAACAACAGCATACTCTGTCCCTCAGTCCATAAAGCACCCAATGTTTGAGCCCGATGGAAAACCAGGCTGCCAGTGTCAGAGCTCATGCTTTCCAGCTCAGCTACATCAATGCCATATTTGTGCTGGAGGGTAGTTAAGGCTAAACGTAGAACTGGAATAATTCCACGCGCAGTTTTAATGGTAAAAACTATAATTTAAAAGGCAACATCAATGTTAAACAAACTAAACATACAAAAGTGGTAGTTAAAGTTGTTTTTAGCACGACAACGTTAATCTAAATACATTTTTAAGGTGACTGTAAACAAATGATGGCACTGGTGGCAAGATTACCAATGGGGCTTCATGGGCCTATTTTAAGGTGACTGTGATGTGATTCAAAGCCTATTTAGTGCCTTGCACAAGCTATTTTTCCCCCTTGAATTTAGTCACATTTGGCAATGTTAGAGCTCCAAACTTCACTAAGATCTGAGAAGAAGGCCAGAGGAAAACAGTAACTCTTGAGGAGTTGCAGAGATCCACAGCCCATGTGACAGAATCTATCACAGCATCTAACGTGAACAGAAGCATCAGTAAAAAAAAAAAGCAAATGCAAAGTTTAGTTTTCAAATGATAAACATTACCAACTGTTTGTGCCGCTTCTGGTAGGAGCATTTTTAATTATTTCAATTTAACTGACTTAAGCAGCCCTGAAGCCTTACTTTTTTATAGTGTCTTGAACTATGTAGACGAAGACTCCAGGATTTGCAGGTAGAGAGCACAATTGCTGTCTCCATAAATACCAAAGCAACCATAGACCCTCACGCTAACACCGTAGTTTTTGTTTTCCAAAATGTGGCGTCAGCTGTAAACCAGATGTAGAGGAAAAAAACACTTTTGTCTCGTCTGTCCAGAAATCTTTGAGGATCATCCAGATGTTTGTGTCATGAGCCCTGTGTGTTCTTCTAGGCTGGTGTGTTAGGAAACTCTTTATCTCGTCCGCCGCTCTGACTTCACGACAGGAAGACGTTCGCCTCCGTGAGACTGTTGTGTCTGTTTCACCAACAAACCAAGGACGCCTTCGGTCTGAACACCTTATCTTAGAGAAAGGATTCCTGTCACCAACGCAGGCTGCAGCCGGCTGATCACCAGTACCAAGAAAGGCTGAGCGTCGTGGCTTATCATTGTAAAAACAGAAGTTCAGTCTGGTGCTCACATGCTTCTCAATCTGCAGGCAATAATTACATCATTGGATACATTAAGCGTGTAAATACATGGTTTTCATAAAAGCGTGACAAGTACAACTGGAAAATGTAACCAAAGGCAAAACTTTGCCAAGAAAACCTTGTTTAGAAGCCAGCATCATTACTCAGTGCTGCGATCACTTCCTTTCCTAAAAATAACTAGCAGAGTAACAAGTCAGGGCGTAAAAAGCAAAACGTGTTCAGACACAAATCTGAAAGATGCCTCCATGAACACATGCAATAAACACACACACACACACACACACACACACTTAGCTCCACGTTAACCTGCAGATTCCAAACAGAGGTTTTACCTGATGGGCTTCAGCTGCTGCCGGTCATCTGCTCCAATAACAGGATTAACCAGCTAGTTTGTTCATACAGACGGAGAAGCTGCTGCTGGCGTCCTGAAAAAACCAAAACCCCTGCCTGGGATTCCTCTCTCTCACAGTCTCTGCCTGACACACACACACATTCACAGAGTCTGTTACTGGCTGTCCTGAACACACACACACACACACACACACACACACACACACACACACACACACTCACACACACACACACACACACACACACACACGCCGATCTGAAGCCATGTGGCTGAAACTCTGCTGACACATTCTGTTCGTCTGGGTTGTTGCTGCTGACCGCCTCCCACTGCCTCTCCTCCGAGTCACGTGGTCCTGCTTTCATTCTCTCTGTCCCTCAGCATCACTAGTCCTCCACCCAAACTGTCCCCTCACTGTGCCGACACTCCTGTCCACTCAGCGGGACGATACAAGGCGCTCATTCTTCTGGCTGAAGAAACGCTGTGTTGTTCGTGAAAACCTGCACGAATGTTAACCTGAGACTGGAAGGTAAACACGGTGCTGGGAAAGAGCGGCACACAGTCAGGGGGTGAATGTTCACTGGGAAAACAGCCACGTACTCTCACACTGGAAGCAGTGTTAGTGTGGACGACGTTTTCCTCCTGATAACCTGGAGCGACTCCAGATAGAGGTTTTCAAATATCAGGCCATCAGCAGAACATAGTTTTGTTTTTGCCTATATTAATTAGATTTTGGGGATTTTCTGAGTTGGGGTTCTGTCACAACCTTCTGACACACACTCACACATTTAGGGTATTTACTTCACTTGTTTTTTAAGAGGCTGAAAATAAATCCTGCATTGAAAACGACTTTAATCTGAAAGAAATCCCTGCTATCCACACAAAGGTTTTCCTTTAAATCCAATTTTAAGGCAATATTGAATACTGAATGTCAGCGTTAGGGTAGACATGTAATGTCATACACAACGACTTTACAGAACTGCATGATGACGAGGAACTGTGTTTTTTAAATGATTAATGTCCAACTCAGTCCTAACTGGCTCATGATCCCTTTGACCGGCTCTGATTGGTGATCCATAGGCCAATAATACTAAAAACACTATTGTGCTGTATGTTAGAGAACTTTATGCAGCTTTTTCTGACCATTTGTTCCTTCTTCTATCTGTTTAAGCCAGCAGAGGAGATGGAAACCGTAAATCGCAGCTAATTCACACCAAACACAGCAATGCTCTCATTCAGCTCTGTGAGGAATCATTCTTTAAACTACAATCATTTCAATGATCATAAACACACAATGTAGACGCAACCGTCACCGACGTAAAGAGTAAAACACATGGCTTTAAATGTCCTAACCACGCCTGTTGGTTCAAATAAATGTAAACGGACTTTAGACTACATAGTGCTTTACACTAAAGCCACATTCACCACCAGTGCATGCATCGGTAGGTAACTTGGGGTTAAGTGTCTTGCCCCGGGGCATATTGACATGTGACAGGGGGCAATCTATGGAGTAAGATGTGTTTGATGTAATCGCGGATCGATTACTCTGCCCTGTGACGTCATTGTAACATTTTTTTACTGTTACCCACAAACTTGACTTCGTGTCCACAGGGAAAGGAAGAGTTTGTGGACTTTACACTCACAGCTTTTAGATTCAAACTCTCAGACTCACAAATATTTGAGCAGAATTTTGGGTACAAGAACTTTATTGACACATAAATACGAATGTTAGAGTTGTACATGCACCTTTTTGACAGCGATCTTACTCCACCTGCCTGATTGCAAGACAACTACTCTACCAACTGTGCCACAGACACCCAAACGTGGCACATATCAAACACGGCTAAGGCCCAGTCAGCTTTGCTTTAGGTGGGACGGGGCAAATTCTTTGTTTCAGTCTTAATGACAATTTTATTGTCTCTCTTGGACATAAGTACAATCAAGAAAAAGACAGTAGAACAGTCTTGTTAAACTCTGGTCTTTACTGTGTCATCTAGCTTTGGCATTGTGTAGCTACAATGGGTTTTTTTACGAGTAACAAAATTCTGTGCAGATCCAAAAACGCCCAAACGGTTTAGTATAAAGCCTCTAAGAGCGATTCCAGGACAAACATTATGAGACTGACCACTGTGACAGATTCTGCAGAGTCTAGCATCTACATTTGGAGGAATTTGTGGCGTAGAGAGTGAAGCGGACCTCCTGCAAACAGCCTTTTAGGAGTGAAATATTTATACTGTTTTATTTTCTATGTTAAAGCATTTTGTGTTGTGGGGAACACAGCAACCTCAGACTCTAACCAAACCGCTCATTTGGACCTCTGTGTGTACACTGAATGTCCTGATCCCAGAAAAAGCTTCATGATGGATGTGACAAACAGCGCATAGCTAACGTACCTAGAAGCCTGGGTGGGATTTAAAAAGTGCATTCATCTGTCAGCCTAAATCACACAGCTGGCCTGACCCCCAGACAAACATCCCAGCCGGCCTCACTCAAACCTGTTTATCCCAACAGGAACTCTGCAGAGGTGGGAAAACCTGAGCAGAACTCCCAGCATGAGTTAATGGGGAGTAGATCAGAACCGAGCCTCTCTAGCAGGACATGGTGGGATGCAGTTCTTATTCCTGCGGTTTCATCTTGTCTCAGAAAACCAGTGACTCCAGAACAGTGTGACTGTCATGGTCTGTGTAGTTACTTTCTCAGTACGTTTAGATATATTCTCCTTTTTCGTTTTCAGTGCCTTCCTTTGTATGTCTAGTAGTTCTGTTTGATTATTATTATTCGCTTCTCCCGTTGTTCACATTTCCCTCTTGTTTCCTGTTGACACTCTGTCTCTTAACCACACTCACCTGTAATCACTCTGCTGTTTAATTACTTCCCTTTTTCCACTACTCATCCTCCCAGTTTATATACCTGGTCCTCCACTTTATGTCCCTCCCTGTTTCCTTGTTGTCGTCCTAATCCTCCTGGTTTCTCCTCAGTGTTCCTTCATGGTTCTCCCTGAGTTCCCTTAGTTCCTCGCTATCTCCAGTCTGTCGGTCTCTGTTCTGCTGCACCTCTCCACGCTAGTATTTGCTCTCTGTGTTCAGTTGTTACTGTGGTGTAACCAACGCCTTCCTCTAAGCCGTTTTAACATAAATTTGGTTTTGCAGCCCTTACAATCTAGATATCTCAAATTGTTTTATGACGAGACATTTGAGCATTTTAAGATATTTCTAATTACATTCTGTCTAGTCGAAATTACGTCAGATTTACCTTTGAGTCGTACTGAGACTTCAATTCGAGATATCTACAATTAAATTATGACTAGTCAAAAAGTAAACTCAAGATATCTCGATTTTAGTTTTTTGTAGTCATAATTCTAATTAGAGATATCTTAAATGTATTTTTGGATAGGAGAGATGTAGTTTTGACTCGTGGAAATAAATTATAAAAATATTAAAAGCAAATAATGACTAGACAAAACTAAATCAGACATATCTTGAATTATAATTTTGACTAGTCAAATTCATTTTAAGATATCTCTAAAAGAATTAGAGATAAATTGAACTATTCAACTTTTCTATTTAAGATATCTGAAATTAACCTTCTGTCTAGTCTAAACGTCACAGATTTACTACAGTGTTGCCAGATTGGGCGGTTTACCGTGTGAAGACAGACCTCAGTCCACAATCATCCTCATTTCACTTAAATGTTCACTTTATGGTTCATGTTCACATTATTTATTGATGCACATTTATCTCATTTGTGATATGTGAACATCTTGTTTATTTTCTAAACCACACAGCAGTAATGATGAGGCTGGAGAAAACGGCCTCTGACTTTGAGACTCTGAGGGTCTCATATTCTTCCACATGTTTGGTTGGTTTTACTGTCGTCCTGTAGAAAGATTCTGTGTGTGAGCATTACTTCCAGAGGATCCAGAAGAAAACGGTTTTATCGGGACACGTTCCAGGGTTGGGCCTTGAGCAGTATTTGATGGAGTTACACTCCGCTGGAGTCACGCTGACTTTTACTATTTCCCTCCAGCACCTGTTGAGTCCGAGTCCTTTGTTGTGGTAACAGAACAAAGGCGGCACACATGCAGCTCATGAGCCTCCAGGTAACTACAAATCATTAGTGGGCCGAGGGAAGTCGCTCCTTTAATTTAAAACGCACCTCCGCCTCATCACACTTGGCCTAAGCAGACGTCCCAGACAGTAAAAGCTCTCTGTCCTTTCATCTCTAACAAGAAGCACATTTGGCTGTTGTCCTCTGCGCCCACGGACCCACTCAGAGCCTCCACAGAAACAGGAAGTGCTCGTTATAAACATCAAAAGCCTGGACGGGCGCCGACTTGATCCTGAGAGACGATTGGAGTCACTGGGTAAACAAACATCCCCATCATCCCTTCAGAGTCCAGATAGAGAGTGGGACAGGCGCTCAGCGGCGACGGCGTGACCACATAAACGAGACGGGACATCACTGTCAGCCAGGACATGCTGCTGCTGATCTGAAGGATGTGGGTGAGACTTCCCTCAACATCGAGGCGGACAGCTGACTGGCACCGCCATCCACTGCCTGTCACCGGTGCAACCCCGCATATGAACAGAGATACACGAAATATTCTGGCAAATGTGATCAGGATCGTTATCTGCAACCCAGAGTCTGAGGCGCAGGACAGAGTATGGCACCGCTGTGTGAGGAGAAACTCGACTCAAGCCGTCGTTTGAACGTGCGAGGCCAGGAAATTCCACACGTGCATGCAGAATCTGTCCAATATCCTTTAGGGATACAAGCCTTCAGGGATGGTCAGACAGTACAAACACAAGCATCGAGTGTGTCCCACGGTGCACTTTGACCTTTAAGACCCAGGAAAATGTACCACAGGAAAATAACAGAAATCCAGAAACACTTCATCTAATGCTTATATCATCATATATAATAAAAAAAGAGTCCCAAGCATCGGTGGCTGGCTCTATGAGGCTGATTCAGAAAGGTTCAGTTCTCTCAACTCATTTGAGCTCTCATTCTAGACGGTAAACAGAACTTCCTTTAGCTTCCTTTCTGTGTTTTCCTTTCACTTTTTCCTCCGAACTGAAACGCTCCGCTCGGGAGAAGGTGAGAGTGGACAGCAGACAGAGGAACAACAGGGCTGCTAAGATTCATGATGGTCCACCAAGTGTTTTATGTGTAGAAGCTGATCTCTGGAAACGCTGCCACCTGGTACATTTTGTTTGAAATGGTTTTTAGACCATTTAAATATCATCAATGTACAAAGTAAATGTTAACAGAAGCCGATCTAAACTTTAAAGCTAAAGTATCGGATATATAACTGACAGTGTCACAAATGTACAGGCAGGTCGCTTGTCTTTGGGACCATGAGGTTTGACATAAACGCCCTGGGGAGCTCCTGCTGCCAGACTCCTATGTCTAACCTTTCATCTTTTAGTCGCATTTATTTCATTTCGTCAGAGCAGAGAATGTAAATCCTGGTTCATCAGTGAGGGAAGCAGGAAAGCGCTCCCAGACCATCACACCACCACCACAAACCACTTTTATCAAAGTGTCAAACCAGATGTAAATGGAGAAATCCATAAACCACCTTTTTTGCCATCTCTCCTAAATTTTTAAATGAAACTATAAACTTTGAACTCAATTATGAATTTAACAAAGAAGGGTGAGATGTCAAGTGGATTAGATGCATCTCTAATCCATGTGACGATATTGCCTCTAACGTTTGGTTCATGGAGTCCCAAGTCCTCAAACAAGGATTCGCAGCTTTCCTTGTGTTTCTTTAGCACAATTTATGATGTGTTAAGTTTTCAGCCCAGCTTCATGTTGTCAGACAAGTTATCTCTGACCTCCTTCAACGTTTGTTTGCTGATCTTTAACGGTTTAGCACTGCTTGAGCAGGCAGATGCGTTTCACTGCGGTTTAGAAAGGACGCCCAGATGAAATAATCTCTCTCTTAAATGAGCTCTGAAAAGAGGCAAGAGCTTAAATCTGTGGTGTAGTTAAGAGATTGTCAATGGGTTTAAATCAAGAATCAGTTTATTTCTATAGCGCCAATTTACAACAGATGTCGTCTCAAGGCACTTCACAAGAAAATCAATTAAAATGATACATACATTTTTACAAATCAGTTTAAGGAACTCCAGCAGATTCATGGAGTCATTGACTTGCAGCATTCACTCCTCTGGAATCAGCAGACAGAAACAATGGCTTGTGTTGTCGTTGACTTTACAGCAATCCCTCATACTGAGCATGCATGTAGCGACAGTGGAGAAGAAAAACTCCCCTTTAACAGGATGAAACCTCCAGCAGAACCAGGCTCAGTACAAGCAGCCATCTGCCACGACCGACTGAAGGTTTAAAGAGACAGAAAACTAAAATAGACACAGAGGAAACTGAAAATATGGTGTGTTATTAAGGAAGTCATAATTACTGTGAAGCCATCTTAGACAGGAAAGGAGGAACTTTGGGTGTACAGTTGCTGACCTCATTGGGATTTCCAGGTTCTAAACTAATCTCTCCATTGAAAAGTAAAGCGGTTTTGATTCAATCTTTAAAGCTGATGAGAGGCGGCAGACGGTCTGAGCAGTAATTATCGCCTAGATGTCGCCGCAGTGGCTTGACCTATGAACTGTTGCTCAGCCTGACGTAGCAGAGGCTGAAACACAGGTCTGCTCCACAGAGGCAGGATTATGAGACATTGATGCTGTTCCTCCTCCTTCATCTGTGGTACCTTCCCACTGAGAAGTCAGAAATAGATCTGTTCTTAAAAAGGCTCTAATGGTAAGATGCTTGAGGCTGATGAGGTCAGAGTGTCTCACCTCAGGACAAAGCAGTCAACAAAAATTAAGAAAGTCACTCAAGTCCACGCTCGAGTCACATCCACAGAAAACAGACTTGAAAGCGACCTTCTTACCATGAATCGTACTTTCTTGATCATCGTCCCTAAATGGCAGCAGGAGCCTATCGGGTGTTGGAGAAGTTTTCAAATCCTTGGTTTTATTCTCAACCCTCCAGTAACTGGAGTTGATCCGAACCAACCATGCAGACGGAGGGACCAGAATGAGGCTGCCTCTGCTGACTGTGCGCTTAAACCTACCGGATACAACAGTGTCTGCCCTCCCCAGCGCTCAACCCCCACCCCGTCCTCTGAGAGTCTTCTGCTGAGCTTATCAGCCGGCTCATTCATTCGTGAAGAGGGAACACCCACTTTTTATGGCTGGAGAGCTCCTATTAACACTTCTGACCTCCAACAACCCCCACCACCACCACCACCTTCCTCAATCCAAACACGGCTGCTGGCTGTTTCTCAGCCCCCTCCACCCCCACCTGTGACCCCAGGGTGGCCCCTGATCCACCATCCCCACGATGCTCTTGATCGATCATTATTTACCCGTCTGTTGGCCTACAGGAGCTCAACTCATCTTCATCTTCACGGCTGCGTGTGGCACAAACACCAAAGTGACGTCTATATAAAAAAGTTTAAGTTGGAGACAGAAACCGGGAAAATATACTGAAGACTAACAAAAAAACGTCACAGTCACCTGCGCCCCAATGTTTTCCCATATTTGATCTAGTTTACAGTGAATAAAACACGTGTTCAATGACAAAATACTGCTAGTGGCTGATCCTGCAGTGGGTTTCTGATTCACATCTTAGTAATAAAGTGAGATCTTGTTCTATTAATTTAACATCGATTTTTGTTGTTGTTTGTCACCCGACTGGTTTGTTTTACAAAAGTTAGACTTTAGCGTCTCGAACGCTTTTTATTTATTCGTTTAACTAAGTGTTCTGCTTCTAATCTTTTTTATTGCTTTGAAGCTCTAAAATCTGTCTTTTGAAAGCCCTTCTTTAATGAAAATAGCTCTTGGTTAAACTTGGTTTGTGCTAAAACTCTCTAAAACGTTGCCTAACTTGGGTAATTATTGTTCCATTGTGAAGTTCAAGTTTTATTGTATCATGTAGTTTTACCATGTGCTCTAATGCTGCGTCAAGAGCGTCCAGTTTACATGCAAAGTCTAAATAAACACGCGTCTAGGAGCGTCGAAAAGTCTTGTGGCGCATTACGGCAGAGCGCCCTCATCGTCCAAAGCGCTTCAAACCCTCGAATTGGGAAAATTTAGCTTTTGTCGCTGGACGCTTGAGAGTGGACCAATCAGAGAGCTCCATCTATGTGACGTAGTGACAAACTTTCCAACATGACGGAAGATCCTGAAGTGATGATGGAGGATAGATTTATTGTGGCTGTTTTCTCTGATTCCAGTGAAACTAGCGCTGAAATCGACCCTCGTCAGCATTAAGCTCCTGGAGGAGAAAATCACCAAACTCTGAACGCTGCTGGATTTTCCCCCTAGTTACAGATATGGAGCCGAGGCAGCCGACAACCACGCTCTCTTGGTTTATTACAGAAAGACGAGCCGCTCTCTCAGTTTCTTCATTCTTCGTTATTGTACAAAAAGACAGATGACGAAACAGGAAGTCCGACTGGAGGAAACAGGAAGTGGAGACGCCTGATGCGCATTTGACCCTAAACAGTAAACAAAATGTAAAAACACGTCCAAATTCAAGCATTAGATGCGTTTTAGACTCTCCAGACGCGTTTGGTGTGAACGCAGCATAACTCAGACGGAAAGAAGTGTCAGCAAAACAGATGTAGGAGGAGAAATGTGAGGCTAACGCTAAACTAGCTGGAGGCTAATTAACGCAACATAAAGCGTGCTGTTCATAAAGCAGCAAAATATCAGGAATGCAGGAGATTTTCCTTTAAAGTTGTCCAGAGGGTTCTGTTTCCAGTCATGGTGGAGTAAGACGTGCGCTGCTCCAGCTCCCGCAAATATTTTAACAATTTGTCCCCATTTTTCTTCTCAAATAAGCTTTTTGACATCTTTCGTATCCCTCTAGCCTTGCACTCAATCTGTTGTGATGCAAGATGCCCCCGAAAGTTACGAAAGCGGCCGAAACGTTGGATGGAGACGGCACTATTAGCAAAAGAGAACCTGTTAGCCGCGCTAGCCAAAAACAAGGACGCCTTCTGACGGAGCTTAATGCTTCTATCAACAAACTCCATGAGAAGCTGGATGGTTTTCAGGACTCTCTCGATAACCACGATGTTCGATTGTTGTCTTTGGAGGTAGGTGCAGTAGCCGTTGACCACCGTTTGGATAAGCTCGAAGCCTCCTGTGCTAAGCTACACATTGCTAATGATAAGCTACTTCAGAACGTTTATGGCCCAAACGTGTTCCCTTCTCCACCGGAGTTGGATGGTGCTCACCCCGGCCCGGGCCCCAGGCCTGGACCAGGCGGTAGGCCAGGCCATGTTATAGTTCGCTTTCACCGCTTCCAGAATAAAGAGAGAGTGATCCGTGAGGCCCGGACCAAGAAGCTGCTGGACTACGAGGGGCATACTTTCAGGCTGAAAGTATGCCCCTCGTAGAGGCTCTACGAGGATTATTAGGTCGTCAGCCGGAGGAGCGAGTATACATCTGTCATGTCGTCTTCTTACAACATGGGACCTAGACCTGCTCTGCTTTACCTCGCGAGACTTCGTATCAGCCAAGCTGACGGTAAATGCACGTGGTGCGGCTCGGTTGAAGAGGCAGAAATGTACGTGAAGGCGGCTGTCGATGCACCGTAGCAATTCAGCTGCATTCGGACTACAAGACTCACACAGACAGGCCAGGTGTTCACAGTGCTGCTGCTCAGCTGCATGTTATTTTTCAATGGTGTCACTGGGCCTGTCTACCTTGTAATTAACATTGTGTTCAATTTGGGGTTCAATTTAGGCTCAGTGTTATTATTCTGTCTTACTTGGGAAGACGTATGCTGAGTAGGTTAGGTGTGCAGTTTATTTTCTTAACAGCTAGTTTCCCCTCAGGGGTTTTTGTTTTATTTCTGAGCTGTCACCAAGGGATGTTATTTATTTTTACCTGTTAATAATTACTGCATTTTGTTTTATCATTGAAGTTGCACTGTACTTTTCCTTTTCTTCCAGAAAGCTTTGTGATCAGTAATCTAAATATTAATGTCAAGGGCTTAAATCACCCCGTTAAACGCTGAAAGGTTATGACACATCTAAAGCAATGAAAAGTTAATATAGCGTTTCTTCACGAGACTCACCTCAAAACTTCAGTTCAATTAAGAATTAGAACTGTCGGGGAGGTCAATATTTCCAGTCCAACTTCCAGGCCAAGGCAAGAGGTGTAGCCATAATTATTAGTAAGGATTCGCATTTTATTCACTCTAGCTCATTGGCAGACAGTAATGGTCGTTACCTGGTTATAACTGGCCTCCTGTGTGGCATGAGGGCGGCACTGGTCAATATATATGCACCCAATTCTGATGATAGCTTATTTTTTTAACGTGTCATTAATTTGATTTGATTCTACAAGTTTGTTTTGCCATTAAACCATTGAAGACCAGAACGTCCCCAGGTTTGGATGGTTTTCAAACGATTTCTATCAGGCCTTTAATGAACAATTATCCCCAATTCTAACAGAGGTGTACACTGAAACCTGCTTGTCCGGCGAACTTCCCCCTACCCTCAACCAAACATGCTCTACACTTCTGTTGAAAAAAGGGAAGGACCCAGTTGAGTGCGGTTCCTATAGGCCATTTTCTTTGGTAAATACAGATTAAAAAATTCTAACAAAGATTATTTAATTTCGCCTTGAAGAGATGTTACCGTCCATTATTTCGCCTGATCAAACTGGCTTTGGCAAGAAAAGGCCTCCTTTCTTTAACTTCTTAAATATTGTGTACTCCCTTTGTGAATCCGAATGCTTCTCTCTATGGATGCAGAGAAGGCATTCGATAGGGTTGAATGGGATTTCCTTTTCCAGACACTGAGCAAATCCGGTTTTGGGCCATCCTTTATGACATGGATTCGGCTACTTTATTCATCTCCCTCTGCTATAGTTTTGACTAACAATGTATATTCTGAACCTTTCCAACTACATCGAGGAACCAAACATGGTTGCCCCCTCTGCCCGCTTTTATTTGTCTTGGCCATAGAGCCACTCGCTGTAGCGATAAGGGCTAACCATAATATTACAGATGTTCTCAGGGGAAACACAATACATAAGCTGTCTTTATATGCGGACGACCTTCTCTTATATGTGTCACATGCTGAATCCACAATTCCTCATATTATTGACATTGTTCATCGTTTTGGGAGGTCTCGGGGTATTATTGAAATTTACAAAAAAGGGGATTAATGCCACTAAATTTATCTGCCACTGGAGTCAATTCGAGTCCCATTTAAAATCACCCAAGATAGCTTCACTTATCTTGGTGTTGTAATCACAAACGAATTCTCAAATCTATTTGAAGGTAACTTAGGGAAGCTTCTAAATAAAACTAAACAAGACTTTTCTACTTGGTCTGCTCTCCCTATTTCACTCATAGGCAGGATTAATTCCATTAATATGACGGTACTTCCAAAGTATTTGTTTCAGTGCTTACCCTTATTTATACCTGGGAGTTACTTTAAAAAGCCAGATGCAGCCTTATCATGGTGTATTTGGAATGGTAAAAAACCCTCGCCTTGGTAAAGATTTCCTTCACAAGAACAAACAAAACGAAGGCCTAGCTTTTAGACTGTATTATTGGGCTGCAAATTTACATTCCATGATGTTTTGGGTACACGATAAATCTGAGGAGGACTGTCCTTTGTGGGTGACAATGGAAAATCCTCTTTTCCAGCCCTCATTGCATGACAATACTTTTACAGTCTGGCACAACAAGGGCATTAAAACTATAGATACATTTCTCAGAAATGTTCATTGCGTGCATCTGGCTTTTTTAGATACCTGCAGGTTAGACATTATGTGAAGGAGACAGTATCAGAGTTTCCACACATAACAATAAAAGGTGTAATGGATCATATTTTAAATTTTGGGATTAAGAAGAAAGGGGCAATTTCCTTTATAGCCAAACAATTAGATTCAGTGTCCTCCTGTGACTCTAAAATACAAAAATCATGGGCCTCTGCCCTACAAACACCTAGTGATGATCATTTATAGGCTAATATATTGAAACGGGTCAACTCTTCCTCCATGTGAGCGCGCCACTCACTAATCCAGTTCACGGTCGTACACAGAGTTCACGTCAACATCTAAACAGGCATTTGAAGCACTATCGACTGTTTTGGGGGTCAAGATCCCCCCTAATCCTTTCATTGCAGTATTTGGGGTAATTTCTGAGGGGATACTACCTGGGGGAACACGACTTCCAGTTGGGGGTCACAAGGTGACAGCTTTTACTACTTTACTGGCACGCCGTCTCATTCTCTTAAAGTGGAAAGACCCTGTGGTGCCTTCACTGTCTCACTGGACTAGAGGTCTTATTGAATCTCCGTCTGGAAATCATTCTTTGTAGTTTTTGATAACCCAACATCGGTGTAGTCCTTGACGGCTATTTTCTCTCGAATTACCCTAACACTGTTTTTATTTACTTCTGAAACATGTAAAAAGTAACGTGTGTTGTTATATCTTGAGTTCTTATGACAGCTTGGGTGGGTGGGATATTGGGTTTTGTATTATTCTGCAGAAATTCAATAAATATATTTAAATAAATATGTTTAAATAAATATTGGACATTTGGAAAAAGAACTGCAAAGACTGCGGACTGTGTCACATCTGAAAAGGACGGTGATGATATTGAGAGAGGGGTTAAGTTGATTTGATGGTTTAGTGACCAAAGTGCTGCTACAGACAGAAGATGAAGGCTTGGCTGCGCTTTTGTCTTTAGACGAGGAAAAGCTGTCTTTATCCATGCAGCGTAAAAATAGCTACACCTTTGGTTAAGGGTGGTTTTAAATATACTGCTAATGGGTAGGGTTAGGGTAAATGTTCAGGTTAGGCATAAAAGCAGGTATTTAAATGAATGGAAGTCAATAAAAGTCCTAATATAGTTAGAAATACAGACTTCTCTGTGTGTTCCTGACAGACGTGTTCCTAAAGTATAAATATACTGATTTACTGTAGCTGATTTTCCTTTAAAGTTGGTTTAGATAAAGGATTGAGTATGTTTTAATGACACAAATGCAGATTTCTGTAAAAGTGAGACCTCTTGTGGTTCTGACATTATTTTCCACCTGCTGTGAAGATACACTGAAATACATGGAGATGCTTCACATACGTACATGATACACTGGAAATATATAGATTTATATACAACTAAATTTATTTGAAAGAGTATTTTCCAAATCTAAATGTGTTATTTGAAAATATTTTTTAAACACCTAAATTGGAGCAAAACATTTGACTTTAGTTTGTTTGGTGACATAATTGTTCACTATTAAATCAAAAGGTATTCAGTCAGTACTTAAATATCATATTTTAAATAATTTTGACTTTTTTATGAGTAAAGAAACATTCAACTTACTGAAGTATATTTTTTGGCTAATCTACCCACCTTCGTCAGAATGGCAATAATTTAACATTACTTTATATCTCTAAGCATTTACATTCACGCATTTAGAAACACTTTTATCCAAAAGTGTCGCTAAATCCAGCTAAACAGTACAAAACTGTATGAGTGACGATCAAGATAAACAGGATATCCCACCATTTAGTTAAATAAGCTGGTAAAGAAATCTTTATTTTCCTCTAAAACTGACTAAAAACACTTTTATGGAAATAAATCTGTTCCATCAGGTGTGGAAATTTATAAGCCTTTGAATTTAAAACAAGTGGAATTTTAAGCCCTGAATTAACATGAAATTTTAAAATAAAATCAAGATCATTGTTCTCTACCATTTATTCTGTGTTTTAATATTCTCGAGTCTTAATCTAAAAAATCAAATTCAAATTGGTTATAAAATTCTAAACTTTGATTGGAATAACGTAGTCCAGGGTTTTTTTTTTTATCTAGAAAAGATTAAAAGTGCTGAAGGTTGCAAAAAAAATTAGGCGGAATCACCGTTTTGCCATTTCTAGAATCTGAAGCACACTTGAGCTACGTGGTTTCATGTAATCCCGGATTGTAATCCCAGAGGCCCGGATGTTAATTAATTTCCATCTAAATGACAGAAATAAATTAAAACTGCGACACTTTCCACCCAAAACGAAAACTGAACTGAATCTCATCAGACTAATTAAGACATACCCAGTTTACAGTTTTAATAATACACTTTATTCCATTAAAGTTTTTGTTTTTTTGTAGTTTTACACTGGAATGTCAGGATTCCCCATCTGCAATTTTGTAAAAAACAAAACAAAAGGTTCATTCTAGTCACATTTGACCCCACGACCCTTAAACCATCGCTAAATTGAAATTTGGGGGGTAACAAGTAAAACAAACAGGCAAAAAAACATGAAAGACAAACGTTACTTCATGTTTAATAATGTCGACGCTGGTTAACTGGGTAAGTAAAGGATGACTGGGAGGATGAGCGTCTCAGAACAGAGCTGGTGGTGGTGGGAACTCAACATCTTAAAATATGAGACGTGAAAGAAATAAAAAATAAACACCAGAACTTAACAATCCTGAAAAACAAACACTGGAGAGAAGGAAAGCCAACCGAGTGGGAGGAGACACGGTGTGGAGGATTGTTGATGTTCAGGGGAAGGGGCGGAGCTAAGGTAGCCTCATAATGATGCTCCGCCTCCTGCCATCTTCTCCCTCATCCCCAGAGTCATCCTCTACTTATCCTCTGCAGACGGCGTCATCTGGACGTAGGATTGTGTGTGTTTGTTTCTCCTGGTCGATTAACTCTATATATAGATGATCTTCTGTCATACAAACATAAATACACCCCCCCACCCCCCGCCGCTCTTCGCCACACGGCCGACTGAAGTCCAGTCGATGTACAGTCTCTGATAATATACAGGGGCGGCAGCTGGAAACCAGCGAGCTTCCTCTCTAGCGTGGATTTGGACTCTTTTTTTACATTTTTATAATAATTGTGATTTTTGTCATTTATCTTCCGATATTTTTACTCGATTACGTATTTGTCGACAACAAAGGAGGTTTCTGAAGAGTATCTGACGGCGCTGTCGCCGTCTACCTGGGACACTTTGGTTACCTGAGGGAAACAAACCAACAAAACATGGATTATTAATTAAAAAGGATACAATATTTTAGACATTCCCAGAAAAAAACATCGGATGTATAGTTTTTGGAGACTAGAGTTGATTTCAGGCACGTCTTCTTCTATCTTCAGCTTTATATTTGTCTGACGTCTCATCAGGAAATCAAATATCTGCACCTTCAGGTTAATCATTTATTACCTTAACCTTGTTTTATATAATAAAAGAACACATGAAGAAGTGCCTACAAAACATGAATAAATTATTTTTTAGAAGGACGAGATGCAATAGAACAACATTCTGTCAGCTGACGCTTTATTACTTAAAGAAAAGGATCTTGAATTTCTCCTGACTTTGACGTTTTAGGCTAAAACTAGAACATATTTACTGACAAACTTAAACCAAAAAGCATTTATTTTCGTTCTTTCAGCCTCTGAGCTCTAGTTGATGTGATACCAGCTCACCTGAATGTCACAGTAGTTGCGCTTGGACACGAAGGAAACGCTGATGGGGAAGAAGTCGTTGGGCTGGCCGGCGACGCTGAACTCCAGGCTGCCGGTTTTGTTGTTGGCGTCGATGACGGGCAGGCACCATTCCAGGACGCTCCGCCGCCCGTCGTGTTTGTATTCCCCGTCCAGGTCGCCGATCACGGGAGCTCCCACGCCAGACCTGAAGGACACCAGCGTTCAGAAACAACGGGGACTCTAGAACCGTCAGTGGGGTCGGAGCAGATCTGCCAGGCGATTAAATGTCTGTCAGTAGTTACAACAAAAAACGACTCGAACTAAAGACGATTAGATAAAACCCAGAACAAATGATCAACTTTACGGCTTTAAAGCGCTTATAATCAGTCCTTCACTCAATTTTTCAAACAAAAACAGAAGAAAACAATGAAAGCTAAATGTATCTGAGCCACAGCAGGAAAATTAAAAGGCAACGACCAAAATCAGCAGCACGAGATAATTATTTGCTGCCGTCTTTCACTTCTGCCCAAAATCAATCAGATCTTATTCTGAACAGAAGTTGTTTTCACATCCAAACTCGTCGCATTTCCATCAAGCGGCTGCAGCAGCAGGAATCGCTCTTCGGTCTGAGCTGGGAAAACCAGAGCAGGATCCAGAATTTACGCCGCCACTGCTGCGCTCTCGTCACCTGGGAGCTCGTAGCTGCCAGATTTAAAGATGCGGCGAATGCTCGACCTCGGAGAGAATAAAGGAGAGCGACACAAACGGGATAAATAGTCCTGATGATTTTCTGTTTAGTCTTATCATTTTAACAGAGCTCACTGTTCTAAGTGTGAGGGGCGGCCATATTGGATCCCAAAGTCAGAAAATGGCAACGGAAGAAACTGCAGACATGCAGCTTTTACTCCATTACTTTGACATTTGCCGCCTCGTTAATCGGTACAAATCAAAAATAATCAGAATTATCTGGAGAGGACGGATGAACAGAACCACGTACGGTACAGAAGACGCATGTTGAGCCTTCAGGGCGCCACGAGACAAAGACATTCAACAACGTCCCATCCAACCGTTATAGAACTCTTTAAAGTGAATTAAAGTTAAACGCTGCCAACCTCACTAATGTCATAAATATGTAAACAGTTTTCAGGGTTCCCACCCTTTTCTCGAAATTATTTTCCAGGACTTTTTCAGGACCACATGGCTCTTTACTGCTTATTTCACATATTAGATGCTAAACTGCATTTTGTGGTTCCAGTACTGCTCATAAAGTAACTCTAGTCATCTAAGAAACAAGATTCAGGATGATGACTAATATCTCTAGCTAGCACCATAGTAGTATGAAATATATTTATTTCTAACTCTCAGACATAAATACTGCAAGCTATCTTTTCAGTTTGGGTTTTATGTCGTGTCTTACTATTATAAATGTATGGTTATCACTTTATATTTATTCTCACCCTCAAGGCAAAGAGAAGCAGAGGGAGGAAAAATTATTTTCCAGGACATTTTACTTGTTTTTCTCATTTTCCATGTAGTTTCCGTGACTGGAAAATTGGTCAGCCCTTTTCCAGGTTTTCCAGGACGCGTGGGAACCCTGGTTTTAGTAGACATTACGCAAGTAGCCGCGTGCTAGAACGTAGCCGCGTGCTAGATTATATTTTAGCCTTAAAATTAAAATGCAGTTGACGGTTGATCAATATTTTTATGTCCACCATTGGGGCACCACACCTGTCGCCATAGTAACTGTTAAACAACGTCTCCCAAGTTTCTTTTAAACTGATTATTTCTTTTACATTTGTGTTTTTCACCTTTGATACTCGAGTCCATTTATTATAACTTTTACCGAAGTCGTTTTCTGTTGCGGTATTTCTACTTTTGCTTAGTTACTTCTGCCCGAGTGCTTCGTGCGCCGCAGTCAGAGCGCCGCAGACACGGACTTACGGGACAGGGATGCTGATGAGGACGTCGTTTAGCTCCATGTTGTCCTCCTGAAGCTCGTACTCGATGTTGACGTCACAACCAGAGGCGCTCTCTGAAGGCCAGCAGTTTACTGAGAGAGAGATTTAAGGTTTCACTGACACCATCTATGCAGTATAAACACAGCATCACTCTCACTCTTAATGATCCAGAGGATCTACAGACGCCTGGACCTACTGGTTAGAGGAATGAGCGACTCGTCTGTGGTCTGCAGTCTCCATTTTAGGACGCCGACGTCGTTGTTGAGAGGGAAGGACTTCTCCGGGTTCTTTAGGCCGATCACTGACTCGGCTGTGAATAACTTCTTGTCCACGTTAGGATGCGTCTGTGGAAACATTCAAAGCCCAACGTCCGTTTAGCAGCAGACGTTGAAACGACGTGTTGGTTCATTAGGCCTACAGGTACGTTTTCAGATGTAAACAGAGAAAACTAACATTCACCTGCTTGGAATTATTTGGAGCAGAGAGCAGGAATGATGCACAGCAATAAAAGTTATGATTTAGTCGTTTTACGTTTTTCTATAAATCACGATGATCAAAATTATTTCTCTGGAACTTTTTCACCTCTTTTGAACTGATTTGTTCTCAATGTGTGAAAGCATTTATGATGGGAATAAGAGGAGTTTCCATCCTGGCCCCTGATGCACATAAAGCCATCAACTCAGCAGAAAAGACTAATGTTTTCATCATCGACTTGTTTGGAGGTTCATCCAAGATTTTTACTCTCTAGATGTAGAAACTAATTCAATTTGAAATCAACGCACTGGTTACATGCCTACTGCTCAGGGTACGGAAGATGTAGCTCTCTAAACGTCTGGTTCCAGCTCGGGCGGAGAGATCTATCGTCTAAAAAACGCGATCTCAGACGACACGACTCTGGGATTGTCTTCGTTTTGTTTTCTCTCAGTGCTCCAATAATTTCATCAACAATAATGATAATAATGATGAGTGAGTAACTCGTCATTCAATTTCAAGCACGGCTGAAGCTGAGCCAACAAAATTGATATCAAAGAAAAACAGCGTTAGCATTCACACTCTACGTTAGCTTAGCGTTAGCCGCCCAGAGGACATAGGATTAGTCAAACAAGGAGCGTGTTTTGGTTTATGTTGGGCGGCCGAAACTCAGTCACGCAGTTTGATGAAAGTGTTGAAAACAGACAAATTTGGGGAATGCTAATGTTTGGAACTGTCCCATCTTCATCTGTAGTAATGATAACGACCATCTTAAATAAAGAATAACCACCTGGAGCTGCAGCCCCTTGTTGTCGTTGTTGTTGATGACGAGGCGAATGCGTCCGTTCTTCTCGTCTGTGACCCGGAGCGTCACCATGCCGAGCACCTCCATGCTCTGCAGGCCGCCGTCGCGGCCGCAGGACAGCGAGATCTTCTCTTCCACGCGCAGATGTACACTGGGGAGGAATCAGACACACGGCTTCAATCAGGAATCAGAGGACATGTGAGGAACCAGGTGTGGTAACCTGGTTAGTTTCAGAAGTCTACTAAAGCTTTACTTCCCTACCTTTCCATGTTGACCGGAGGCGGCAAGGCTTTGGAGACGTCAGAGTTTCGCTTTCCTGAGGTGGACATGATGGTTTCACCCTCAGACTTGAGCTGGTCCACAAAGTTGTCCACTTCCTTCCCTTTAGCCCCGAGTTTCAGAGCCTTGCTGGGGCCGCTGGATCTGGAGGAGAGCAAAGCCAGCATCAGCTGAGAGACGAGCAGAGGAGCTCACCTTTGACCCAGGGGGGGTCTTTGTAGCATACCGGACTGGAGCTGGTGTGATCTTGGGCTTTTCTGGTTCCACTATGGTGTCTGTGATGAGCGACCCGGAGGACATGCTGCTCACGTTACCAAAGCCCCCGAACGCCGGCACCTTCTTCCCAGAGCGCTCTGCGTCTCTCCTGGCCTGCTGCAGCTCCTTCGCCTTCCTCCTCATCTCTGCTTTGGCCTCACGCTCCTGAGTCTGTGGTTGGGCAGGACAGATTGAGACGAATGTTAAAACCGCACGCAGCTCGAGGCTCGTCTTCACTTTCCAGCAGGTTTCAGAAAACATCTCTCACCTCTCTGACGGCTCGGAACACCTTCTCCTCGTGCGAGTCCATCTCTGTGAAGGTGCGGATCTGAGCCAGGTTAACGTTTTCTCTGTAGCCCAGCGCCACGATCTCATCGAAGGCGAAGATGAGGTCGAAGCAGTGCTCGGAGATTTCACTCTCCTCCAGCACGCGGCAATATTCTGGGATCTGGAGGAAAGAAACGGGAATATCAGACTTGGACACATCTAGGGTTTGCTAAAGAGTCAGTAATCTGAATAGAGTTCAAACAATTAATCAAATTTAAATGATTAAAAGCGATAATTAAAATAGTTGACAACTAATTCATTCATTGATTAGTTGCTTTATAATCACGTTTTTCTGTAAGCGTCTATTTTTAATACAATCAGTTATATCTGCGGTCAATAGGTGGCAGTAATGTCTACCTAACGCTGTGATCTACCAGTGGAGCAGTAGAAGAAGAAACCAGCCAATCGTTAGCCTTGTTTTGCTAGCGCATGGCTCATAAACACATTTGCCCTGAGCAAGATGGCGGAGCAGGAAAATGTAGGAAAGTCTTCTTTAAGTGAACATCTGAGACCAAAACATGTATATTTTATAGATGTCTGAGTCATTTTTGTATTTTAAACCTAAAAATGAACAAATATTTTACACTGTTGAGCTCATTTGTTCCTTTAGATCAAGTTAAATAAATTACAGTGAACGACACAAATCTCTTATCTTTTCCTTTTTCTTAATGAAATTTAGTTTTAATAGCTTATATGGGAAAGTAAATGCTAAAAACAAATCAATAATAAAAAGAGATTAATGGTAAAAATAATCAACAGATTCATGGACTAGGAAAACAATCGTTAGTTGCAGCACTAAATCTGAAGGAAAGTCATATTGTTCATCTCGTTATTGTGGCTCTTAGCATCTAAGGATAATTTAGGTAATTCTGCCTTAAAACCAGAGAAGTTTTCTCTGGTTTAACTTCATGTATAAACGTGTTTTTATCAGTTAACTATAGTTTCCTTCGTTTTTATGACCAACTTTTTTTTTTTCTTCCTTGCTGTGGAGAAAAACTCTCGTTAGCGTCCGTCTAGTTTCTCTAAAGCATCCGAACGAATAACGTTCTAGATGAAACAACCTGAGGCTTTGAATGCTTAGCTATGTTTTCTCACCACGCGGGAGAACAGCCTGAGCGTCTCCAGGTCCTCCAGGATGTTGCTGTTCTTGGTGGTGATGAGCACCATGTAAAGTTTCTCCAGCGGCTGGTACACGTAGCGGACGCTGTCCGTTTCCACGAACGTGTGCTGCTTCCCCATGTTCATCAGCTTGGGGAAGGCGGCCAGCAGCCCCTCGGTCCGTGTCCGGGTCATTTCCACAAACTGCCGCGACACGATGGCCTTGCCGGCCTTGGTGCACACCGCCGCTGCCAACAGCACCTGAGCCGACACGAGGACATGGGAGGGTGACGCTTAACATACGCAAAACCACTAAATGTGAGAGATCAGCTGGTCTCAGCATCTGTAGAATAACAATACTCGTGTGTGGTTTGTTTATTGTACATCACCCCAATTTTGGGAGGCACTAAAGTGTATTTACCCCGGCCGACTTTAAAGAATCCTCAGCAAACGTGTGGAGAGTGTCAAACTACACGTCTTGCTGCAAGCTTTCCTCTTATAGCTAAGAACAAACCAGGAAGCAAATTCTGCATTTGACAGGGATCCTTTTATTCTCACTCTGGAGCATTGAGCATATTTAAGAGAAGGTCTCCTAAAATCTATTCTCCAGTTTCTCATTAAAGAAAATGGATTCCATCTCTTCATAAAGTCCTGAATAAATATTTCATTGATGGCTTCTTATTGTTAAATATCGCCATCTAATGTGGAAGCTGGAGTCTGTTATGATACGTGGATCAAAGATCGTATGTTTCAGACTCCTATTCGGCCTGTGAGATCATTTTATAATATTATATAGAGAACAGGCAGCATAAAAACTACATGACCCAGAATGCACCTCTTCGTGTAGCTCATGGCTCTAACTTTGTTCATGTCTGTAGCTCATATTAGCAGTGATGACAAAAAAAGCTGCCAGGCGTCCATCTTTGATAAAACGACATAAAACCAAAGAAAACAGAAAGATTTGATTCGTTAATGTGGAAATTTTATCCATATCTCCAGGTTTTGTTACGCAATTTTGATAGGATATAATTTTATCGAGAGCAAAAATCTTCTGGGATAATTTAGTAAGGTTATTCTTTATGTTTTAGTGTAATATAAGATCAGCGTAAAGACATTTGAATGTTTGTTCTTTTAACATAAAGTCAGAACTATTTACTTTTGATCAAACGTCACAGTCAATAACAGTCAATTGATTTTAGCGTCGTCAGATTCAACAGAAACATATTTGCAGTTTTCAGCGTTCTTGAGATAAAAGATTCTTTAGGGGAGAAATTCAGTACCAGAACCAGAGTGATGAAGTCAAACAAACACAAACATGTAAGAGCAGAAAAATTTACTATAACGGCAAAATCAAAACATTTAACATTTTGCACTTAATGCTAGAAACCTCTGAAACTGAGTAGGACGGTTTAAAGAATGTGTTTGCACATTAAAAACCACAGAATATTTACAGGAAGTGGAAAATAAAATCACTGTTTCCGTAACAGCTGAGATGTGAAATAATGTGTTTGCACATTAAAAACAACAGAATATTTACAGGGAGACGAAAATAAAATGACTGTTTCCGTAACAGCTGGGATGTGAAATAATGTGTTTGCACATTAAAAACCACAGAATATTTACAGGAAGTGGAAAATAAAATGACTGTTTCAGTAACAGCTGGGATGTGAAATAATGTGTTTGCACATTAAAAACAACAGAATATTTACAGGGAGACGAAAATAAAATGACTGTTTCAGTAACAGCTGGGATGTGAAATAATGTGTTTGCACATTAAAAACCACAGAATATTTACAGGAAGTGGAAAATAAAATCACTGTTTCCGTAACAGCTGGGATGTGAAATAATGTGTTTGCACATTAAAAACCACAGAATATTTACAGGAAGTGGAAAATAAAATCACTGTTTCCGTAACAGCTGGGATGTGAAATAATGTGTTTGCACATTAAAAACCACAGAATATTTACAGGAAGTGGAAAATAAAATGACTGTTTCAGTAACAGCTGGGATGTGAAATAATGTGTTTGCACATTAAAAACCACAGAATATTTACAGGGAGACGAAAATAAAATGACTGTTTCAGTAACAGCTGGGATGTGAAATAATGTGTTTGCACATTAAAAACAACAGAATATTTACAGGGAGTGGAAAATAAAATCACTGTTTCCGTAACAGCTGGGATGTGAATACTCCTGAGGTCTGTTGGGTGTGTTGATGCCGCGGCATCAGATCCGGCTGCTTAAATACAAACTAGCCCTGGAGAAATAAACCAGTACGAAATGACCAACTACAAACAGAAGAATGAGGGAATTAGACTCGCTTCCAACCTGTGGGAGTTTGGACCAACGCATGGCTGCAATAAACAGGAAGTGAAAAAGAAGTTCACTACATCAGGCCAAGGTGTTCCCATCCCCAGATCAGAAAACATCCTTAAAAGTTAGGAAACGGGGCCCAGAAAAGGTCACATTTAAGGCATTTTCTTTTTTAAACGCATCCAGATCTGACTGGAGTCAACAGAAATAGACTTTTCTGTCCCACCAGGTGTTTCAGGTCATGATCTAAAATGGACTGGCATTAAAATACCATGAGCACGAAGTCTGGGTCTCTGGGGGTGGATGAAGTCAACATACCTGCAGGTTACATAAAGCCACGTAGCACTAAACAGCCGAGACATAAACACAATGAACCTGGAGCCTGGAGCAGGAAGCCAGGCTACGTGTAGCCTAGCTTAGCTCAGCTGTCAGCAATGACTGAGCAGACTAAAGGACATAGAAACCGGATTCGAGTCAGAGTTAGCAGAGTTAGATTTCCAGGCTGAAGAAACCAGGCTTATCTGGGCTGCAGCCAGTGGTAGAACACAGCTAGCTCTAGCCTGGGGAGCTAGCGAAGTAGCTAGCTAGCTAGCTACTTCGCTAGCTCAGCGTTCTGTTCGGACTCCTTTCTCTGATTCCTGTCGCTTTGCCTCAGTAAATAAAACAAGCATCGATTCATTCCTTACTTGACGGCTAATGTTCAGCCGGTTTACTTCGATGGACCGCCTGATTTAACCACCCCACTTCTCTCGTTTCTGCGTACGAGCAGCTAAGCTACCCGAGCGCTAGCATTCGGCTAATGTTGTGCTAACAGCGAGGCCCGTTAACGTCTGCGGGCCCCGCAGCGCCGCTCACCATGGTTGCTCTCTCTGGGTGTCCGCGCTCTGCTCTCCGTAGCCGGTCCTGCTGCGTTTCTGCCGGGGAGGATTCGGTGTCTCTCTGGGACGTCGGAGCGCGGAGACGGGTCTGGTCGGGGAAGGTGAACGCGCAGCTAACTGGCGTCAATATGGCGGCGGAGAGCCACGTATCCACCGGAAGAGCCACCGTGGAGACCGGTGACGTGACGTGACGTGACGTGACGTGGGCTGCGAGAGGCTGTTCAGTTTCTGACTCCAACAGGAAAACACAGAGTTTCTCAGCTAATAACATCATTACAAACAATTTAAAGTTATAAACAAACTAACAAGTATTACAAGAGTCAGAATGAATCAATTCATGTCTGAATAGAAAACAGTAATTATTTCACCATAAACTGTAAAGATATGGTCTATTTTAGGTAGAAACATTAGTTTTAACCTAAAATCATGTAAATGTATGAAATTAGTCATGTGTATTTCTCAGAAATCTCTAATTAGGTGATAAAGTGGGTCAACCTCTAATTAGGTCGCCTGCTGCATGGATGGTGATTCATAATCTTGTCATCAATCATCTTCAGGCTTGTTTGTAGACTTTTAAGATTGAACTAAAAAAGTTGACATAATGTAAAAGTAGCCCCAAATAAAACACCTGCTATCATATATTTAAAACAGACATAGTGAAGGGATGCTATTGAAAAAACCTGCACTGACCATATTAATTAGGATGAACTGATTATTGTCTTTGTTTACCATCCACTGAGCTTCTGTATCATAGCAGCACTTAGAGTCAACGTCACCAGCAGCATACAGATCATGAATGTATGAGACCCTTTACTGCCTCGTCTCCACCGAATTTTATAATCATTGATGATATTTCAGCTTCATCCACATCCATAACTTTGTCCCTCCAGGCGATGAGTTTCCAAATCAGACTGGTGACAACCTACAATACAAATACACATTTTTCTGTTCATTTAAAAATAAACTCAGACTGACACCATTATAGATATTTTAAGAATATTTGCACAGTGTTTTATATCAGTTATATAATCTGATAACTTTGTTTTACTGGCATTTTATGTTATAGGAGACTTTAGGAGGGATATCCAAATAGATGAGCTAAGAATAAAATATAGTTTTGACGTTTTTGTTTTTTTCTACCACATTTTTTCCTTCCACGTAACCTTCCATGTAAATGCTTGCATACTATGATCAGTGACCTAATGTGGTTTATCCTGCCTGTCTTAAGTTAACAAGTTTGCTGTCAGGTGTTCACAGCTCAGCATTTTCTTTTTTTAAAGTAAATGTTTTTATCAGTCTGATGTAAACGTAGATACTAACAAACTTATGAGTATGCCGGTGGGTGTGGGAGAGGAGCGAGTTGGCGGAAGCAGACAGTTCGGCGGCGAAAACAAAACACAAAATATATCCGAGTTGGAAAAGGATGATTTGAGCATAAACTGGTATGTGAATGGTTCGGATTGAAATGGATGGAAGATGGATGGATAACATGGATTTTGGAGGGTGGACGCCAGTGGGGAGAGGAAGAGGGAGAGGACGTGACAGAAATCAAACCGATAAAGAAAGGAGAAATGGTGATAATCAAGGAAATAAAGGAGAACTGGAAGGAAGTAGCTCAGAAGAAGAAAGGGAAAGGGAAAGGGTAGCTAGGAGGAAAGTTGTGAGGGAGGAATTTAAACTAATATTAAGACTTAAGAGCATCAGCCCCATTTTGGTGTCACGAGAAATCAAAGAGAAGATTGGAGATGTTGAAATGGTAAAGATTTAGAGATGGAAACCTATTGGTAGTTGGTAAAGATGAAGAACAAAAGAATAAAGCTTTAAATGTGGAGAATATATGTAGAAAAACTGTGTTGGAGAAAACAATTGTGGGAGAAAATAAAAAAATTATTATGGGATCCCTTTAGATGAAGATCTTGATAAAATAAAGAGAAGTATTGTTGGAGCTAAAGTGAATAACTTGAAGAGACTGTCAAAAACAATAAACGGAGAAAAAGTAGGAAGTTTGTCAATCCTCATTGAATTTGAAGAGAAGGAGTTACCACAAAACATCAAAATCGGTTATCTCAGCTTTCAGGTCAGACCATACATCCCTCCACCACTTGGTTGTTTCAAGTGTCAAAGGTATGGACACATAGCAGCCGTGTGTAAAGGACAGCAGAGATGTCCAAAATGTGGTGAAGATCACAAGTTTGATGAATGTAAGGAAGAAATACAAGAAAAATGTTGTAACTGTGGAGCAACATAGAGTTACGTAT
>JAVLVB010000723.1:0-13671 GCA_032876305.1 Orestias chungarensis
TGGCCGAAACACCCTGAGATCCCAAGGTACACTACTGATGATGTGTCCAAAATTGCTCGACAAAATACCAACTTTATTCTTAACAAATTTACTATATTCTTTTAACTATATACTTACCTTTAACTATATACTTACCTCAACTATATACTTACCTTTTGTATTCTAGACAATAGTGCGCACACATATATATATATATATAATTATATGTAGATACATATATTAATATTTGGATAATCTTTTTTTGTATCTATCCAATATTTGTTGTACCTACCACTTGGGTTAAACATAAGGAAGTGGGCTCTTGAGTGACATGCGTCGGCCTGTGCCTTGCCTTTGACTCCCTACACCAAACTGTTTCGGTCGTTGGACTGTCGCAGGGGGATGTCATTGTGACACTACTACTGAACCTAACCCTCTAACCCTAACCCTCTAACCCTAACCCTACACCTGCTCCTAACCCTAACTGTTTCGGTCATTGGACTGTTTCAGGGGGATGTCATTGTGATACTACGACTGATCCTAACCCCCTAACCCTAACCCTAAGGACTTTCTTTTATACGGCTAACCCTAGGTCCTTTCTAACCCTAAGGACTCTTCATAGCTTAATTTCTTCTATATGCCTAATTTTAATTATTTTCTAAAAACAAAACACTAATAATAAAAACTCTGTAAATATGTTTATTTAAATAGAGTGTGTATTTTATTACATTTACTAAAGTTCTATTGTTTCCTTATGTTGGTTGTTCATCTTTGTTATCATTGTTGTTGTTTTTTTAAAAAAAAGGTTATTTCTTTGTTTAAAACAAGATGTTTATTTTGAAATTCAATTTATTGTGATAAGACGTCTTACCCGGAAGTAGTTTTCTTGCTTCCGGGTAACTGCGGCTGGGTGGACCAATGAGAGAGTGTTGCGACTGTTGGGTCAAGTTGAAGGCCCTCCTCCTGCGCCTTGGACTGTGATTGGCCAGGGGAGCTGGCTGTTATAGACCCCTAACAGCGTGGAAAGTTTTCGCTTCGGTCCGCATTGCGAGCACAACGCTGTAACAACGTGCTTACCAGGTTGCCTGAAGAAGGATCTTATTCTCTTCCGAAACGTTGCATAGGACCTGGTTCCATGTGAGTTTTGTGTACATTTTTGTATATTCATGCCTAAACCTAATGAGGGTTTCTTCAATTTTCAGCTCCTGCGCCTAAAGATGGAATTACTATAAGGATCCCCCACTCAATCTTAAACCAAACCTGGTGTAGAACCCTGGATGGGGAATTGAGATGATTATCAAACTAACAGAAAAATTAAAAATAAATAAATAATTAAATGACATAATAATGAAAGATGAATAAATCTAAGTAAAATCAAAAACTTAGTAAAACAAACACAGAAATAATTTGTAGGACTAATTCTAGGCCTAAAGTGGTTTTTAACTCAATTTGACCTTTAACCCCGCACAGGGATCTTATATACAATTTAAAAGAATATTAATGTAATAAATTAGCATAAAATAAAACTAGATTAAATCTAAATAGAATTTATAATTAAAGTAGAACAGAATTAAATATTGACATATTTTAGGCCTTATGTTATTATGAGTGTAATTGACCTTTTGACCTCTGACACACAGCAAGGCTTGATCAACCTTGTCTGGGCCGTCCTTGGGGGAGGGTGTATAGTGGTAATGGCCGAAACACCCTGAGATCTCAAGGTACACTACTGATGATGTGTCCTAAATAATACCGATCCTATTTTATTCAACTTTTAATAATCATATCTTCTTTATATACTTACCTTTATATAGTATATATTATATAATATTATATTAAATATAGTTTTTTATTAAATAATTTAATATTTATATTGTTTAATATATAGTGTTATATGTTTCACTGTTCTCTGCATCTACTACTTGGGTAAACATAAGGAGGTGGGCTCTTGAGTGACATGCGTCGGCCTGTGCCTTGCCTTTGACTCCCTACACCAAACTGTTTCGGTCATTGGACTGTTTCAGGGGGATGTCATTGTGATACTACGACTGATCCTAACCCTGACATGCGTCAGCACTACAACTGCTCCTAACCCTAACTTGAACGTGAGAATTTCGAAAGGCAGCAAGCAATGGAAGAGCAGCGAAGAAAGATTAAACGCTTTGAAGAAGTTAAAAATGTAATGCTGGAAAAGCACGAGTAAAGGCTTATGATGAAACTGAAAGTATTTCTTTAATTGAGAGTTCATCACAAAACATTAAAGCAGAAAGTGAAATCCAAGCAATCCCTGTCACAGCACACAGTTCTTCTCCAGCTCTAAATGTAACCCAATTCCATAATGCTACAATTGTTGGGTCTGTGCCACACATTCCAACAATTATAAACCAAACTCAACAAAGTTGTGGTGAACAACCTAAGGCCACCATAAGCCAAACACTTAAAGCATCAAGTCCACCATTCATCCCTCAAGCCACACAGGTTTCCTCTGTTGATGCTCAACAACAGTCAAATTATGAGCTAGTTGGCATACTAGCAGAAGCAATAAGTGCTAATCGTCTTCCAACACCAGAACCTGCATTGTCACTGGTGACCCTCTAAAGTTCAAAGAGTGGCAGTTGTCATTTGAAACCCTGATAGAAAGGGAAAAACATTCCAAAGAATGAGAGACTCTATTATCTCAGAAAGTATCTCAGTGGACCCACGAAGAGAGCAGTTGACTTTTTTCTCTTAGTGGGGACAGATGAAGCATATGACTGAGCCTGGAAAGTGCTGGAAAAACGTTTTGGAGATCTATTCAACGTAGGAAAATGCTGCAGAAACAAGCTTCAAAGTCGGCCTAAGATAAACTCCAAGGACGGAAGTGAGTTAAGAGAATTTACTGACTTCTTGAAGAATTGTGAAGCTGCGATGTCACAAATAAGGTCATTGGAGGTTCCTAAATGATTGTATGGAGATCAAGAAACTCTTGCTAAAACTTCCAGATTGGTTGATCACAAGATGGAACCGGACAGCCATGAAAATAAGAAGGGCTAGTGATGGAGAATATCCATCTTTTCATGTGTTTGCTGATTTTGTATCCACTGAAGCAGACTTAGCATGTGATCCCATAGCCTCAATGTAAGCTTTGAAAGGTTTGGAAATAAGTAAATCCAAACAATTACACAACCAAGTCGTTCAAGCAAAAACGCTAACAACAAACTCAAGTCACACAAATACTGTAGCCTGTCTTTTCTGCAAAAGAAATGGTCACAGAAACCCCACACCAAGGCCGTATCAAATTTGCACAAGCAGAAAGGATGTGTTTTGGATGTTTAAAAAAAGGACATAATTCTAAGAAGTTTGACAAAAGGAGCACATGTGACAAATGTCAAAAGAGACATCCAACATGTCTGCATGATGACACGTTCTCTAACAGAGTAACTCAAGCAACTTCAAGCACGTTGACATCCCCTATACTACCTGTATGGGTTTCATCAAAGAATAACCCAGACAAAGAGGTTTTAGTTTATGCACTCCTTGATTCACAGTGATACATCCTTCATCTTGGATGAAGTAGCCCAAGACCTTGACAAAAAATAAAAGTAAAGTCAATCTGAGCCTTTCAACTATGTCCGCCAAGTCAACAGATATAGCATGTGACCAGCTGGTAAACCTTCCAGTTAGAGGATATAAGGATAAAAAGAGAATTACATTGCCACCAGTCTATACAAGACAGTTTATCCCTGTCAACAGATCATATATTCCAACGTCTGAAACCGCCTCAAAGTGGCCTCATCTGGAAAAGCTGGTGGATAAGCTACCTCCAATTCTTCAATGCGAAGTTGGTCTACTTATCGGCTATAACTGTCAACAAGCTCTCCTACCACCTAAAGTTCTTGCAGGTAAAGAGAACCAACCTTACGCACAGTTAACCGATCTCAGCTGTAGCATAGTTGGTTACTCGTCTCAAGTTCAAAATCACAATGATGTCATCAGTACAAGTCACAGAATTATTGTTTGTGGTGTATTTCCTGTTTCACAACCAGCAGTTGAACTCAAGCAACAAGTGAATTTTGTATGCAGAACTCAAGTAAAAGAAGTAATTCCAACTGATGTAATAAAGGCTTTGGAATCCGATTTCTCTGAACATGCAACAGATGACAATCCAGTTTCACAGGAAGACATTTTGTTCCGGTCAAAGGTGATCAAAGGCATAAAACAAAAGAAAGATGGTCATTACGAACTCCCGTTACCATTCAAAACAGACAATCCGAATCTCCCAAATAAAAAGCAAAGAGCTGAACACAGATTGTCTTCATTGGAAGGTCGACTCAAAAGGGATGAGAAATACTATAAGAATCAAGAATCAGTTTATTTATATAGCACCAATTTACAACAGGTGTCGTCTCAAGGCACTTCACAGAAAATCAATTAAAATCAAAGATACATCATAACAAATCAATTTGAAAAAGTTTCCAATCTAAGGAACCCCAGCAGATTCATCGAGTCATCGACTTGCACCATTCACTCCTCTGGAATCAGCAGACAGAAACAATGGCTTGTGTTGTCATTGACTTTGCAGCAATCCCTCATACTGAGCATGCATGTAGCGACAGTGGAGAGGAAAAACTCCCCTATAACAGGAAGAAACCTCCAGCAGAACCAGGCTCAATACAAGCAGCCATCTGCCACGACCGACTGGGGGTTTGTAAAGACAGGAAGCTAAATTAGAATCACAGGATACTGAAATAATAGAGTTTATAGCAGCAGTTGTAGTGTGTCACTGGAATTATCTCAGCCCATGTTCTCATCCAAGAAGCTGTCTCAGCTAACAGAACGCCAGCCCAGGTTTGTTTACTATGGAGAGAAGAACACTAAGAGAAAACAAAAGGTTAACAAGGTTGAAATAACAGTAACTAAGTAGATTGGACAAAGGAAGAAAGTAGCAGAGAGAGAAGTGGTCAGATCGTCCTCCAGCAGTCTAAGCCTATTGCATCATAACTATAGAAAAACTTAAATAACTTAACCCTATAGAGTGAGACATGAAGAAGGTAGAGCAAAGGAGAACCGTGTGTCAAGACTGAGTTCTTCCCCAACCGGATTAGGCTGTCTTCTCTACCTCTTCCTAACTATGAACTTTATCAAACAGGAAGGTTTTAAGCCTAGATTTGAAACTAGACAGGGTGTCTGCCTCACGGACTAAAGCTGGAGGCTGGTTACACTGGAGAGGAGCCTGATAACTGAAAGATCTGCCTCCCATTGTGCTTTTAGATTATGTCAAGTTCATGAATGATATTATAACTCGCGGAGATGCAGAAAAGGTGCCAGAACAAGAGCTAGACAACAAGACAGCATGTTACATCCCGAAAACCATGGGGTTTACCACCCTCACAAACCTGAGAAAATACATGTGGTTTTTGATTGTTCTTCACGCTTCCAAGAAACATCTCTCAACGATCATCTTTTGACTGGACAGGATCTCACCAACACACTGGTCGGAGTGTTATGCCGATTCAGAATGGGGCCTGTCGCTATTATGTGTGATGTGGAAAGAAGTTTCCAACAATTTCACGTCAATAAGGAACATCAAGATTATTTAATGGTTTCTTTGGTGGAACAAGGGCGATTTGAACTCCGAACCTTCAGTTTAGAGGATGAAAGTAGATCTTTTCGGAGCAGCATCATCTCCTGGATATTGTAATTTTGGACTCAAATACATTGCATCGCAAGGTAGAAACAAGTTCAGCAAAGAGACTGCTGAGTTAATCCAAAGAGGCTTTTACGTTGACAATGGACTTGCTAGTGTAACATCCACAGCCAAAGCTATAAAGCTGGTCAAAGACTGAAGAGAACTTTACAAAACAGGCAACCTACATCTGCATGTTTGTGCTTGCAACAATTACCCAAGAGGAACAAGCTCTCTCCAAGAATCCGAACATGGCTTTTGGAGAACTCCACATTGAACGTGCACTTGGAGTACAGTGGTGCGTAGAAGCAGACGAATTCCAGTTCAAAATTCAAGTTAAAGACAACCCATTGACCAGAAAAGGGGTGCTCTCAACTGTCTCTTCTATCTATGACCCTCTTGGTTTCGTCGCCCCATTCACATTGATTGGAAAGCAAATACTCCAAACATTATGCAAAGACAAGCTTAACTGGGAGGATGATCTTCCAGACCACATTCTACCACGATGGGAAGCATGGTTGAGATACCTGCCTAAGCTGGCAACACTGAAGATCCCACGAAGCTACTCACAAGAAATCAACATCATAAAGTATGAATTGCACAACTTCTCGGATGTGAGCCTCAACGGTTATGGCGCATGTTCATACCTTAGAGCAAAAAGCAAGGAAGGACGAGTAAGCTGTTCACTCGTCATGGGAAAAGCGAGGGTTACGCCCATTAAACAAATGACCATCCCAAGGCTCGAACTGTCGTCAGCTGCAACTTCAGTCCGCAACGCACACGTAATCAAACAAGAACTGGAAATTGAAATCTACTAGAATATTATTGGACAGATTCACAAGTTGTACTGGCGTATATAAGCAATGACGCTGAAAGATTTCAAAGTGCCAGTGTGTCACTTTGGAGTTACATATAATGAAGTGAAAACCAACTCATGATGGTCAGTCACTCCTCTTGTCTTGAATAGTATTTTCTGGCGGTCTTTTTTTTTGTTGCTTTATACATTATTAGAACTGTTTGTTATTTCACTATGTAGTGGCTATTTGTCCCAAAACTCAAACAAAAAAACAAACAAAGAAAAGGTGAATTCAAGTTAAACAGTCGCCATGGTGCACCGTGGATTCTGGCTTACGCAGTCCAAAAAGTCAAAAATGCAGTTCTTTGTTGATTTATTCCACAGTTTAGGCAAAGCAGGTTATGAGCTGATACAATGACTGAGGACTGACTGACTGGCTAGACTGGTAAAAAAAAAACTTATCACCACCCACTTGCATAATGAGCTGCCTAATTCCTACCTATTTATACTGTGACACACCCACGTCCCAAACTGAAATGAATTCACTAATTAAGTGAATTACTAACCAAAGAACGTATTTTAAATAAATTAAACAAAAATTCTAATTATAAATCAACTAGAAGATAAAAATGAACTAAACAATCTAAATTCTAAGATGTCCTACACACTATGTAAATAAGTTTTAACAGGTTTAGCTAAATAATCGCTGAGTATTATCCTGGTACTTAGCCTTGTTAATTACTCTTGTTGCTCTTTCTTGGAGTTTGATTAGTGTCTGTTGTGCTGTTTTGTAATTAATTACCCAAACCTCTCGGGAGTCACTTAAAAAATTAATTTCACCCCTGGTGCATCCTGTTGGCGTTGACGAGCTGGGCCAGTATAAGAGGAGTGGTGGACCAGCTACTCAACGCCTGAGTGTTTGTTACTACTTGAAAACCTTTTCTCAGCGCCCTCTCTAGTTTTTCATGTTTTTTTGTAGTTCTCTTGTGCTCCTGTTATGTCTCCAGTTGTTCTCTAGTTTTTATGATTTTGTTTGCTACTTTGTTGCTCCCCTTTTCCCAGGCTCCTAACAATATTGTGCTCACCTCTGATTCCCGTGATCTCCCGTGCTCCTTCCCCACAAGATATCTCTCCGGTCCACCGCATCCATCTGGTCTCTCCGCTCTTCTTGGCTCGGCTCGATCTCCCCGCTCCAGCATCACTCCATCCGGCGTGCACACTCCCCTGGACAACTTCTCCGCTTACCACCGCAGAACTGGAACTCACCTCTCAGCTTCCCCCCTGGCGTCAACATCCATCAACCACCAAGTAAGATCTGCCCAATACTATCCTTCTCTCAATATTACAACCACTCACCTGTCCTGTCCTCCACCTCAGTGGTCTCCGGTCTCCCACGTCGCCGTGCGCTCAAGCTTCCTGCCGGTCCCCGCTGTCCCTCTGTCCTTGCTGTCCTCCCAAACATCACCGTTCCCTGCTGTCTCCAGTTGCCGGATTTCACCCCATTATCCTACAATAAAATTCATTATAACTGTTCTCCTGAGAGTTCTCTGTTTATGTGGGTCAGAAGCATAAACAACATGACAGTCAGGCTAAAGAACATCAGAGAATGTTAGCAGATCCTTTGTATGTGAATGTCTGCACATAAGCAGTGACATTTAGAAAAATGCACCAACATATATCTTCTCTTGGGCCTGTCCTGGTGGAGACTGCAGAGGGCTAAGCACCCCTAAAGGTCAAATCCTAGAATCGCCCCTGAAGTGAAGTAATGTTTAAACAGCCTGAAATTGCACATGTATAACAATTGAATACCATCTACTTATTTGTTGAGCACATAGTTTACAAATAACAGTTAGTGTGTATGAAAATACATTTCTATTCAGTAATAGTTTATCATCTTATCAAAGCATTTTGTAAAATCATTAAGGACACTGGGAATAAAAAGTATTAATTGATAATGCTCAAAAAATTCAAGGTATGTGGACTTTATAGAATTTAATTTAGTGTTTAGAGCTGTTGACATTAAATACAGTTCACTAAAAGTGTCTGGTAAAATTCACCCAAACGAACTGATTGTACATTGTTACCTCATATGTTTTCTGGGACATTTTAAAGGTTGGGGTTTACAGTTGATATACACTTACTGATTTTGAATTTTGTTTTCTAATGTTACAATTTTATTTTCTGATGTTACACTGCTGATGCTCCATGGCCTGTTCTATTGAAGCCATATGTTTAACTCATAATTGTAGGTTCTAAAAGGATTGTAATTTTCTTTTTTATCTGGTTTATGCAACACATTTGACCTTCATCGTCAATGCTCAACAGTTTCTATTATTTAAAAACTGAAATAAATTAAATACAGTTTGAACACAGTGATCACTGGCTGCAACCAACTGGTTTCCTACATGACATGTTACCGCATGCAGGGGTCGTCTATGGTTTGATGCTGCAGAACTGCAACAAAATAAGTCAAGTGAATGAACTAGTCTGAAAACGAGTAACTTACTTAAGCCAGTAGATGGCGCAACATATTTAATAATGAACGGAATTAAAGTTCATGATGGTGTAAATAAAACACAAAATCTGAAAATCTCTAAACAGTAACAAACCTTTAAATCATTTGAGGCAAGAGAACAGGGTGTGGCTTTTGTACATTAATGTTTTGAGTCATTTCAGGTTGAATCATTAGTGACAAGTTGGTTGCAGCAGCATTTGACTCGCGGTGTTGGGAGGACAATGATCCACGCTCTCTGATGTGGTTCTGATCATCCCTCCCGTGGGTGGGAAATTTCACGTGGTTTGGAAGTATATAAACTTAGCGTGGGTCTCAGTGAGCAGCTTGAAGCTTCTAGTCACGAAGACAGACAGCGCGCGCGCACAGACACGGAAACACGCGGGACACACCGAGCGGTAGTTCAAAGAGCCGAGTGGCGCGTGGCGACCGGCTTCATCCGCAGCGCGCGCGCGTCCGTTTGAGATGAAGTTGACAGAAGAAGGAGAGTCTGCAGCTCTGCGCTCCTCCTGCGTGTTTAGGGATGTCTGAGTGGATTTCTGCAGCTCTGCTTGGTTATCTACTGGAACGTGGACATTTGTAAGCTGAATGTAGCTTTGATTACATCCCGTGTTTGAATAAATTAGGAATATACTTTTATTGGACCTTTGGGGAACAATGAGCTTATACGGCTTGGCGTTGTCATTGGCTGCATTTGTCATGTACGCGCGCAGCGGCGCTCTGAGTGCCACGGAGCTCCCGAGCTCGTCCCGGGAGTCGTGCGCCTCCTGCAGACTCAGAGCGCCGGATCAGTCCGAGCGGGTCAACATCGACTTTGTGGAGGCGGTGAAGCGGCACATCCTGAACCGGTTACAGATGCGGGAGCGGCCGAACATCACGCACCCTATCCCGAAGGCAGCCATGGTGACAGCGCTGAGGAGGCTGCACGCCGGCAAAGTGCGGGAGGACGGCCGGGTGGAGATCCCCAGCTTTGACGGCCAGGCCGCCTCCAGCAACGACGTGCAGGCAGAGAACTCGGAGATCATCTGCTTTGCCGAATCAGGTAATAACAATTCTCCCGGCATGAACTCCATCAACGTTATTTCATGAAATCCGTGCAACAGGTGAGGCAATGAGCCAACATCAATCCTGAAGGATTAGATATTCTTTTTCTAAAGCCTAATCCTGTCTGGGTTATGGACACAATAGATGAGGCAGTCACAACAGAAGTTTCAAATGCCATAAACTAATGAGATCGTGCAGAGTCATCATTTTCATCCTCTTATTACATCATAGCTCCCTCCTGTAAATCCTGGAACTGCTGCTAAATCTCCATGTTTTACTCTGATGAAAATCAAAATAAATCCAAACTAAAGTCGGGTCCTTGAATTACCTCCATGTGCCACGGTCAGGATACAAAACCTCTGCATGACATGTCCTCTCTTGACCACTGGTTCCACTCTGTAGTGCAGTGCATATGTGACGACCACAAAAGTTTCACATTTTGTGTTTATGGAAAAAAATTGTAAGAACAGAATAATTGTCTTTTATTTTAAATACAAATTCTTGTAATTTTATTTGAAAAAGGTACCCGGAAGAATTTGCATTTCTTTGTGTAGTGGTTAATTTTCCCAATTAATGTGTAAATTGCAATGTTTACTCCACGCCAGCAGGGGGCAAGGGCGGGTTCCGGTTTTAGTGTCTTGCATTGCGTTTTCCCTCATTGCTGCAAGATCCTTAAAACTGGCAAGCCGTGTCCTCATCTCTCTCCTTTTTTTCAGGAACATACCTGTTAACCAAGGTGCTATTGCTACGGTACCCGTTAGACAAAACAGCCTCTAAGTGTGTGTATCTAACTAGTTCTCATACATCCTCATTCATTTATCACAAAACTACACATGCTGTCTTTGCATATACAGTTGCTGGCACACCTAAAGCCATCTGTGGCCCAAAGAATCCAATAATTGTTTGCCAGTGCTGGCAAAACAGCCTGTTTGACACAAACTGTTGGTTTAACACACAGAAAAACTTGCAATTAAAGGCACCACCATGAATCGACTGCCAGCAATTAGTCTGAATGAACTGAGAGCTCCTGCATCTCCAGTGGAAATGATCTGACAGAACAACAAACGCTGAGCGCATCATGTCAGTGTTTATTAGAAACATTTCTGAGACATTTAAAGGAGTGTGGGTGGAGGGCTGTGCTGGTGGGGTAGTTTTGTGCGTGTGTGTGTGTGCACGATTGCAATGGTGAATTGAATGCTTTTGTTACTCTAGAGGTTTGTTGGCCCACTCTTGTTGCTGCTTCTTGTGTTTTTAAATTTTTTTTTTACCAGTCCTAATGTTACTCACAGCTCTGAGCTTTCCGTTGCCATTGTCCCTTCAGCCATAGTCCCCACTTGCCTTCTGGCCAGCTGGCTCAGAAGTCCTCCTCTCCTAAGATCTGATGCTGCCAGCGAATGGCATGGCCCGGTATTAGGAGCCCAGAGTGCTCTGAGGTCAGGGAGTTTCTTGTTTTAAGGTAGAGTCAGTAGGATGAGGGCAGTTGTTTACCCAACAGGTGGTATGGATAAATGTTTCACTGGCTTTGTGTTTGTGTCCTCTGCCTTCCCTTATTACAGGGTGAACTGTGGTGCCTTTGGGGTGTCTTTGCAGTTGTGCAGTGGTTAAAGCTTTGCCAAAAGGCACTGGAGCAGGTGAGATGATGCCAATCTCGCTTTATACCCTGCGATGCACCCATGGGTCTTTGCTGAGGGATTCTATGTCCCGTATTCACAGAAGCGGAGCGAGAAGCACAACTGTTGAAAAGAAGTGAATGAAAGCGAGGTCAGCAGCAAAGCTCAAGTCAGTGCTTCTTCATGGCCCTTTTTGAACCCAGCGGGAAAAAAACTGTTAAGACTTTTTTATAGGAGATTGTTATTGGTTCCACCAAATAATCAGATTAGTGTTTTTGTTTTTTTCTCAGAAGATGTCTCTTGGCCCAACTGGACAAGGTGCAGCCAGATTCTCAACATCACAGATATTTTACATTGTCTTATCGGCCCCTTGTCTGTGGTCATGTCGTGTGTCATGTCCTGTTCTTTGGAGATTTTTTGGAGATGTAAGTTTCAGGCCATTGAGACTCAAGAGTCTGGATAGTGAAAGACAGGAAGTTATGTTTTCTGAACCTTTAGCTGTTGACTGGTGAAGGACATTTAGCTGGGATTGTGCTTCTGCCAGGCTGTTTATTTCTAAAGTTTTAGGATTGAGCTGTCTGTCTCTATAACTGGCCTATTAGATTGTTTTAAGATATATTTCTTACACATGCATTGGGACCGTTTGTCTTGTAAAATGTATTGATATGACTTTAGTCTTCAATCTGTGCTATTTATATAATCTGAATTCAACTGGAATTGGTGCTGATTTCACATGGTCATGTCTGTGCATTCTGGGTTTGGGAGAGCTGTAGCTCAGGTCACTCAGGGCCGTGGTCATTAGTTGCCCTTCCCTTCCTTACAATAGCTTTGAGCAATGAGCTCTGGGAGCTTCATCCTCCCCTCAAACAAGGTGCTGCAGGTGGAGACACGCTAAAGCAGTTCCTTACCTTTTCCAAGCCCACCCAAGTTTTCCCTGTGCTGATAAACTCTAACAACTTAATTTCCAGCGCAGGTCAGGTGAGGCGTGTTAAGGGCAGCACCTTGTTTTTAATGCTGGATGAAACAAGGTGTCTATGCTAAAATTAAATCATTACATAAAAAAAAGAAATCTGAAAGTAACTGGGAGGAGTCTGTTACTGAAAAATGATTATTTTAACGTGACTATATCTGAATTCTTCAAATCAAGGTTAATTTAAAATGTATTACTTTATTTTTAGCATGAGTAACAAAACTTAAACACTTATTTTCCTTTTGTTGAGGTGTTGAGAGTACATTTTGTTTAGTTAACAAGAACAGCATCCATCTTCACCACCTTCATGTTTATTATTGCGCCTGTTGCTCTGGTGTGCCCGTTTTTATCAGCTCGGAGCAGTTGAGGCACGTAAGGAAAACTGTGCTGAGAGAGGGAAGGCTCCTCACTTGTAGCCCTGAGGTGTGTTTACAATGTTTGCAGGCAAGAGCAGCGGTTCAGCTGATTTCTTTACGTATTCACTTTGCTTTGTGATATTCTCCAACTGTTTCATAGATATAGTTGCCATCTTCTAGGTTGGGCGTGTATATGTGCACGGATTGATGCAGTAGTCCAGGTTCTAGCCGATGTGCTATAGAGAGATGAGCTGGTCTGAACAGGTCTCTTTGTAAATGTAAAGCTGTGGTTTAAAGGAGGAAGAGGCAGTTTAAGAGGAGGACGGGCCCTTCTTTGGTGGCCACCTGTTGACATTGACACACACTAATCAGTCACAAAACAAAGTGATTTAACTTCTGTCAAAGACACTGCAGGAGCACATTGTACTAAAACCCCTGAAATTGGATCATTTGTGAGACATCATTAAATGGCTGAAGAATAGGAACAAGGAAAACAGTACTGGGGGGCAACTTTGGAAACTCCGAATCTCTTCATTGTGCAGCTGCAGAAAGTAACCAGTGTCATGTAAATGCCTTTTATTTTTTGTCTCATGGTGCTTTTTGCTGGAAGAGACACATGTTTCAATGCCGTGCTGCTTGTCTCCTGGAGCCTCATGTAGAGCTTACCACTGTCACTCTCCACTGCTCTCACTGGAAGGATGCAGTGATGGATGAGTTTTCAACAAACTCAATGACCCCC
>JAVLVB010000723.1:13771-26795 GCA_032876305.1 Orestias chungarensis
ACCATGTCCACCAGGACCCCCAACACCCCAGACTTCTCCCCCCTCAGATCTCCTCCCTCTCCTTTTTGGTCCTGTCAGTCTCTGTGGTGGACTTGAAGCCAACTGGGCTTGATCCCAGAACTGGCCTGTCAGAGCTGACCTATCAGAAGCTGCCACCGGGGTCACCTGATGCAGAGATGAAAAGTAAACTGAGAGGACAAATCTTAAAAGACAAAGCAATGGTCTTTTTCAACGTCAGCATGTGTAGATGTGTTTATGTGAAGTGAAATAATAAATCTATGTTTCAGTCATGTTGCACTGAAAAACTAAGGGGTCTGCAACCACAAGTCCTTTCTTTCAGTGGAGGATGCTATAAGTTTGGACATGCTACAACTGGCAGCTAAAGGAAAAACTGCTGCTTCATGTTCCTGTATCTGAAACAAGCCTCTCGGTTCTGATCACACATAACACATATCTAAGCATCAGTCCTGACCCTCTTCACCCTATATCTTTAGGAAGTACAGCCCTGTTCAATGTCTTCCTTTACAGGCGGCAGGTGAGTGTTGAGCAGCCCAGTGACCTCTTAACAGATTTAGAAAAAGGTCAACCAGCAACTGCAATTTTCTACTTATCTGTAGATTTAAATTCAGTCAAAGATCTTTAGGATGTTGTGGCATAGCAGAGGAGACTACATACTTTGGTTATCAGTTATAGATAGAGTAGCCAAAAATTATACTCAAGTAATAGTAACACTACTTTAAAATATTTTACTCAAGTAAAATAAAAAGTAGTCATGCAAGAAATGACTTCGGAGCAAATACAGCGTTTTGACTTAAGTACTGAGTAACTTTTGAAAATGATTGAATATTACAGGCCGCATATACAACTTTGTGCATGTGTTGGTATGGTATATTTGGTTGACCCTCAAATAGCTCAACACTTGTTTGCACTTCAGTGGGATCAGGAGAGTAAATCTGACACTTTAAAATAAGATGAAACAAGTAGAAGTAGAAATTACGAAGGGGTGAAGCCACTTCTAGATGTCTTTCCCTTTAAAAGGTTACCTAATTAGTATTTCACCTGCTTATTCCCCACCTATACTTAGAATGTGATGTGGATTTAGTTCAACATAGAAAAGCTAACAAAAGTTTAACATTTTGCAAAATAATTTTTTTTAAAGTCAGAACTAAACCAGCCTCAGAAAAAGGCTTCAGAGGCTTCAGATGTTTAAAATGAAATTTGAGAAACTTAGTGGGAATTTTTTTGTTACTGGTGTAAAAATCATTACCTTCACATGTAACTGCCCCTCTGGTTTAAAGGGAAAGGTGGACCAAATATATTAAATGTAACTTTTCACATAGGCCATGCGCAATTTAACATAGACAAAAGGCTTTAAGCGATTAGGTTTGTTGTACCGTGTGCTAGGGTTAGAGCTAAAGCTGCATCAAGCTATTAGAGATTTGATTTGGGAATATCATATGTTGAAAACAGGAACCTGTTGTTTGTTTTGACGTGAAGTTCATTACCAATGCCAGCCAAAAATTTTACTTTTATTAAGTCAGTGTTTTACAGGAAGTCTTGTGATATGAGGTATATTTTTCTTTTGCATTTTGCTTATCAGAAAGGTTATTTTTTGTATTTGTACTTTTCACATAAAGACTAAATATGTTTCAAAATAAAAATAAATTTTGTCTGTACGGGTGTGCTTTATATACTTCTCTCCAGTTTTGGCATTTAAACAGAAATATGTTCAGATGTATATGTCATAATATGTAACTACTGCACTCTAAATTAAATTGAGAGGTTCTTATTTCACGGTTTAAGGTGACAGTTCCAAATGTGTTGAACCATATTAAGCACTAAACTGGTGTGCTCAGGGTTTCCCAGTAGGAGTTTTTATTGGTTTTCTAACATGAAAATTCAGATCACCTAACTTTGAGGAGCAGAGATATCAGTCCGATGAAAATATTTCCCTGTACTTGACCATTAAACAAATTAAATGTACTTTTCTGTTGGTTTTTTAGGTTGTCCAGCCTGGAACAGTTGGGAAATGGCATCTTTGTTTAGATAAGGGATTGATCAAAGTATCATTTTCTTTTTTTCTTTCTTCAACAGATGAAGAAAAAAACACTAAAACTGGTCTGTACTTCCTAATCTCCAATGAGGGCCAACAGAACCTGTTTGTGTCCCAGGCCAACCTTTGGCTGTATTTTCGTCTGCTTCCTGCTGGACCTGAGAAGGGAATCCGGAAGAAGGTCACCATCAAGATTCATTACCAGCAGGCCGGAGCTGAAGGCCTCAAAGAGGGTGGTGTTGGCCGCTGGATCCTGGTGGAGAAACGTGTGGATCTAAAACGTAGTGGCTGGCACACATTCCCACTGTCAGAGGCGGTGCGGGCTGTGTTTGGCAAGGGCAGCCGGAGGCAGGATCTGCAGGTGCACTGTGATGGCTGTGAAAGTGTTGGAGTGGCTCCGATACTGGTAGATCCCAGTGATCCGTCCCACCGGCCCTTCCTGGTGGTGCGTGCACGTCAAACGGACGGGAAGCACCGCATTCGTAAGCGGGGCCTGGAATGCGACGGCACCATCGGCGGGTTATGTTGCAGGCAGCAGTTTTACATAGATTTCCGCCTCATCGGCTGGAACGACTGGATAATTGCTCCAGCTGGTTACTATGGTAACTACTGTGAAGGAAGCTGCCCCGCCTACATGGCAGGTGTTCCTAGCTCAGCTTCGTCCTTCCACACAGCGGTGGTTAACCAGTACCGCATGAGAGGGATGAGTCCGGGCTCAGTTAACTCCTGCTGTATCCCAACCAAGCTCAGCACAATGTCCATGCTGTACTTCGATGATGAGTACAACATCGTGAAAAGGGACGTTCCAAACATGATCGTGGAGGAGTGTGGCTGTGCCTGAGTCTTCCTTTGAGAAAGAATCTCTGCATTTAGCGCATGAAATAGTTTTCTATGCAGGCCATCAACTCTATATATCCATATCTACTTCAAGTACATTTTCCACCATACTGATCTAATCCATAGAAACACAACCACAAGCTTTGTGTCCACATGAGTGTGTCAGGACGAATGAGCGTGTGTTTATCTAACGTAAAAACTGCCTGCATTCAGTAAAGAAGTGAGAAGCAAAGGATTTTCACCAAATGATATGTTGCTCTAGTTTGCCATATCTAGTCAAAAAACAATGGCCCATCATCTCCTCTGAATGAAGTTTTTATAGAAGCGCTTAAAGACAAAGACAGGATTAACTAGACAAAATACTGGTGTCAACACCAACCCTCACAAGTACTTAAAGCACAAAAGGAATGTGTTTGCAAAAAGCACTATCAATTCATCACCTTACACAACTCAGAACACCAGCACTTCTCCACTATGCGGACAGATACAGTCTGACTGTGTTTTTTGTGGTGGAATTAGATCGGCAGCGCTTATTGCACTGCAACATTACAGCCTCTGCTGCTCAGCTGTGACTTAACCCTTGTGCTGCAGTGACATCTAGACGGAGAAAAGAGATTCACTTTGCCTGAGTCGCCTGCCTACAGCTTGGTAGATAATGGACTGCATACTCTACAACTAGTTCCCACCAAACAGTTCTCTACAGTGCAGTGCAGAATCTGCACGAACCGACCTGAATACCCTGAATAGCACTTGTAAAAATATGCCTTCCTAGAGGTACTGAGTGTCTTTTTGCTAAACAAGTGCCACATGAGCTATGCAATGTGTAGAACCCTACAAAATCCATAATCAAAATGTTCAATCAGACTGAACTGGATTTGTCATCTTTTTATCCTTAAGATACGTTTCTATTCCTTAACTGTTTAAAAATACTTGAAATGTGATCTTTCGCTGCCGTTCCAAAGCGACTGATTATTGTGATGTTTGCACTGAGTTGTTGCAGAATTAGTGATCCAGAAACTGCCATTGAAAAGTTATTTTTATATAGGTAAATTGAAATAAGTTTCAGATGTATTTTACACAATACATTAAACCAAAGAGGCCAAGATTTTAGCTGTTGTATTGAGAGTATGAGGCAATTCTTGACTGTTTGTAATAATTGTTAAAAAAGCCTATGACTGTATCAGGGTATGATGGATGGACTTAAAATTTTCAGCTCACTTTTCATTCTTTTTGTACAATAAACAACCTTTCATTGTTCATTATATATGTTTTTTTTATTTAATTAAAGTTATTTTTAGTTCACTTTGAATCATTTAGTCAGATAAATATCTTATGTAAAGTTTATGTGATATAAATGCTTTCTTAAATATTTTACAATTTGAATATCATTGTGTTACCTTGTGTTTTTCTCCTTCTGGGTCTGGTCTGAATCTCAATTCTCCTTCCAGCTGTAAGGTGCTTTGCGATGACACCCACCCGACGTAAGAGTCGGGTTCAAATCACTGCCAGAAAAACACATTTTAGTGTTCGTCTGCACTGGTCCAGGCATGAAAATCTCTACATTGTGAGTTTGGTTTGCTGTGAAATGATTTTTTGGTAAATTTTACTATTCTTAGACATGTAAAAGAATACAAATTATGTTTCAAAACAATTACAGGTGTAGATTAGTTTATAGCTACTTCAGATAAGATAGAATGTTTTTGTTTTTTTTATTCACTTTTTAAAGAAATCCATGATGACATTAGTTTAATCCATTTTAACACTTATGTATTGTAATTCTTACAGTTCTTCAGATTGGTGAACTATTGTCTGGCAATAGCTTTCAGCCTTTCATTTTACAATCTAGAATAATACACAATAAAAATTTGTTTTAGAGGACACGTTTTGCTCAGTGTTCAATATAACAGATGTGAAACTTTGCGCTACACCAAAAGTTACCCTAAGTCGAGTTAAAATTATTTATTGGGATGTGTATTTTATCCAAAAGTAGACTTCACCTGTTTTACCAAATCACCCTTATTTTTTAATCTTTATCAGCATTCAGTGGTTTGTGGTCAAAAGCTTTTTGTTTTCTAATATTCAAAACCTGTTTCTCTTAAGCTGTAGAGAAAATAAAGGTCCAGATATTACTGGTGTAAGGTAGTGGGATTTTTTCCTGTGTCTAAAATCTGGTTAATCTGGTTAATGGTTTGATTTGTAATTTAGTGCATTCTTAGCTGCATCACGTTCTTGTTATTTTTAAAGTAAATGCAACATTTTCATAATTTTGGGAACACTTTATGGAACAGCACAAGGCTTGCTGATTGGTCCGTAAATGTTTCCATTTAGTCCTATCGTGTGGCACAACATGTACTATTTTCTTGCAAGTTAAACAGCACTCTAGTGATAGGAGAGAGTTTTAAACAATTTTTAACTGCAGGAGGTCTGATGAGTCAGTAAGAGCAGCAGCAGGAGAGCTCTATCTGTTTATTCTGACAAAAACATGTCAGTATTAATGATTTGATGGACAAGCAGATAGGCAAGAAGAAAATAACAGCCTCAAACAGTCGAGGTTGTGCTTGTACTTCTTTAGATAAATGGCATTCTTTGCTCAGAGGGGGGTTGTATAGCTGTCTTGTCATGCTTCTTAATGCATGCCAAGATTTCCCCAGCTGGAATGTTAATGATGCTCAGCTTGAGCTGCAGGCCATTAAGCATGCTGCTGGTGAAGGCTGTTCTGCAGTCCATGTACCCATTCCATCAAAGCTTACATTACTGACGTGGTTAATTGCATGTGAATTGAATTCAGATTAATATGAGCCACAAATTTACCACACTCTAATGATGATAGATTTGCATTAGCACGATCTTATCCCCAAATGTGCAACAAAACCCCAGAAAACACACACTTTCAAATCCCAAAACCTATTTTTATCAGTTAAAACAAATGTTCTTAAAGCCTTCACACATTTAATGCTGTTTTAGGTTGAGGTCATGGCAGCGGCAGTTCAGTGGGACAGCTGCTTTATCTCTGCAGTTGTTTATTCTTCTGAATCAGCTTGCATCCACAAATGAATTTTTAACTATTTGATGCCTAAAGCCAGGCATTCCTGTGATCCACAATTGGAGTTTGTTTCCTTAAAGAAAGAAGCATCAACTGCCTTTGCTCTTATCTCTGCACTTTTATTTATGCTTTGAGCCACTTAAGACAGAGGATTATTCCAATAGTGTTTACTTTTCTACAACCCAAAGTGACACTTTGACCTTTGTAACATGGGCCGTGCTCTCTTCAAGCTGTTTCTCACAGGTGGATTAATTGGAGGAGTACAAAACAAGCAAATTGCGAGCAAAATCGAGCAACAAACTTTATGGAAATGTATCAGTTTCTACAGTTTTTTTCCTTTTAATCGTTGTGTTTTTATTGGGTTAACACAAATAATAGTAATCATGATCAGTTCAACAAAGTGAGAGTTACACAAGTAACACTCAAAATCAAAACCCTTTTCTCAGCTTATTTCACAAAAAAAGTTCCATTGAAGAAGGGTGGAAGGTTATTGAGGTAGTGTGAGGACTTTTGTGGGTTCACAATGACTTCTTAAACAACCAAAGTCTTGTCAGCACTCTCCCAAGAAATTGTAGGATGATACAGCAGATAGAATGAAAGGTTGGGGCTTTGTTTGCAATAAGACATGTGCTGCTCCAACCTATTTAAAAAAAGAGTTTCTCATGGGATAATGATCATAACTGAAAGAACAAGATCTAGGACACTCAGTAGGTTTAACTCAGAGTATGATCTCCCATCCGGCCGGACAACACCATTATCTCCTCCAGAAAAAAACAAGAGAATGTCACTGAAGGTAAGAAGGTCTAGGTATCGTTCCTTGATCTGTAATGTCAATAAACTGAATACCTACAAGACCATGGATGTATTTTAGTCTATTCTATTTAGTCTTTTCAACAACGCAGGACTAAATCTGCTGAGTGCCACAAAAAATAGTACATTCTATCATGATTTAACATTTCTGTTGAAGAAAAGGATTAGAAGAAATGTCAATGAAGAGTGTCTACCGACAAGTATATGCTGGTCATGTTTACCCTTTCATCTGTAATTTAAATGTACAGGAAAGTGTAGCGCCTCTAGTGTGGACCAATATGAAGTGAGCACTAACATCTACTAGGTTTGGTAGAGGAGATGATATTTTAGAATAATGACCACAATTAAAAGTAGAATGAACTGGTGATTTATTACTCCACCAAGTAGAAAATGCACTTGAAAATTGTACAACAGTACTCCAATATACAATAAAATAAAATAAAAAACCCCAAAAATAAAATAGAGCTCTTCCCCAAAAATTATGATTTAAGTTCTGTTCAGTTGGTTTTACTTTTTGTTGCAACCGTTGACTACCCGGGTAGTGTAAAATGTATTTGCATCTTATCTGGATCCAATGTGTAATGAGAGTTCAGTCAGGTTCCACAGGAGGATGTGTTGGGCTGGCCACACCTTTCAACACCACTCGCAGTCACCATGGGCTGGGCTCGCCATCATATTTCGAAGATGAATGAAAAAAACAATCTACACGAAAAGTGCAGAGAGTAAACATTCTGTTCTATTTCTAATCATCATGAGACCTCATCAAAAGAGCATTAGAATTAACCATTCAAATGAATAACCATTATAATAAAATGTGTTTCAATGCACCTTTAGGCACACTGATGGTTAAGCTAAGTCAGCCCTACAAGATATGATGAATTACCATGTACTTTTACATTTATCAACAGAATGAATTACCATGTTTAACAATTATAAAATATATTTGGAACATTAATTTGTTAAGTAAAGGAAATATGTTATTACTCTTTAACCTTGTTGGCTTTTAACCTTTTTAATCTTCAATATTAAATAAATTTTACCTATTTATCTCTATTTAACATTAACAATGAATTAAAATTTATTTAAACAATAACTATGTTTTAATCATGAATTTACAACCAAAACCATGTTTCTGTGGCTTTACATATATTTCCAGCCATAAAATGGCTGCCTTACATCAATATAAATGCTAACTCAGGTCAAAGAATGTTAGCAATTAGCATGGATGCTAGCGCTTAGCATACAGGTTTAGCATATAGGTTTCCTTTATAAAAAGTACTTCTTGCAATGATACAGAGTGCACCAAAGCTGGTAAAACATTAACACAGAATCATGTGTCTCCCGATTGGTTTTTAAGAATTATATCTGACCGTATAATCATGTTTTTCATGCTAATATCACATCTTAGCTATGAGCTAACAATGAGCATGATGATACACACTGAGCAGACTCACCGGGATTTCTCAGTAACAAATGGTCACTTCTCTGGTTCACAGCCGTATGAGAGAGAGTAAGCTCGCTTTGCTCAAACCAATACAAAGAGTGTGGTTCAAAATGGCTGACTGTGACCTTTACACAGGCTCGAGCTGACACAGATCGAAACACTGCACCCTATTGGACATTGTTGGTATTGCTACTTAAACTACACACACAGGTTTAGTAGACCATTGTTTCATATGGGTTACACCCTCCCCCCTTGAATTAGCATGAGTCCCTTCATGCTCTTGAATATGACCAAAAGCTTCAAGTGCTTTGTTAAAACTGTCCAGAAAGTTCTGGGCAAAGGAGACTAAGGGTTTACCACACTGCGTGTAATGAAAGCGATCAGGAGGTCGACGTGATCTGTCTGACCTACGAACAGAGTCAGCAGTGTCTTCTTGATTCTGCAAACTTTCACTTTCAATTTCATTGAGAAGTTCATCCTGTGGTTCTTTGTCTCTGAGATTTTCCTCATTTGTCATATCGTTGTTTCTTGTGTTTCCACTTTCATCCGACACATCTGGTAAGTTCCCATTTTCATTTGTCAAATCCAGTGAATTTCCATTTCCAATTGTCATGTCAGGTATGTTCTCATTTTCCATTTCTTGTTCATTTCCATCATTTCGATTTGGTCCCTCACTTGTTCGGCAGATTTCTTGGATTTCAGTTTCAGGAGTCTGTGGAATAAGATAAGCAGGTAAGTGAACAGGAGTAGCAGGTAAGTGAGTAGGATTAGGAAGTAAGTCTGGAACTGTTCCTGTTTGTTTTGGGATTTCACATATTTGAGTGAATTTGTCTTCAAAGGTGACAGGAAGTGAACAGCAAGACTCCTCATCAGGGGAGTCAGAGTCAGGGTTTTCGTCATTAAGCCGAGGTGGACTTTGTCTAGTTTGTGGTTGTCTAATTTTTGGTTTGGGCTGTTCATTTTTGTCTTCCTCACTCCGGTCACCACAAGGGAACAGATCCCTATGCAATGTTCGAGTTGGACCAACCCCATTCATGGGCTGCACAGTGTACACAGGTAAGTCAGACACTCTGGATAGGACCTTGTAAACTGTCTGCTCCCATTTGTCAGCTAGCTTGTGTTTATTACGAAGCCGCATGTTTCTGACGAGGACTTGATCACCGGCCTCCAAAGTAGATTCTCTCACTGCCTTGTCAAAGCGTTGCTTGTTTCTACCCGCAACTTTTTTGGAGTTGTTGGTAGCGATTTGATAGCTTTCTTCCAGGCGTGCTTTGAGATTTTTCACGTATTGAGAGTGGGACTTTGGAGCACGATCGCTGAAAGGTAAGTTGAAAGCAATGTCGATTGGGAGCCTAGGTTGACGCACGAACATTAGTTCATAGGGGCTGTACCCAGTAACCTCATTCTTTGTGCAATTGTAGGAATGAGTTAAGGGTTTGACATAGTCATGCCAATGGCTTTTGTCTTTGTTTTTCAGTGTACCAAGCATCGCTAGAAGGGTGCGGTTAAACCTTTCGACCGGATTTCTTCTAGGATGGTAAGGACTGGTTTGGACTTTGCTAACACCGAGGAGAGAACAGAGCTCTTTTATGAGCTGAGACTCAAAGTCTCTCCCTTGGTCGCTCAACAGACTTTCTGGAAACCCATAGTGCACGAAAAACTGCTCCCAGAGTGACTTTGCGACTATTTTGGCTTTTTGGTCCTTGGTTGGAATAGCGACCGCATGTTTTGTAAAATGATCGGTTAAGACCAAAACATCTTTTGTGTTGTGACTGTCTGGGTCTATGGATAAGTAATCCATACACACGAGTTCCATTGGGCGAATGGTTTCAATGTTTGTGAGAGGAGCACAACTCTCAGGAGGAGTCTTCCGACGAACACATCGGCCGCAGGATTTTATTCGTTGCTCAACATCGTTGGACATTTTTGGCCAATAAAATCTGGACCGAATGAGGTCAATGGTTCGTTCGAGACCCATGTGTCCCATCTCATCATGTAGGGAGGTGAAAATGGAAGGTCTTAGGCAAGTCGGAGCAACAAACTGGTAAGTGATGCTATTTTCTGTATGTTGTTTTCTGTAGAGTAGGTTGTTTTTTATCGTTAGTTTTTTCCATTCTTTCAGCATGAGCTTGAGTTTGGGAGAGTCGGAATGAGTTATTATCGGCTCCTTACCAGCTTCCAACAGAATGATAACTGCTTTGATGACGGGATCAGATTGTTGATGCTGTTGGAGCTCTGCCTCTGTAAAGGTAGGTATAGTTGGACTACCAAACATTTCAGTTTCATACACATCAGGGACTGCATCGGCATGAATTGCGCGAGATTCAACGAGGACAACAGAAGTCATTTTCAGTTTGGTCAAGCAGATGACGGTTACATAAGACATTGACAGTGTCATCTGAGATGATGTCTTGGCTTGGTGAAGTTGCCAGATGATGAGAGGTAAACTGTTTTATTCTCTTTCTTTCCTCGAGAGAGGCAGGATCATCCTCAAGAGTATCATGTTGACGTCTCGAGAGACTGTCCGCATGTTGGTTGCTCTTGCCTGCACGGTATTTTATGTTGAAGTTGAAGGTTGAGAGCGCCGCCAGCCAGCAATAGCTAGCAGCGTCTAACTTAGCAGACGTCAAAATGTACGTCAGGGGGTTATTATCAGTTATAACCTTAATGTTGTACCGTATAAATAGTCCTGAAACTTTTCAACTACTGACCATTTTAAATCGTGAAATTCTAATTTGTGCGTCGGGTATCTCTTTTTCGCTGGGTGAGAGCCCCCGACTAGCGTAGGCAATTACCCGCATTTCGCCTTCCTGGTCTTGGTAAAGAGCTGCTCCTAACCTAGTACTTGCATCAGTATGAAGCACATACGGTAACTGGGGGTTAGCGAATCCTAGAATTGGCGATGAGGTCAGTTTTTCGATGATTTGCTCAAAAGCTTGTTGACAGACATCTGTCCAACGGTTTGTCAACGGCTCTTTTGGATTGTAATAGTGTCCTTCTTGGCAAGGACTACCTTTCTTGTTCTTCCTCGGGGGAGGGTAACCTCCAGTAAGGTCATTCAGGGGCTTTACAATCTTGCAGTAGTCTTTTACAAACCTCCGATAGTACCCCGTGAAGCCTAAAAATGATTTGAGGTCCGTGAGTGTCTGTGGTCGTTGCCATGTTCGGAGGGCTTGGACCTTTTCAGGTTCTGTTTCAACACCTCGACTTGAAACTATATGCCCCAAATAGCGCACAGCGGTTTGGAAGAAACGGCATTTGTAGGGTGAGAGTTTCAATCCGTTCTCTATGAGCTGCTGAAGGACGTGAACAAGGCGTGTCTCATGCTCCTCCAGTGAGCTGGAAAAAACAATGATATCGTCCAAGAAAACTAGTACTTCCTTGAGGTGTAGGTTGCCCATACACTTTTCCATCAAACGCTGGAACGTACTAGGGGCGTTGGTAATGCCCTGGGGCATAAGATTAAATTCGTAAAACCCCAATGGACAGACAAAGGCGGTTTTTGGCTTGTGTTGTTCCTCCATGGCATTTTGGTAATAGCGTGATTTAAGGACAATTACTGAAAACCCTTTTGAGCCTGAGAGGGCTGAAAAGGCCTCTTCAAGATTGGGAAGTGCGTATGCATCGCGGATTGTGAAGGTGTTTAGCTTACGGTAATCAATGCAGAGGCGCACTTCCCCATTTCTTTTCCGGACAACGACTATTGGGGAAGAGTACGGCGACTCTGATTCTCGTATTATTCCTGCATCAAGTAGGGTTTTCAAGTGCCGTCTCACAGCCTCATAGTCGTTTGGATGGATGGGTCTGGACTTTTGTTTAAAGGGTGTGTTGTCATTTAAGTTTATGTGATGTTTGACTTTAGTTGCATTACCAAAATGAAGGTCATGGCGGGCAAAAACATCACCATACTCGTTCAGTTTTGTTATTATTCTGTCTTTCCATTGTTGTGGAAGAGGCGACTCTCTGAAATCGAAAGTTAAGTCAGGATTGGAAGATTGATTGGTCGAATGGACTTCGGCAACGAAACATTGGGTCGGATCTACACCATTAGTGGAAACAGGTGAGTGTTCATAGATGTGCTCTGGAGCATGCAGCTCAGCAATGACACAATTGTAGGGCAAGGTTAGGTCATGCTCTGTCTCGTTTCTCACCCAGACAGGCAACCTCTGATGATGCTGCTCGGTTAGGTTCACAAGACAGCAATCCACAAAGATTCCCCCCGGTAGGATGTATGAAGAAGGAGTCTCTACAATGACATACCTAGAAGTGCTGTGGGTATTTACATAGCCTTCTACGAGCACGCGATCTTTTGCAGGAATGACATGCTGCACTTTCGCTTTAAGAGTCATGAAGCCCATTTTTCCAGTTGAGTTCACCGTGTTTCTGAGTTTGAGTGTTTGAAGGATTTGTCTATAACCATAGACTTGAGAGAGTTCATTTGGATTTTTACCATCACAGTACTCATTGTAAACTACATCGAGAACATTTGTACCAATAAGAACTAGCCCACTCCTGAAAGATGGCGGAAAACAAGATGGCGGCGCACAGTAGTGCAGCGGCTTCTCAGGCTCCTAGTGAAAACCCTGAGTTACGTAGTTTTTACGTCAGTTCCGAGCCCAAACTTATGCGCCTTATGCATATGAGTTATGGACGGACTGAACTTTGTAGGTTTAAGGACAGTTTGGTCACTAAAAACCTAGATAATAACATCAGAGCAAAACTGGGCAGACTACGGCTCCTCCGGACTTCGGCGTGGAGGAGCAGAGGCCGGCGGAGGCGATGCAAGCGGCGGCAGAAGAGGGGGAAGCGCGGCGGCGTGCTAGCCAGGCTAAAGGCT
>JAVLVB010000723.1:77890-90646 GCA_032876305.1 Orestias chungarensis
GTTGACCACTTCCACCGCAGATCCTCCCATGTGCAGGGGGAGGTGGGCATGCTTGCCCCTTCTGAAGTCCACAATCATCTCCTTGGTCTTCTTTACATTAATGCAGAGGTTGTTATCTCTGCACCAACCCTCCAGGTGTTCCACCTCCTGCCTGTAGCTGGACTCATCACGGTTTGTGATGCATCCAACCACTGCTGTGCCTGGATGGATAGGGGAGCAGTCATATGTGAGCAGTGTGAACAGGAGGGGGCTCAGCACACAGCCCCGAGGGGAGCCAGTGCTGAGGGTGATGGTGGGGGAGGAGATGTTGTGAATCTTCACAGACTGCGGCCTGTTGGTCAGGAAGTCCAGGACCCAGTTGCAGAGGGAAGAGCTCAGTCCAAGTGAGGAGAGTTTGTAAATCAGAGTCTGAGGAATCATAGTGTTGAAGGCAGATGTGAAGTCCACAAAGAGCATACGGACGTAGGAGTCCCTCTGCTCCAGGTGGGTGAGGGCAGTGTGGACCACGGAGGAAATGGCGTCCTCTGTGGATCGATTTTTCCTATATGCATACTGATGTGGATCCACAGTGACATTGATGGTGGCTTTGATGTGGGTCTGACCCAGTCTCTCGAGGCACTTTGTGACTATCGGTGTGAGGTCTACTGGCCGATAGTCATTCAGACCTGTCCCTGCGGAGCTCTTGGGGACCGGGATAATGGTGGCGGTCTTCATGCAGGTGGGGACAGCTGCCTGGCTGAGGGAGGCGTTGAAGATGTCCTCCAGCAGTCTAAGCCTATAGCAGCAGAACTATAGAAAAACTTAAATAACTTAACCCTATAGAGTGAGACATGAAGAAGGTAGAGCAAAGGAGAACCGTCTGTCAAGACTGAGTTCCTCCCCAACCGGATTAGGCTGTCTTCTCTACCTCTTCCTAACTATAAATTTACCAAACAGGAAAGTTTTAAGCCCAGAAACTAGACAGGGTGTCTGCCTCTAAAGCTGGAAGCTGGTTCCACAGGAGAGGAGCCTGATAACTAAAAGATCTGCCTCCCATTCTGCTTTTAGAGATTCTAGAAACCACCAGTAAACCTGGAGTCTGAGAGCGAAGTGCTCTGTTAGGGACATAAGGAGTAATCAGATTTCTGATATACGATGGAGCTTTATTAGTGAGGGCTTTATATGTCAAAAGAAGAATCTTAAAATCTATTCTAGGTTTGACAGGGAGCCAATGAAGAGAAGCTAAAATTGGGGAGATATGATCTCTCTTTTTAAGTTTCATCAGAACTCTTGCTGCAGCATTTTGGACCAACTGTAGACTTTTAATTGCATTTTGTGAACTTCCTGCTAATAAAGAGTTACAATAGTCCAGCCTTGAAGTAACAAATGCAGGCGCTAGTTTTTCAGCATCTGCCCTAGAGAGAATATTTCTAATTTTTGCTACATTCCTAAGGTGAAAGAAGGAAATCTTTCAGAGTTGTTTTATATGGGACCTAAAAGATCCTGATCAAAAATAACACCAAGGTTCTTTACATTGTCACCAGAGGCCAACCTGATTCTATCCAGGTCAAGTGGCTGACTAAGCAGTTTCTTTTTTTAAAGGTTCAGGTACAAAGATAACAACTTCTGTCTTTTCAGAGTTCAAGAGCAGAAAGTTTAAAGTCATCCACATTTTAATGTTATCTAGACATGCCTGTAATCTACCAAACTGACTGGATTCATCAGGATTTATAGATAAATACAGTTATGTATCATCAGCATAACAGTGGGAATTAACACCATGCTGTCTGATGATTTTACCAATAGGGAGCATGTATATAGTAAATAGAATTGGGCCAAGTACAGAACCCTGTGGTACTCCACAAGTAACCTTACAATGCAGAGAAGATTTGTCATTTAGATGAACAAACTGGGATCTATCAAACAAATACGATTTAAACCAGCCTAGTGCTGTTCCCTTGATCGCAGCAGTGTGTTCGAGCCTTTCAATGAGGATATTGTGATCGACTGTGTCAAAAGCAGCACTGAGCTCTAACAGAACTAGAATAGACACAAGTCCATTGTCTGAGGCCATGAGAATATCATTTGTCTCAGTGCTATGATGAGCTCTGAAACAACCAGAACCTGGATCAGTACAAGCAGCCGTCTGCTGGGACCGACTGGAGCTTTACTAGGTACCACGGCTGCCTACATCAAATCCAATACCCTGATACTAGCCTACAAAGTGCTCAGGGGTATGGTTCCCATCTAATTGAATACTTTACCAAAGGTTTATGTCACAGCTCCGTCGCTTCAATCATCAATGGATTGTGGTCTAGCAGTGCCTACACCACGCTTGAGACAATCCAGACTGTTTTCTTGTGTTGTTCCAAGATGGTGGAATGACCTACGAAGCGCCAGAAGAACAGCAGCGTCCCTGTCTGTCTTCAGGAAACTCTTGAAGACCCACCTCTTCGAAGAGCATCTGCTATCTTAACTCTTAGGGTTGTGGTGAAGGCACCTCATACTGATCCAGGTTCTGGTTCTGCTTGATGTTTAGTCCTGTTAAAGGGGAGCTTTTCCTCTCAACCGTCACTACATGCATCCCAAGTAGAGAGTAAAGAGATTTATTCCTCCACTGTCACTGAATGCTGGAATGACTCATTGACTCAAAGCAATCTGCTGGGTTCCTTACATTGAAAAGTTTTGAGGCTAATCCTAATGAACTGAGTTGATGCAAATATTTTAATAACTAGGACAAGTTGAAACTAAAGTATGATTGGATTATTAGGAAGTCTGAAACTATGCAAACTAAACTGAGTTTACTTGATACTGCTGGATAGTTAGGCAACTGATTTGGTTACTCTGTAAGAACATGGGATCATTGGGGGGTTTTCTGGTCGAGGAGGTGTTAGACACTGGGAGTCAACACACTGGTCCTGAGAAAACTTTTACACTCAACTGAGTAATTACTTTTTTACTCAAAAGGTTAAAGGAAATTGTATTAAAAGATTAGTAGAGGAAAAAAGATTAGAGAAAAAAAATATGTCTGCTTATGTAGCACTTTTTAAAAATGAATAAAAATACTAAACATAAACCGATAAATTAATTTATTAAATTTAGTGTTTATTGCTTACATTTTATTTCATGTTTATAGAATAATCCAAATCATGATTTTATAAGAAGTACCATTACTGTAAAATGTGGCCCCCTTTGTTCTGTATACAGTCATTTTGTAGTTCAGGGCAACAATTACAGTATTTTATTTTTAGCTCCTCTCTGAGCTCACATGGACATGGGTGTATCATGGTTTCTTTTCCTGTTTTTTAAAAGAACATCACCTGGAATCTCTGACAGAACAAGTTATCACATGTCTCATATCCTCCTCGTTATGGTTACACCCATTCCCCTCCTGTATTTTCTTTTTACTGCTTTGAGTTCTGAGGAAGTAAACAGCGCTGCATACTTACAGACATAAAGAGTGGACACCAAAGCATTGTTGGCGATGAGGGATCAAAGACCTATTTCTGGTCAGAGGATGATTCCAAGATTGTTTGCCTTAAACATGCTACCACCCAACAAAACTGCAAGATAAAGATCTCTTTAGAATCCCCAGTATCAGTTTGTACGTGCAGCTGAAGTCCTCTAATCCAAAGAGAAAGCACCAGAGAGCAAATTAGCAACTGTTTGAAATCCATTACAGTATTATCAATAACTGCTGTTTATTTTAGGAAAAAGATTCAGGAGACTTTACGTCATACTGCGGTCTATTTTCCCCCATATTTGGGGTTAAATGTGATAAAAACATCCCTCTGTTGTCTCAGATAAGTAATGGTTCTCATCAGACCTGGTTATCTCTGTTCTCAGCTGTCTTTGATTCACAAAAATAGAAATCTGTTGGCAGGCAGTCTGTTAGTTTTTTAATAATCTTCAAAATAAAAAATAAAAACATAGATTTTATTGTTGCCTTCAATACCTTATCATGGGAGAGCTTATTATCCCAGGGGTCCCAGGCATTCTTTAGCAGGACAGAGGAAAACCACATTCCTGGGGTTTTCATGTTTTATTCTCCTGTATCAGTTTTTCATATTTTTGTTTTTATTACCTTCATCTCTCTGTTCCTTTGCTTCCATTCAGTCTCACCGTGAGCGCACATCTCAATCTCACTAACACTGTTACACCCTTACTCTTATTTAATAACTGTTTTCCATAACATCCCCTAACTTGTTGATTATTTCCTGCATTTAGAGCATCTTCAGTGACAACAACATAAGAAAATCACAACAAATTGTTCACCCCAGCAAAACGGTCAATTTAGCTTGAGTAAAGGTCAAGCAGAGTTAACAGTAAATATCTCGACAATAATAATTCTCAGTCCTGACGTGGTTATGAAGGACTGTCTTTTTCTGCTTAGCAGCTAATGTTCAGACTACTGGGTGTGACCTAATGCAACGGCTACATTGCTTTTGATGCAAACTGAAAGTGAAACCAAATGTAGTCTGTTGACATTTAGAGCTGGACGTCAAACCCCAAAAGACTTGTAGCCAAACAAACTCATAAATGATATTTATCTGGGGAACCGAAAGAAGTTGACATCATGAATATGTTTAACCCATACTCTGTGTCTCACATACGTTTTAGTTTTAAAGTTGCCATGTCACAAAATTTAGTGACCTTATATAGGGGTCAGTAATAGGTTGTATGTCACTGAGAGAATACTGACACTAATGCAAATTTTTGGAATAAAGGTTTCAGACACAGTTTACCACAATCATTGGTAGAAAGCAATCCAACTTTCTCCACATAGGAGTAAAACTGTTAATCACACAGGTTGTGTCTGAATCCAACCTGCCAACAAATTCAAAAGCCACTGAGAGGAATGTTTTCAATGTTAATAAGATGTCATGGTTGGCTGTTTGTTTGTGAAGATCAGCGCTGCTGGTTTTAGGGTAGTAACGATGTCTCAGGTCTAAATCACTGCTGCAAAGTGAACAGATACAAGGATAGATCAAGAGTCAGTTTGTTCCATTGCATAAGTTCTTATGTCTTCAGGATACACAAATCAACTATCCTTTGGTGAATACACAGAGGTACTTTAAGCAGCATGTGAGTTATAAGGTTTCAATATTTGTGGCAAATATAGATTTGGGAGGAAAACTTCCTCCCTTGTCCACGACAAGCCTTTTGTCTGTCCCCTTCGGATTTTGTTGGTTTGGCTGAAGCACTCTCAAGCCTGCCCGCTTCCTGTTGGTGTTTGGAGCTTCCAAGGCCTGTCATCTGCTGTCAGGTGAATTACCAGCTTGTTGCCAATGCTGTGAGGACTCGCCAGTTTCCTCGTTCCCTGTAGATGCCTGGAGTTAACCAAAGACTGTTTCCTGCTGCCAGTTAAACTACCTGCTTGTTGCTACGCCTAAAGAAATAAAGTACTTAAAACTCTACCTGACGTTGTACTGCACTTGGGTCCTAAACCAGTTCCTTGACAGAAAACTGTCAAATCCAATGGAACGATTGAAAAGTTTATAATTTGGTTGCAGTTTAATCACTTCATTGGTTAACCCATCTGGAGCCGACTCTCTACCTACCATTCACATTTACTGTAATATTTCTACACCAAACATCTTTCTGGGTATACAACTTTATTACCAGTGATTATGGGACTGTATAAATTCCCCTAAATCCCCTCTATGCCCCTAAGTTAGTTTTTATCTTAGTGAATCTTTATTGGCAGGTGATTTTGTGTTTTTATTTAAGTGGGATGGTCAATCAAGGAATCAAGGAATTTTATTTGTCATCACATCACATCTGGTACATGAGGTGGGATCCCACGGTCCACTTTACACCCTGATAGCAATTTTAAATAGCTACAAAATAAGAATAATATAATAAAATATAAAGAAATATAAGAGAAACTGGATTTTGACTACACAGAATCTAAAATATGGGACTTAGCAGCAATGATAATTCAGAGTGCAAAATTTGCTGTTGTAGCATGGATGGTTAATAAAGTGACATATTAAGTGACATATTAAAGTGAGATATTAAAGTGAACAGTGCCGGTTAAATGAGAAAGTGTTTTTCATTTGTAATTGTCCTTGCGTGTGTTTGAGAGTCTCACACTTAATGCTCTGCAGCCTCCTGCCTGAGGGGAGCGGGACAAAAAGTGAGTGTGCTGGGTGTGTGGGATCCTTCATGATGCCGGAGGCCCTCTTCCTGCATCTGGAGGTGTAAATGTATGTGGTGCTGGGGAGGCTGACTCCAACAGTCCTCTGTGCAGCCTTCACCACTCTCTGCAGAGCTTTCCTGTCTGCAGTGGAGCAGCTTCCATGCCACACGTTGATGCTGGAGCACAAGACGCTCTCCACCACACATCTGTCGAAGGAGGTGAGAACTGAGCTCCCGAGTCCAGCTCTTCTCAACCTCCTGAGGAAGTAGAGCCGCTGGTGCGCCTTCCTGACCAGAATGGAAGTGTTGTTGCTCCAGGTGAGGTTGTTACTCAGGTGTACACCCAAGTACCTGTAGCTGCTGACCACTTCCACTGCAGATCCACCCATGTGCATGGGGAGGTGGGTATGCTTGCCCCTTCTGAAGTCCACAATCACTAGGCTAGCAGATTATTGAACATTTAACTTGTCCAAATGCCAAAAAAAAACTTTTCTTTATATATAAAAACAAACTGGAATATGAGTTTTATGTTTAGTGCTGCTACAAATATGAAGATTCCCATATCCAAACCTTTCACACAGAGAGAGAGAGAGAGAGAGAGAGAGAGAGAGAGAGAGAGAGAGAGAGAGAGTGTGTCCTTAGACCAGGGGAACTCAAATAGAAATAATGAGGGGCCATTTTTTTTTCAGTGACTCAAGGGGCCATTTATTGGGACAGTGTATGATAACACATCATAACAATATGACGTATGTATAATATTCATAACATATTTTATAATGTAACATTTCTATTTATTAAAAACAAAATTATTACCTAAAATAAAAATATCATTTTAATCTGGGCATATATTAAAATAAATAACTAAATAAAACCAACCCTGTTCAAGATCCAGAAAAAATTGCCTTCAGGCAGCCCATTTCTAGTGCTTTTACAAACTATGCATCTCTAGAACTGTTTAACATTTCACACATGTCCCTTTAATGGGAGAAATGGCCTCTAGTTTCTTTGGCCAATGTTTCAATCCTGGGTTAAATGGTGTGATTGACAGGGAGACACACTGATGCATTTGCTTGTTGGTGAGGCGACACTGGTACTGATTTTTAATTATGTTCATATTTGAGAATGCAGATTCACATCTGTATGTGCAGCCAAACACTGTTATTGTTGCCATGGAGGCAACCCCCAGCCTCGTATTGAGCTTGCGGCACGTGATTTCAAAATAAGAGCGGGCAGGGCGATTGAAAAACATTTTCAAAACAGCCCGTGGGCCATTAATACATACCCAAAGGGCCACAAAAGGCACACTGGCCGCTATTTGATTATGGGGGCTATAAGTTAAATGACAAGTGGGACCCCGTAGTAAACCTTTGGCTGACTTAGAACAGTTTTGTGTTCAGTCTGTCTGAATAAAAATCAATGGGCGTCTTTTTAGGTGTTTGTTTTAAAACATTTCAGAAATAATGTTTCCCCTTCCTTAGGATTTCCATCCTCTTGTTTGTGTTTTCCCAATAGAATGCATTCAAAAGAAGACCATCACATTAATCTGTTTGGGATATAAATACTTTAGCAAGCTGCTGTTTGTGACATCTCCTTACAGACTACCATGTTCAAAGTTCCTCTTCCAGAGGTATCTTCTAAAGCCATTTCTACTTAGATGTGCACAGATGTATCTAGACTGAAGCTTCACTACAGAACGATTCTCTTCCATTCAAATCCTCCTTCTTTTACCTGTGATGAAACTAAAACTACCTGTTTCTTTGTTTTTTTTGTTGAGTTGAGGCCCACAGGAGGAGCTGGGCCCCCAGCCAACACAAGAGAGTGAAACCAGAGAAATGGCAAAGCTCCTGGGAGCACGGTGGAAGGCCTGCAAACAGGACCATGGAGGGATTTCTGCTGCGAGCCAGAGCTTCCTTCATTCCCACACATTGATGCCGGTGGGGGGGTTATTTCAGCAGCTGGAAATTTTAACCATACTATGCAGTTTTTAAAATGTTCTTATTTTTTCTGGCCTACCAAAACAAATAGAAACATGTAAAGTTTGCTAAACTCCAATATGAGGCAGTGAGATAAACTTCAGAGCACGAGGATCATGCAGACCATTCACCCAGCAAAGAATGACTGCTCTGCAGCTCCATAAACACTTCAGCCTGTCAGATGAGGTGATGGCTCTCAGGTGTGCAGGTAGCAAGGGTGCTTTTAATAAGGATCCTCTCTGAAACAGACCTCCCACTTCTTGCTTCTCTTGTGAAATCTCTCCCCCTCGCTTTCCCCTCACAGCTGCATCCAGTTTGTAATTCGCTCCTCTCCGTTCTCTCAGCATTCACCTCTTCTTCATTCAGTCCTTGCTGGATTCCCCATTACTTCCCTGTCAAGTCATGCGTCCTGGTCAGTGGTTGTTCACGCACCTTGTTCATGTGTTCTACTTGTTTGTTGTAAGTAATTTTAATGGGTTGCAATTAAAATCTTACCATCCACCCACTGCTTCTCTCCTCCGCATTTGGGTCCTACAACACTGAGCCATTGACAAGGGTAGGTGCTCAAAGATAATCTGAGTGAAGCTGTTTGCAGATGATGTTTTCGTTTATTTAAAGTATAAATCTACTCACACCATCTGGTTCTGTTTAGAATAAGTAATTAACCTACACCCAACTGCTTACAGCAAATATTTTTTTATCTTTATAATCATTAGTACAGAGTTAAGATGTTAATAAATTGTCGCATCGATGTAAAATAAAAAAATTGTACTTCCTGCACAGTTTTTTTAGTTTGTATTCATTATTTAGTGAAGCTTTTTCAGTTAACGTTTTTACATTTTCTTCACCATTCCAGCAGGTGTTTTAGTTTGTTCAAAAACATAAATGGCCAAAATCAGGTCTTCTTGTTGATGTGTTAACATGGAGCAGAGTGGACAAGAAAAACACAGGAGAAACATTTTTGGGGAAACATCAGGAAGATGATCCCATTTCAAGATAAGTTTCACTGAGGTGAAAATTTTTATCTTGTTGGAATATGATCAAATGAAAGATCAACACACTTTAGAGACGTCTGGTCCCACCTGCTGCAGGGATTGATTCAGGGTTAACAGGCTCCTGAGCCAAACACTTAATCAGCTTTATTACTTCTGCCTCTAATACTGGCTTTTAAGCAGAAAAGAGGGATCAGATGTGCCAGCTGTCCAAAACACCAGCACCAAAACAACACCCAGTCAACAGGATCACAATCACAACCTGTTACTAGAGCAATAAAGCAAAAATCACACAAGTCATCTGAAGACTGATGTGGGCATTTATAAGAATGATTGTAATATATGCTGTTTAAAATCTCTTTTGTGTTTAGGGAAAAGTCCAGGACCTTCTACCTTTAGGTCCTTTTGCAGGGACTCGCTCTTACCCATTTTCAGTCTAATGACCCAACTGAGTTTCCCCCTTTAAGGCCAGTCATCCGACCTCTACTGGTAATTACAGAGTTCTTAAAAGAGGCTAACTCCATATTAGTCCCAGGAGCAAACCTCAGACACCACCTCGGCCTTACGTCACTTTTCTGTCTGGGTTGATACCGCAGCAGCGGCCGCAGAAGCAGAGCTAATCTTGTCTGATCACACACCAGGTTTTTTCTGCTCAGAAAAGGCCAGGAGATTGTGGGGCACAGAAACAAAGCAACTAGAATCAGTGTGGCATGTTAATTGTCTACAAGTATTAACCGTTTACTTTACAAACACTGACTTAGAGGATTAAAAATGAACACTTCTATCTCTGGGATCTCTGGAGTATGAAGGTGTTTGAAGGACAGCTAAATACAGTGCACTAGGTTTTTACACTTGCAGAATTCATTTTGGGGTTCCCTGAATGTATTCTTGGAGCAGGTGCAAGTGTATGTGCTGGAAGGTCTACATCTAACAGAACCAAAAATGTATTTATTTATATAGCGCCAATTTACAACAGATGTCCTCTCAAGGCACTTTACATTAAAATCAATTAAAATCATAGATACATCGTAAACAAATCTGTTTTTCTTTTGTTTCCAATCTAAGGAACCCCAGCAGATTGCATCGAAGGTTATCCAAGTATTTGACAACAGCAAGAACTATGTTCGCATTCTTAACGTGTAGAGCTTCTTCTTGCAGGTGGGCCGACTTCAGCGTTAGCTCATGTTGCTGAAGTTCATGGTCATGATCTCAGGGTCCAGTTGTAGTAAGTTGGGGAGCCTAAGAGTCTCCTCTATGTTTTTTTGCAGAAGATGTTACTCATTTGTGAGAGGGTATTAGGCCTGTGAAGAAAGGTCACACTCTAGAAGCAAGTTTCTTGATCTTCTGACCCATATATGTTCTTACCCTCACCTCCTGTCATGAGATATGGTTTAGAACTAAAACAAACAATTAGAAACTGTCATGTTGTTTAAGCTTTGGACCCACAATAATCAGAGAACTCTCAGGAGTACAATTATATGAGTTTATTGAAAGGTGTCTGTGTAAATCCAGGAGCTGAGATTACGGGCACTTCAGGGAACCAGAGACAGCGGACACGGAACTGTTCAGCAGGGAAGCTCTGCGGAGGACGGGAACGACCTGGGAGACCTGAGACCACTGAACGGTAAGTAGAACAGGTGAGATGATGCGGAAGGAGCGTGATGAAAATGGAATGGTCTTACTTGTAAGGTGGATGGTTGACGCCAGGAGGAGTGAGTGGTGAGTCCTTTAGTTGATCCAGGTGGAAGGTGTTCCAGGGGGTAACACAGTAGATGGAAGTTCCTGGAACGAGCAGACCGAGCTGAGCCAGAGGAGCGGTGAGACCAGAGGATTGTATGACCGGTGATAATCTTGAGAGGGTTCGAGCACTGAGATGTTGAGAACCTGCGTGGAGCGGAGGGGATGGTGAGGAACACAAAAGGGGCAAAAAAATAAAGTATCAAAATAAACGCTGGAGAACTAAGAACTAGAGACAAACAAACTGAAACTACAAAACTAGAGAACTTGAAAACGCTAAAGAATGAACTAGAGAATAGAAACACTAGAGAATTTCTTGTAAGGTTGACACTGAGAGCAAAGGTTACCATAAGCGACTATATTCAGGCGCTGAGTAGTTGATCCACCGCTCCTCTTATACTGGTCAGCTGACGAGCCTCAATCCATTGCACCTGGCAGGTGAGCAGGTGCACCGCAGAGAGCTCAGGTGACCCCCAGTGGACAACCAGTGAAAACGCACTAAAGGACTCCGCCTGACAGAAACAAGACTTCTCGTTAGGATTCCTCTAACCTAGTTGGAGAGGACCAAGGCTCTATTTGATCAGAATATTAATTTTGATTTTGTCCACGTATTAATAACTGCCATGCATACTAACCCTTACAATTCACCGTTTGGTTAGAGAAGGAATTGTAGATTCGACAGAAAATCCAGATGTTTTTGGGTTGTCTGAAGCAAATGTGTTAATCTGGTTGTTTATTGGAGAGAAATTTGTGTTTACAACATTTATTAAACATTCTTGGAATCATCTTTTATGAATTTTTCCGAAGGCATGTAATTTTTCTTATACTGTGTGTTGCTTGGAGGCCATCTTGGTGGTGTTATGTGTGTTTTGGCTATAGAGTCTTGTAGGAATATGCAGTCTGTGTACCATATTGTGATGTGTGACACTTTATTAAATTAAGTTAAAAATCTAATCAGAATATAATCTAATTTACATGCCTGTCACTAACCCAGACCCTAAAACAAGACTTAAAGACACAATGCACAATAAAAACCTATCTGATGGCGGAAAACAAGATGGCGGCGCACAGTAGTGCAGCGGCTTCTCACGCTCCTAGTGAAAACCCTGAGTTACGTAGTTTTTACGTCGGTTCCGAGCCCAAACTTATGCGCCTTATGCATATGAGTTATGGACGGACTGAACTTTGTAGGTTTAAGGACAGTTTGGTCACTAAAAACCTAGATAATAACATCAGAGCAAAACTGGGCAGACTACGGCTCCTCCGGACTTCGGCGTGGAGGAGCAGAGGCCGGCGGAGGCGATGCAAGCGGCGGCAGAAGAGGGGGAAGCGCGGCGGAGTGCTAGCAAGGCTAAAGGCTAATGCTAACCAGGCTAAAGGCTAATGCTAGCCAGGCTAAAGGCTAATGTTAGCCAGGCTAAAGGGTAATGCTAGCCAGGCTAAAGGCTAATGCTAACCGACCCCCGATTCCTTCACTTTTCCTCTCCAACGTCCGCTCTTTGGACAACAAGCTGGACCTGCTGCGGCTGAGGATCAGTGCTTGTGAGGACATGAGGAACTGCGCAGTGATGTGTCTCACAGAAACCTGGCTGAACGACACCATGCCGGACTCAGCCTTCCAGCTCGCCGGCCGGCAGCTCTTCCGTGCGGACCGCAACCAGCTCTCCGGGAAAGCCCGCGGGGGCGGACTATGTGTCTATATCAACAAAGGTTGGTGCACAAACTGCGTGTTGGAAAACAGCCACTGCTCCGAGGCTGCAGAACAGCTGACTGTGAAGTGCAGACCTCACTATCTGCCTCGGGAGTTTACGGCTGTGTTCGTTGTTGCTGTTTACATAGCGCCGGATGCTAATGCTAACATCGCGCTGAAGGAGCTCCATGACAACATCAGCTCGCTTCAGAACAAGCACCCGGAGGCTTTCTACGTGGTAGCG
>JAVLVB010000723.1:119463-131185 GCA_032876305.1 Orestias chungarensis
CCCCCCCCCCCCCCCCGTCAGAGCGGCTCAGCGACCCTCAGCAGCTTCTGTTTTACTTTCTCAGTCGTTCCTCTGGTTCCACTGATCAAATGTTACAGGAAAACAGTAGAAACGGAAGAAAAATCCCAGAATAAAAACTTCACTTTAGATTTTACATGTAGATCCGACCTTTTCTGTGGGGGGGGCTGCTTGTTTTAGGGGGGAGGAGAAAATCTCCAGGGTCAGATCCTCCACTGTGATTGGCTGGAAGAGACACCCCCCCCCCCATAAAGGAATGTCCTCAGAGTCCCTGAGCAGCTTTCAGTTGTCTCAGGTTTCACAGAGACGTGTGGAGTGGGAACCTAATGGGGGGGGGCCAATAGCAGAGGTTCCAGGCTGAAGCTCGTAGATGATTTTCTTGTATTCGATTATGGGATGTTTTGTGTTAAACTGATGCTGCTGCTGTTGCAGACTGGCCACAGTTGATTTCGTTCATGGACTTTGACTAGGACAGTGTAAGCCATGAATCTGCTCATAATATACCATAATGTTGTGGTCTTACTGGGTCGTGTCCTGGGTTGTAGGTTGTACCCCCATCCCCCCCCCACCTTATTCCACCACTAATCTTCCTGAGAAACAGATTCCTGCTTTTCTCTCTCTGTGCTCCTCTGACCAAGGGGGGGGGTTAAACAGCCGGGGTCATGCAGGCATGACTGCATCAGTATGAAACCCCCAGAGGCCCCCCATCACTTTAACTCCCCAGCTCTGTTTTGTTCCTTTTAGCTGCGCCTCTGCTAAGACACTAAAGCAAAGCTAACATAGAGTTAGCGAACGTTTGCTTTAATGCTCATCAGTTAGCTGTGAAGAAGGATGGATGCGGCCATCTTTAACGTCTTTAACTGGCAGCAGCTGTACCAGATCCACACAACTGACTTTACTCTCCAGTTTTAGTTCTCGTTTCCTTTAGCAAACGCCAACATTCTGAGAGACGGACGAGGTTCAGGACAGCGCCGGCGCTCTTGGAGGTCGGAGGACAGAGGCGCCAGTTTGGAAACGGCGAGAGGAAAATCCATTTTTAGATTTCTAATAAATCCAGTTTTGATTTCAGATCGATTCATCGCTCAGGGTTAGTTGGGGGTTAGTTACAGCTGTTAGTCTAACAAGAAACCAGCAAAGCGCCACCTTCAGGTCAAGTCCTGTAATCACAGCTAGCTGACTGGGTTTACTGGTTCTACTTCTGGACGGTTCACAAATAAAAAGCTAGGTCTGGAATTATTTGACCAATAGTAGTTAGTAGTGGTAGTTCTACCATTACAAACTAATACTAACTACCACTAGCACTAGTGGTAGTTAGTAGTAGTAGAGTCTTCATTTCTAGACCCTGCTCGGTTCGCCGCTTCTTCTTCTGCTGAGTCACAAACATGTTCCAACTGTAAAACAGTCGAGTTTACAGAAACATCCTGGGTTCTGGTTCTGACCGGCTCTAGAGGCGGACTGTTCACCTCGTGATAGCCGCCCCCAGAGTCTGGTTGATCCAGCGGTTCTGTGACGGGTGGGCAGCTGAGAGTGGATTTGGACAGTGGGGAGTTCTGACTGAAACAGACGAGATGATGCGGCTTTCGTGGTTCTGATTGACCCAGAACTGAACTGGGTCAGGAACGTTTCGGCTGGTTTATCCAGCACATGTTCTTCCTTGATGCGACATGGATTTAAAGGACAAAATAACGACCATCGGCTGTGGAAGCTTTGGGAAGGGAGCAGAAGCACTAGCAGTCAGTCTTCCAACGTCAATCGTCAGTTACTGATCCTGCTCCGTTATTGTGACGGGAGAAACGATGAGCTGATCCTCTGAGATATGAACAATAATCCAGAATAATCCCCGTGTTAGAGAGAAAGGAGGTTGTGGAATGAGTTAGGGTCAGTTTTAGGGTTGGGCATCAATAGAAGGTCCTGTCCATATGTGTGTCCTGTCTGCCAGGTGATTTCCCCGTTAGCTATGTTAGCTTAGCTTCAGAGTAAAACGATGATGGGAGAAGCTGCAGACTCAGACGTGTTTGTCGCACGGATCTGAGCTGCACAGAGGCGACGAGTCCGTCAGCTGTTATTGTTACCATAATCCATCATGGTGGACGTTACTGTTTACGTTTCCAGGTTTATTTCTACATCAGGTGATCACCTTCTGTAGAACCGCCTCATCCAGGAACTAGACCCACCCGGGTTCCCACGGAGAAACAGGGGGAGGACCAGGGAGAGGGTCTGGACCGGTGGGGTGTGTGGGGGGGGGGCTTTGTTTACATATCAAGACATTTCCTCTAACTCCCAGGAAAAACTGTAATTTTCCTCTCAGTGCTCGACTGTTCCATCGCTCCTCTCTGTAGGAGGATAAGCTGTAATTATAGAGCTGAAGTAGCTGTTATCCATGAGGGGGGGGGGCTCTGAGTCCAGTTCAGACATCTCCCATCTATGACACTGACTGATATTGTGTTTGTTGTGATATTGCAGGAGTTTGTTGTTTCTGTTTCCGTGCTGATGTAACATTTAGCCATTAGCTAACATAACATTGAGCAACAAACCCAAGAAAACGGTAAAACACAAACAGAGTCTGAAGATGAAGAACTGCTACAGATTATTGTCCAGAGTGTCTTAACAACATGTAATATCAATAAATGTGGGTAAAGTGTCCTCAGTGTTTTTTACTCGTGTATGTTCAGTGCTCCAAATTTAAAGATGGTGGAGCGGGTGGAGCCACCACTTGTGTATATAGAAATATATGTTGATCTTACCTGTGACGCTTCACCTGAGGCTGTTGCTCCACTACCATCTTTAAATTTGGGGCTGTGTTTGATGACATCGTGGATCGATTACTCCTCCCTGTGACGTCATCGTAACAGTTTTCTACTCGTACCCACAAAATTAAATTCGTGTCCACAGATAAATTCCCCAGACTTTTCACTCACAGCTTTTAGATTCATGCTCTTATAAAATCTATAAATTTGTTGTAACCAAAACTTTTTTGACACAAACATAAACACAGCAGTTAGAGTTGTGCTCGCAACTTGTTGACAGTCATCTTAATCCATACTGGAGACGCCTGGTCTGGAGAATACCTGGTGAAGGTAGCTCAGAAAGCACGGAGACCTTAAGCGTTTGCTTCATGAACGTTTTAAGAACCGGAACCAGAGTGAAAAGAGAGAGGTGGAGATGCTGAATGTGGCCAGGATGTGGATTTAGTCTGGCGGGACGAGCGCAGAGAGGAGGACGTTGGTAGGACTCTCCAGGCCCGGTTTACGGTCTGCTAGCTTCTCCGTGTGTGTTATGTTTTGCCCTGATTGGTGCTCTGCTGCTTTAAAAGATGCCCTGCATGCAGCCGAGAGAGGCTTCTTCCCTTTCCCTCCTCAGAACCTGATTTGGTTTGGTTATTATCTTATGGTTGGGTTTGTTAGGTTTGTTTGCATTTACTTATTTCTGGTTAGTTGATTTTTGCACTAATCTATTTTGGGTTCTCATTTCAGGTATTTTCCTTCTTTAGGTTTTGTTTCTTTAGCATAATTTAATAAATTCAATTTTCATTTACTCAGAAAATCCTTGTGTGGCCTCCTTTAATGTTACCCCACCAAACAAGCCTGGTGGACATAACATTGTGGGGGCTTGTCCAATTTATGTGGACTAATTATGCTTGATTGGCCTCATTGTTGTGTTCAAGTTGCAGTTACATGCCCCTGACTTTGGTTTTCCTGTGTTGCAGGTTATTTGTAGGTTTTTGGGCTAGTATATGATGTTTGGAAGCTTACTAGATGTTGGACATTTTAGAAGTTCCATGTGTGTTGTTGGAGGTCCATGAGGATTTTAGCACTTTTGTTGGAGGGTGGAGAGAGAAGTCTTTTTGTTTTGTAATAGGTAAGTGCTGTCTGGTGTTTGTTGTTTTTGGTAACTCCAGTTTAGACGACCTTGTTTGTTATTTTTGGACTGGACTCTGGGCTGAGGGCACTGCCGTGGTTTGATGCCTTAGAGGTTTTGGCCAGGAGGGATTTGCTGCCAGCGGTATCTTGGTGCTTCAAGCGCCTCTGTTCTTGGAGGAAGGCCTGAAGACTAGGCTAATGTTAGTCAGGGTTTTGGTCATTTAGTTAGCTGCAGGAAAATGGAAATTTGCCATTTGTTTGTACCAGTCATACACTTCCTTATGGATGTTGCCTAAAGAATTTGGTATTTTCTGACTAGTTTTGTTTTGGAAGTTGCAACTTTAGAACTATTGGAAAAGCTTACAAAGGAGTAGATTCATCAAGTAGCTGAAAACTTTAAAATTGATCTTGAAGCTGCAAAAGGATTCAAATTAACTCAACTAAGGAGTTTCTTAAAAGACAAACTTATAAAACTGAATGTCTTTACTGTTTCTCTTTCAGATGCTAATGTGACAGATGTAACTTCCCTCGGTTCAGATTCTTTAACTGGTGCCACAAAGCTGGAGGATGAATCGTCGGGTCTAAACGTATCTCCAGCTCCTCCTTAAAAGTTTCAATCTGAGAGAAGTGAGATGGAAGTGCAATTTGAGTTGGAAGAATTACGGCTAGCACATGAGCTTGAGGAGAGAAAACTAGCTTTACAAGAAAAGCAGCATGAGTTGGAGGTGAAGAAAATCTCTGGAAGCTGAGCATTTGAAGTGGTGGTAGTTTAGGGCAGATTAAATGGTTGATCTTTTTAATCTGTCTCAAGGTGGTGATGGATTTTCTGGACATAACTTGGTTAACATGTTGAAGTTGTTACCTAAGTTTAATGAACAAGACCCTGATGTGTTTTTCTCTTTGTTTGAGGACATGGCAGAGGACAATAATTGGAGTGATTTAGATTGCTCTATTCTGCTGCAAAGTGTGTTGGTGGGTAAGGCCCAAGAAGCTTATGTTTCATTAACTTCAGCTGAAAGAAAGGTATACAAATCTTTTAAAGAAGCTGTTGTGAAGGCTTATGGAGTGGTTCCTGAACATTACAGGCAACAATTTAGGAACTGCAGAAAGGCTGAAAAACAGACAAATGCAGATCTAGTCAGAGAACTAAACAACCAGTTTTATTGCTGGTTATCAGCTGAAGGTGTTTATGATTTTGAATCCCTTTGTGATTTGATGGTGTTGAAACAGTTCAAGAACATTATTCCAAATTGGGTTGCCACATATGTTACTGAACAAAAAGTAAAAACAGCTGCTAAAGCTGCCGTTTTAGCAGATGAGTATGTTCTGACCCATAAAACTGTGAGGGATTATAATTTGAAAAGGGGCCATAGCTTTAAGGAGTCCCGTCATGACTGGTTCTCTGGTAAAACTAGATGGGATCCTATTGTGAAATCTAAGGCAGATTCAGTTTGTAATTATTGTCGCCAGAAGGGACACTGGAAAAATGAATGTCCTCTGAATTTAAAACCTAAATCAAGTAGGAGTAAACAAGATCATTGAAAACCTGTGGCTTTAGCCAGTGTTTCACAGTTGCATTCAGTGGAGTCTACAGCTCCAGCTACAGCGGAAAGTGTAGGACCAACTGTTTTGGTGGCACCTGTTGACTTTAAGTATTTTTCAGAACTGACTGACACAGATCCCCAGATTTTTGAGCAAGATGTCATACAAGACTATGCTGCTTTCATCACACATGGTTTTGTTTCTTTGAGTGGCAGTTTAAATAAAGTGGCTGTGAAGATTCTGCGTGACACCGGAGCATCTGAATCTTTCATATTGGAATCTGTTTTGCCATTTTCTCCATTGTCTGATACTGGTTGTTTTGTCTTAATTAGAGGTATTGGGTTGGAAACTTTCTCTGTGCCCCTCCATAAGATCTACCTGCAGTCAGAACTGGTACAAGGAGAAGTAACCATAGGTGTTCATCCTTCTTTGCCTGTGGAAGGTGTGTCTCTCATTCTAGGAAACAATCTGGCAGGTGGACGTGTGTGGCGAGATGTTGCACCTCCTCCAGTGGTCCGAGCTTCTCCATCTGTTTCTGTGTCAGGCGTATGTGCTCGAGACTTTTATGAGGCATTTCCAGCTTGTGCAGTAACTCGAGCCATCACTCGTGTGGTTGATAAGGAGGTCAAGTCTGGTAAGCCTGGTTCTAGTTTTAACAGGACTTCCTGTTTGCCAAATCTTCCTGTTCCGTTGTCACTCAGTTAGTTAATTGCAGCACAGCAGGAGGACACAACCTTAGCTGCTCTGTTTGACCAAGTCCAGGCAGCTGAACAGGACACAAGTGTTATGTGGTTATTTTCTACAAGGTCTGTTGGTATGTAAATGGATGTTTTGAAAACATGGAGAATTGTCTGGCCATTTAGGAGTCAATAAAACTTATAATCGAGTTTTACGACATTTTTTTTGGACGCGTTTGAAAAAAGATGTTGCTTATTTTGTGAAAACCTGTCACACTTGCCAGTTAACTGGGAAACATGATCAGAACTTGAAACCGGCTCTACTTTTCCCCATACCTGCAGCTGGTAAACCTTTTGACGTTTGACCATAGACTGTGTTGGCCCACTGAGTCCTTCAAAATCAGGATCTGTGTATTTACTGACAGTTATGTGTAAAAGCTCTCGTTATCCTGCAGCATATGCTCTGAAAACCATTACAACATAGTCGTGGTCAAAGCTTTGTCCAATTTTATGTCAGTGTTTGGAATTCCAAAGACCATTCAGACAGACAGAGGTACCAATGTCACTTCACTTGTGTTTGCTGAGATTTCGAAACAACTTGGTGTAGTCCATCAACAAAGTAGTTCTTATCATGCTCAAAACCAGGGGGCGCTAGAGCATTTTCACCAAACCCTGAAGGCCTTGTTGAGAGCATACTGCACAGAGTTAAGTAGAGACTGGGAAGAAGGTCTGGCTTGGCTTCTTCTGGCAGCTCGGGAAGTTGTGCAGGAAAACAAAGGGTTCAGTCCAAATTAACTAGTGTTTGGACATCAGGTGCGTGGTCCTCTTGCTGTTCTAAAAACAAACTTGGAAAGAGTTCTGATCCACCACCAAACTTGTTTGACTACATTAATGGTTTTCGTCGTAGACTTTTCTTGGCTGGCAAACTAGCTTCTGAGAATCTTAAAGTAGCTCAGAGAAAAATGAAACAATGGTTTGATCAGAAGGCTAAAAGTAGCTTGCAAACTACTACAGTTTAGTAACTTGCAAAGATTATTGGGTCATTTGTCCGCAGAAAGAAGTGAGCAGTTGAAGCAGTCCATTTTGGATTTTCATGCCATGTTCAGTGACATTCCAACATGTAGGAACTTAAAGTCCAAATATGCGGTTGAGGCGATTGGCCTTATTTCTGTAACCTTGACATTCGGCACATTCGAGGCACTGAAAATGTGTTGGCTGATGCATTGTCTCGTGCCATTGATGGACCAGATTAAAGAAAAAATTGCTACAGAGGTCCTAGTTGGGATCCTCTGTTTTAAGGAGGTGTTACGGCTGCAGTGAGTCTTTATGCCTTTTTTTTCCTGGTAGGAGTTTGAAGACAGGCCTTCTGCAGGTGTTATAGATTTAGTTGGAGTGACGAGCGCTGAGAGGAGGACGTTGGTAGGACTCTCCAGGCCCGGTTTACTGTCTGCTAGCTTCTCCGTGTGTGTTATGTTTTGCCCTGATTGGTGCTCTGCTGCTTTAAAAGATGCCCTGCATGCAGCAGAGAGAGGCTTCTTCCCTTTCCCTCCTCAGAACCTGATTTGGTTTGGTTATTATCTTATGGTTGGGTTTGTTAGGTTTGTTTGCATTTACTTATTTCTGGTTAGTTGATTTTTGCACTAATCTATTTTGGGTTCTCATTTCAGGTATTTTCCTTCTTTAGGTTTTGTTTCTTTAGTATAATTTAATAAATTCAATTTTCATTTAATCAGATAATCCTTGAGTGGTCTCCTTTAATGTTACCCCACCAAACAAGCCGGGAGGTCGTAACACAGTTTTCTCTGATCTGGACCAGGCCCGGTGGTTCTGACTGTTCTGGATCTTTGTGTTCAGTACGTTGTTGGAATAAAATCATGAGGTCAGACGGACGACGAGCTTTTGCAGGTTTGTGCGCCGCCGCGTCTCTGAGCGCGTGCACACACGTCCAGCTTCAAGCGTTAGACGCCATTTTTGACGCTCCAGAAGCGTTCGGTGTGAACGCAGCGCAAGTGTTCTTGAATCCGAGTTAAACATGAACTTCTCCCTCTGGAAACCGACTGCAGAGCAGATTTAGGAACGTTTTCACGCCGTGAATTTAGAGCTGGAGAAGGAATCTCTGCTTTATTCATAGATATACATGTCAGTATGCGCTTTTACTCTTTCTTTCAGCGGCTGCCAGGTTGTTGCTCCAGTTGTAGTAAAACATGAAGCTGCAGGGAGGCGGAGCTTATTTTATTTTGTTGCAGGATTAAAGGTTATATTTGGACACATGTAATCTTACATGTAAACATTTCTTCCTGATTTATTGAATGAGAAACATTTGAAATCAGCCTTCCTGGGAGCTGAACTTACTTCCTGACAGATTCCAGTTTTCCCTCGACGTCAGGAAGTTTCGGTTTTCCTGCTGACCGAAGCCGAGGCGTCCCTCAGGGTCAGCTGCTAATTTTATCCCAGCCTGATCGGAGTTTGTCAGCGAAGCTGTGGAGACAAACGATTCCTGGCCGTGTTTGTTGTTGCTGAGTAATGTCCTGGCAGCTCTGCTGTCTCTGGAGCTTTCTGCTGGTTCAGAAGCTCGAGGCTCAAACTTCATCGGAAACCATCAGTTCCTTCATTTTCTCTCGGGATGAAACTGAAAACTCGGATCTATTGTTCCTTAAATCAGAAAAAAACAGAAACTTCCTTTTAGTTTCCAAACTGCACCAATGAGAAGAAAAAACCCATCGTCTGTTCCTGCTGTCGGTGAGAGGTTTTAACTGCTGACACTTTTAGAAACAAAACCAGAGAAGAAACCAGAACAGAACTAGAACAGAACCAGTTCAGAAACAGAACAGAGCCAGAACCAGGCCGAAACTACACCAGAACCAGAGAGACATCCCAGTTTCTGGGTCTTGGCTAGATTAGAGTGCCGACCCATCACTGGGTGCTGAGGATCTGTTTGGCTCAGAGGTTCTGCAGAGGTTCTCCTTCCCTGACCTGGTTCTTGGACCTCCAGACCTTCTTTCACTGATCCAACGTTTTTGATCATTGAGTCGTTTGTGGGATAAAAATTCTGGGATCAGCCCCAACCACTCGAGAAAATGAATCAGAACCGGCTCTGATTCATGACCCGTTACCATGGAATCGTCCGTTAATCATTGTGTGCAGAAGGCGGTTCTGGTTCTGATCTTGCCGCCTGCTTTGGGTCTGGCTGGTTTCCTCCAGATGTTCTGATGAACCAGGTAAGAAATCAGAAGCTGCTGATCACCAGTCGTCTGTCCAATCAGAGAATTGTCTTTGTACCTCAACAAGCGTCTTTCTCAAGTTTGACTCCTTATGAAATATCCAGAGAGTAAAAGATAGATACTGGATGCAGATGAAAGTGAGTCTCTGCTTCCCTCGGCACCAAGTATCAACCGCATGGATGTCAGCATCACCTACTGGCTGCTCAGGTGAGGCAAGGTTGCGCTACGTCGTCTTCACAACTATTGGGACAGGAGGAGACGTACCTCATGGTTCCGCTGATGGATGAGGCCGGCGAAGGATTCACAGGGATCAGTGTGGACCAATCCGAGAGAAGAGGAACCAGCTGGGTCTGATCCGTCCACAGGTCAGGACAGGAACGATCATCTGGGCTGGAGGATGAGGACGCAGCCAGATCGCCACGGTTACGGGATGAAAACACAGGGCTGAGGCCCACATCCAGAAACACCTCATTACTCTGCCATGTAGAGGAAAATCTCAAACGAACGCAGTAGAACCCAACATCCAGAACATAGTTATGAAATCTGGGCTGATACTGATATCCAGTAATGTTGTTACAGTTGTGCCTCGGTTTCAGTTAAACATCCCATAATCCTGGCTGACATAGCAAGAATGAGGATGGACTATAATCCCAGGATATCATTCCCTGTCCTGCTTCTGGTTCTGGAGCTGTACTAATCCAGATCCAGTTTAGATGTCTGACCTCACAGTTAGAACTGGTTTGGTTCTGTTGGTGGGGTTTCTGCTCTCAGCCTCCAGCTGGATTGGCACCTCTGTTGGTTCTGGCTGAGGTTCTGGATCGGGCTGACCCACCTCTGTGGGTTCTTCTTCACGGTGGCTGAATGAAAGTAAACAGCAGAACAGACCCGCGTGTGTCTGTGTGTAGATGCTGCGCTGTATAGTTTGGATCCGTCCCAACTTTCTCTGCTGGAATTTCCGCCCCCCCTCCCCTCACACACACATACACACACACACACCTCTGGCCTCTTTTCTCTCTCCAAGCACAAGAAAGCAGATTATCACTGGATGCGACGGCCTCTCTGGGTTTGGTATGGTCTGTGAACTCCTGGTGCTGATCCGGTACTGCGGTTGTTACTGGGTCAGCAGACTGGACCGGGGTCTGTTACCAGAGAGAGGAACTGGGAATATGAACTGGTCAGTTCAGTTCATTTGACTCATTTTCATCCAGGGTAGTTCGTCTTATCTAAAGTTTATTACTGTCCAAGTACAGCTTTAAATGATTTAATTCAGAGAGTTCAAAGCAATTTAAGTTTGTTTTCTTGCAGTTTAAATAAAGACACAGTAGGTACAGTTCAGTATAAAATCTGTTTGTAACCAGGATGTGGCTGCACAGTGGCACAGTGGGTAGCACTGCTGCTATGCAGCAAGAAGGCTCTGGGTTCAATTCCACCTTGGGTCTTGGGACTTTCTGCTAGGAGTTTGCATGTTCTCCCTGTGCATGTGGGGGTTCTCTCCGGGTACTGTTTGTATGTCTCTGTGATGGACTGGCGACCTGTCCAGGGTGTCCTCCTGCCGCTCGCCCGTTGTAAACTGGAGATAGGAGCCAGCAGACCCACCCGACACCAATAGGGACAAGGGAGAAAATGGATGGATAAATGTTTTTTGATGAATGTCATAGTTATTGATTTCATTTCCCAGGTAACTGAGTTTCCTCTTATAACTCACCTCATTAAAATATCTAAACCATCAACGACCAGCTTCAGTTTGAGTTAAATTATATAATCAGTTTGGTTTTTATTCAGCACAGCGATTTCAGTCAGTTAATACATCCAACCTGTGAATCTTTGTGCAGTCGCAGTGATCAGCTGGCGCCTGTAGCCAGTTCACAATGGACAATAGGCGGGGCTTCATCCGAATGAGAGGCGTGGCTTCATCCGGACAGGTCACCAGTCCATCGCAAGGCACACACTCACTCCTAAGGACAATTTAGAGCATCTAATCAGCCTAACAGTTGTGTTTTTGGACTGTGGGAGGAAGCCGGAGTACCTGGAGGGAAGTCACACATGCCCAGGGGGAGAACTCCGGGCAGAAAGACAAAACATGGAATCAAACCCAGAACCTTCTGTGTGCAAGGCAGCAGTGCTACCAACCGTGCAGCGGTCCCTTTCTGTCAGGTTATAATTTGATCAAATAATTATGGTGTAAGATAATTCTAGAATAGCTGTATAATATATTAAGTCCAGATGTATTTAAAATTGTTCATTTGGGATGAGAACATTTAATTATCTGCAGTTTAAGTCAAACTTGATAAGATTTGCTTCTGTTTGGACAGACCTGCCATTGTTTCAGGGAAAATGAGCGTCTGTTTACTTCCACTGAGGTTCAGCTCTTCTGCAGAAAGACTGCTGCTGCTGGTCCGGCGTC
>JAVLVB010000723.1:131285-151832 GCA_032876305.1 Orestias chungarensis
GGGGGGGGGGGGGGGGGGTGCTCTATTAAAACTACTCAGAGCTCTACCTGAACATTTCACAACAGCCTCCATGACTCTGCTCTGAGAGCCCAGAGATTAGCAGCAAGAACACGAGTTGATTAAAGAGCCGCAGCGTTACGGTTGCTGTGCCTGCAGGGAAACTCTCTCCTCTCGCTCACTTGCCTCTAATCCCACCAACATTTAGACAAGAAGATGCTTCAACATCACCTCCGTCACACAACAAAAGACTCAATCAGGCTCAAGTAGCAGAACGTCTGCTGCCTGGTTTAAAGACAACAGTCTACAGGATGCTTGGATTGCCGTTCCACCTCATCTCCACCAACGTGGTCTAGACCGCTGAGGTAGCATTACTGTTTTCCAGACTCGGACTGTAATGGACTGAAAATATTTAAGGAATAAAAGCTCAAACTCAAGCTTCCTGCTCCATTTCATAGATTTATGGTGCATAGACATTAAATCTGAGGACCAGCGACACCATTTCATCATGTTATTTGTTCTATGACCTTTAACCCCTACCAGCTCTCCCCACCAAACCCCGTTTGGATTGAGGGTTTTCTCTGATTCTGCGCCATAACCAACAGAAGGTGCCATGTTGAGGCTGTAATTAATTAATAAGGTGCTGTTGCACGGCTCTGTCGGGTCTTTATGGCAGGAAATTATGGAGGTCTGCAGAGTTTCAGTCATAAAATCCTGGCTGGGTTGAAGCTGCTTTGGTCTCGTTGGATGAGGGACTCGTCAATGGGAACAGTAAAAGCTTCTCGCATCTAGTTTTTCTCACCACCCTGATGTGTTTTTTTTTTGTTTTGTTTTTTTACAGGTCCTCACCACCTCTTCCCTGCATTTCATACACCCATCCCGATTGACATGAGGCACCATGAGGGGCGGTACCATTATGAGCCACACCCACTCCACACAATGCATGGGTAGGTACCCAGAACAGGAACGTTTGGTTCACTCAAACAGATGCTCTGGGACTGCTAAAGGTCACGATAAACAGGTGGACATACAGACCCTGGAGGTCCATTTTCTCCCGAATCCTCCAGAGGTCAAACATACTGGGAGGAGACTAAATACTGGGTGTATCCCTCTGCAGTGTGTGCACTAATTGGTCAGGAAATGTAGGTTGCTAAGTGTAGGAGAAGGAGGTTCTGCACATCCTACTGGGTCAGAAACACCATTACTCTGAACTCAACACTGTGGGAAAAATCCCCAAAGTTAATCTGGGATAATGGAAAAGCTGGAAGAGGGTTTGGAACGATAACCCAGTCAGGTAAAGTGGGATTGAGTCTGAACTGCGTTTGTGAGAGGTCGTTTTGAAATCATACACCATCAAACCTGAGGTCTGAAGTAGAGACAATCCAAGAAACGTTTCTGTCCGAGCAAGTCCACAGAGCCAAGTGGACGATGTAGAGATGGCAGCGGGATTACCGGAAAGTCAAAGTTAGACAGACAAATTTCCCTGAATCGATTAAAGATCTTTCAAGAGACGGGGGGGGGTTGGGTCTGAATGAAGAGCAAGAACATTGCAACAACAATGGGACCAAACTATGGACGTTTCACCTTTATGGACAGAAGCAGACACAAGAGGGCAAAACCAACGCCTCATTTGCCGAGCACAGCGCAGAAGGGATGATGAACAAATCTTGAGCTTCTCACTAAAATGAATCAAAACTGTAGGACTGTGGTAGATTGAGAGGAACCAATGAACCCAGACCAATAGAATGTCAGTGCTGTCTGCTGTCACTTCTACCCCAGGTGACAAAGGTGCAATCACTCATTTAAAGTGACCACCATGGTTCACAGATCAGATCTGGAGCTGAGGGTCCACAGAGATCCAGTCTTCATCCAGCCCAGCATGTACAGCAGACATGTAGTTTGGTAGTTTGAGGAGTCAGAAATCCAATGGCATGCCCACATGTTTGACCGGGTAGTTAGTCTCATAATCCCATAATTCAGCGTCCGATAGAACAAAGAAGGAAACATGGATGCACCAGAGTCATTAAATACGCTGTGGTGGAGCTGTGGTCCAAGTCCGCCTCTGTACACAAACAGACCTGGTACTGTCCAGCAGATAGCGGCCTAGTTAAAGCCTCGCCCCTCCGTGGTGGGGAATGTGTTGTTTACAGATTAAGCATTCTGCTGTAATTTGCTTCATTGTTTGGTTTGGTTATGTTATCTTTAAACAGCTTCTTCGTCTCCAGGATCCGACTCATCACGGCTCCGCTGACTTACAGCCAGGAATTTGTTGCTGAGAACACAAAACATTAGAGCTATCAATCAGAGCACGGCTTGTCACTGATCAGAAAACTAAGAGTTTGACACTTGAACTCAACAAAAATGCTCACATAGTCAAGACAGAACCAAAACCTTCATGACAGAGGCAGAGCAGAATAAAGGAAAGTTCTCCTCAGCATCACCTCATTATTGTTCTTGTTCCTGGGATGGTAGGAATGTCTCTGTGCTGATCGGTGCTTGTCCATTATCTGGGAACAGAACTCTCCCCTAGACACATCCTGCTTGGTTTCTCCATGGGGAGCAGACATGTTGGAGGTAGAGCAGGCAATGAGAGGTCCACCAGCTGTGTAGCAACCAGTAGAAGCGTGATTCAACCCAAGCATGGAGGTTCCCCTGAAATCCAATATGGTCACAGACACTGGAGTGTGGAAGGTGATTGTTTTGGAATGTTTTGAGAGAAACACACTAAAAGGTTTTGATGTTTTGTTATGTTCAGCGGTGAGCACCGAGCTTAGCAACATTTTCAAGGATTTAGGGAAGTAGGCCATGACCGGAGGTTTGATTTGATTACTATAACCAACATAAAAGTTCATGAGCTGTTGAGAAACTCTATCCAAATAAACATTTCAGTCCTTAGTTTGTGTGAAGATTCAGATGTAGAAGTGTTGCCTTAAAACATCTGGTAGAAGAAGATGGTTTAGCTCTTTATCTTGACTAAGGTGTGAGCATCTTCACCGATCTAAATGTAGAAGCTTCAATTTAACCTTTCCGGAAATAATCAGAGAGCAGATAGGAGTTTATTTTTCCCCTTCATCGTCTCCAATAGAGGGTAAGACCTGGTGTCGGTGGTTCCTCTGGCCTGTGGCTGAGTCTGTCTGGCACCGTTTAGCCTTGGCTGATGTGTGAACATCAGACTTGACCTGGTCAGCCTCATGTTTTCAGCAGCAGCTGGCCTCCTGCTCTTGGACTTTGATATGCACTTACTCACTGCATTACTCATGTGTTAGACAAGCCGCACCTTGTCCCAATCATGGTGTCTCCCAACAGAGTTTCACCAGTGAAACAACAGAGCGTGTAATCACACTGGGAACACAGAAACAAACAGCAATTACCAGGCTGAAGCGTGTCATGTCCTGGCGTCCTGCAGAAGCTCCAACCCTTTCAGGACTTCTCTTCTAGACCTGAGTCCACGTTTAGTCACTCAGTCACTCATCGGGCTTCTGGGTGATGGAAGTCATGTAAGTGGCTCCAGATTAGGAGCTCTACATGAGCTTCCTTTAACCTTTAGACCCGGAGCCTCACACCAACTTCAAGTGAGATCTTGTCAGAAGGAAGGTGGGCTAACAAGCCTTTAATGATAGCACTGGCAGACGTGACAATTATGTGCATGTTTCTCAAAGCTGATAGCAAAAAATCTTCTTGGGAAGGCTTCAGGAGTCATTGATTTGAATCATTTGCTCCAGCTGCAGGGTTTGACTCTCTGAGGGAAGAGACCCAGAGATACATCTTGCTAAAACCAACAACAGGGCAGCAAACGAGACCTTTATGTCCTCAAAATAAAAACCCTCAGATGTTCTTTCAGAGTAAAACTGCATATTTACATTCAGTGTGTATCTTTTCTTTCTGAGTGGCTGACATTAAAACAGAATAAATGTCAGTTAATGAACATATTAATGCTAAATATTGCTTTAAAACAACATCCCCCGACGTGGTGGTATTAACATTATGGAATGTAACCATGCATGGGCAGATTCCTACAATACTGGGAACCGTATAGAGCAGAGGCACCTTGTCAAACAAGTAGAGCAGCAGTTCTACTGCCAGTTCACTCAGCCGGTCTGAGGAGGTGGTGCCGGCCGTGCGTACTGAGCGAAGCGTGTTTTGGTGTATAGACCGGCTGTTTCTACTCACGTTTCCCTGCCGCCCCAAACAGAGGCGTCTTTATGGAAGTTGGAACCTGGACAAGAGCAGCGGCCCGCAGACACTTACTGGAAATGGAGCGAAGGTTGGGGCGACCCCTGCTCCTTTGGCCCATCGTCTGCCTTTCCCTCTCATTTCACATCCAGGGGTCAGGAGGGACCTTTAAAGCCTGTTTCTGTCTGGGGGAAGGTTTTCCTTCTCTCCTCGGTAGTCACTAAGCTGCTGTTTGCTTTGGGTCTTTCTAATGTTTGCCATGTTTTACTGCTGAATCAGATTCTCAGTGACAGAAGAAAGGACGACGACTGAAAGAAAATAACAATTTAAAGTGACTGATCTGGGGGGTGGTGTTGGTGCTACGGCTAGCGGCAGAGCTAACGGGCTGATAATCAGACCTGAAGATCAGTGAGTCAACAAGAGAGCTGCAGCTCTGTCAGGGTGCTCTCGACAATTACAACGCTCATTCATCTTTGTTCTTGTACATCCACCAATTACCTTCCAGAGAAGACAAATTTACAGCACAGCCGGCAGAGAACTTCATACACTATAGGTCGAAAGATTTCTTCTTCAGGTTCTTTGAAGGTCTGGTTCTGTCTGATCTTCCAGTCTGATGTGAGACACCCGCTACCTTTGTCCACCCAGACAGACAGCTTTACTGCGTGCGTCTCCCTTAGCCTCTCAGTTGAAAAGTCTTGGCTTGTTTGTAGCTTCAGGCTTTAATAAGAATGCAAGGATTACTAGGAATTAACTCTGGGAGTGGAGACGGAAACAGTGGAAGTGAACTGACACTGAAACACGTTTAAGAAATCAAAGATGTTAAGTCAATACGATCTTCTAATGATCTGGGTCTCTAACTCCTGCCTGCACTTCACAGACCCCCAGGACTGACAGGAGGTCCAGTTATCTCAGATATTTCTCTGATTCGACTGTCGCCACATGTCGGGGCCGGAGAATCGCTTTTCAGCCCACCCCATCCGTATGCCGGCCCTCACATGGACCAGTACCTTCGCTCGGTCCACAGCAGTCCCACCCTCTCAATGATCTCCGCCGCACGAGGACTGAGCCCAGCCGAAGGTAGGATTCACAGATCTCTACAGCACAATTAGAACAAATGTGCAACGCTGCTTTGCCTCTGTAGCTAAACAGCTCTTTGTCCACCTGAGGGCGTAACTTCAGCTGCTGGGCGGAGTCTCTATTGTCAATATGGTGACCTACCTTACTTACTACTCTAAGAAACACACCAAAGACTCTGATTTTTCCTGTAGTTTGAGTCTCATTCTGTCTTCTGGGATCAAGTAGGAGGATTTTTAAACATACATTTTAGTTTAATTTAGTCCATGTGATTTGCGATGGTGTAAATACAGGATTCTTGTTCTAATTCTAAAAACATTTTATGGAAAGGTGTTGGAAATTTGCATACCTGCTGTAACACATCCAATATCAATGCTATGTTCATCCTAAATATATAGTAATAATAATAACAATAATACCATATCAGTCAGAGGTTAAAGCTCAGTTTATAATTCAGCCCCCCCAGAAAACTGTGTGCAAAAATCCTTGATTTTGAGCTGAATTCTAGATTTTGTCTGTTTTCTGCGATGAAAATGCAGAAATGTGTAAAAAGCTTGTGAATAGTTGCTTCCAAATGTAGGAGAATAAACATGTTTCTCCCACAAAGGAAAACATGACATAACATAGCAGCATAGCTGATTCAGTTATTTAGTCCCGTTATGCTAACTTAGAGTCTTGGACCATTTAAGGTCATCTATAACGTAGTATGAGCTAAATATGAACATTGCTTAGTTCTGAAATCCAGAATCTAAGAACAAAGCCAGTTGTTACTAACTTAAAGCTTCTGTAGTAAGACGCTGGATCAACTTCAGTCCATTTGCTTTACTTGCTTACTAGTTACACTTTAAGCTAGTGTTAGCATGCTAACTGTAACACTTTAAGCTAGTGTTAGCATGCTAACTGTAACAGTTTAGAATAGTGAAGTTAAGAATTGTGAAGAATAGTGGGGGGGTTAGTGTCAGTCAAAAGTTAGAAAATAATCAATTATTTCTAATTTCTAAGAAAAGTCTGTAAGATCAAGCAAATTTACGTAATTCTGTAATTTATGTGCTTAGATGCTATTTATGCGGTGAATATACAGCTTTTTAGAAATTATGTGCTTCCCTGCATTTTCTGTGCCCTTTCCTTGATTTTCTGAGATTTTGTGCGATGGCAGAATCACAATTTTGTGGAGAGATAACTGAAAATAATTATTCAATTTAGTTAAAAGTCTTTACAATCTGATGAACATCAGATAAGAACATGGAGTCATTGACTTGAAGCATTCAGCGACAGTGGGGAAGAAAAACTCCCTTTAACAAGAACGAACCTGAACCCCGCCCACAAAAGGAAAACACAGGTTTACCCTCCAGCAGAACCAGAACCAGACTTCTCCAAACAAAACTCAGAAGGGAACATACAGAGATGGCTCCTTCAGTTTGTCTCCAGAGAAAACAGAAGAGGTCAACACAAACCTGTTCTATCCAGGATCTAGATAGAAATAACTGAAAATGAAACGCTGACCTCTTGTCTCTTCTTCCCTTTATTCAGTCCAACTGAACAGATTCTCCTCTCTATGCAGCTTTAGAACATCTTGTTTGTTTAGACCAACAATTGTCCAATTATCCCCATTAAAATCCTAATGAAGCGTCTAGAAGAGCAGACAGTTTCCTACGCTTGGTGCAATGGATGAGAAGTCCAGACGTTTGTGCAAGTTCTGCAACTGCTTTGAATGGTAAACATGATTAAAGTTGACCAGACGGTAGATTTTTGTTCCCTGTTCAGATGTTTGAAAAGCAGCTCTTCTCGCTTGGCTGCAGCCCACTGAGTGTATATAGCTGGAGCTGTCTGTGATTATTAGCCTGTATACAGTCAATTTCCAACATAAACTACTCAAACATAGCTTTCATCAAGCGTTACCTTCATGGGTCTGTTAGATATAAAACCAGTTTGAAGAAGACAGGAGATGCCATACAAAGGGATGTCTAATCAGGCTTCATTGGTGTAATAACAAGTAGTCAACTGTTGTCGTATTTGTTTAGTCTCTGAATAAGATTCAGTCCCTGCATAATAATCACAGTCATGATAGTTTTGGGCTTTTTTTCAAATAAAACATACAGAATATCTACAAGTTTGAGAAACGTTTAAATAGAAAAGGACCAGACCAGCCCAGTGATGATGCCCACCCCCTTCGCTGGTTCTGATGGATCGAGATTTTGCTGCGATGTTGCTGGAGGCTGTAGGTAACCAGTCCAAATGTAATCACCTCCTTCATGTATCCTGCTAGAACTTCTTCATATTAGACACATTTTTTATCTACAACGCTCCCGTCCTTATGGTTCGGTCACATAATCTCTTCCTAGTGAGAAGAAATATGGTAGAAGTGCTTATGTCAGTCGCCATGGCTACTGGCAGGTTAGCTGGACGTTACCCTTCTTTTAGGACAGGAATGTTTCTTTTTCTTCTCATGTCTTTCCTCTTTTTAGTGGCCCACGAGCATCTGAAAGAGCGGGCCCTGTTCAGTTTCCCTCCCGCGCCGCCAGGGGCCAATGCCTCCGACTACTACCACCTGATGGCCAGCGCCAGTCAGAGGAGCCCCTACGGCGATCTGCTGATGCAGAATGGTGCGGCGGCGGCAGTTCATCTGCCAGAGTACATGGGCCCTATGGACGGTGAGAACGACACACAAGCAGCGGTCAGCCATCATTTATCATCAGTTACATCCAGGTTTCTTCTCCCTGGAGAAACATTTTCCACTTCAATGGTGCACAGCTAGGTATTTGCCCCCTGGGGGTGTGGCCAATCAAAAAAAGCATTGGTTAATACTGAAGGAGGCCAGGAAATCACAGACATTCCAGTGTCCGTGATCTGGTTCTGGACAGAAACGAGTCTTGTTTACTTTCCATTTACTTTATGTTCACCATCATGGCCATCCATCCATCCATCCATCCAATCATTCATCCATCCATTCATTCATTCATCCATCCATTCATTCATCCATGCATTCATTCATTCATCCATGCATCCATCAATGCATCCATCCATGCATCCATCCCTCCATCCATGCATCCATGCATCCATCCATCCATGCATCCATTTACTTTATGTTCACCATCATGGCCATCCATCCATCCATGCATTCATCCATCAATGCATCCATCAATGCATCCATCAATGTATCCATCTATTCATCCATCCATCCATCCATCCATCCATCTGTCTGCATTGTTCAGGTTCCACCGTAACCCTTGATAGTACAGTTCTGTTGGGTTTGAAGCACCGGGAACTCTGACATTCATACCTAAAGCCACAGAAATCCTGACAGGAAGGACTTGTAGGAGCCCTTTTAAATGAGGAGTGTTTACTCACTATTTAACAAAGTCCAGCTTGTTCTTTCATGGTGGTTAGAACGTAAATTCTTGGAGTTGGATTTCTGCAGCATCCATGCAGTTTTCCGGAACAGTCGTCTCTTCAGTGCTTCTTAATCAAATTCCTGCTCCTCTACCAATCTTTGAATCCTTCCAGCTTGCGAGTGGACAATAAGCAGCTGCTGAATCCCTGACCTAGCCTCGCTGGCAGGACTGCTTATTAAAACCTAATATCAGATTACTTGGCCATTAATCTTGGAAATGACCCCCATCACAGAGGTAAACACACAGTGCTCAAAGTTGTCCCCCCTTTCTCTTCTTTCCATCCACCTCAGCTGCCTCCGCTGGCCAGGCTTGTTTGACTTGTTGTTTGCTCATGTAGCCACAGCCTCGCTCGCTGCCTTCAGCCCAGGTTCTCTGTGTGACTGAAGTGGTCAGAAACGGACCACTCTGCCAGTCTGGAGGCTCTTCCTTCACAGAGACCATATTGACCAAGATAACTGGCTAATGGTTACGGGCTGCCTCAGGCTGAATTAAACAGCTTATTTTGTGTAAGAGTGAGGCATGAGCAGCGGTGAAGGTGGCAAATACAAGCTACATCCATTCCTCTCTGTTTGCTTTGGACAGATACACAGATAAATATCATCAAAAAAATCTGTTTATCCATTAATATTCAGCAGACCCACAGCAAAGCCGGGAAGCCCTCAGTGAACCCAACATATCATTTCTTGTTCTGCTGTCAGGAGTCTGGTTCAAGCTAAACTTGGTTCTCCAATCCCCAACACGAAAAGGAAGAGAGGATGACAGTTGCTAAATGTTGACATGATGGTCTATACTATGACCCAGCCATGGTGGGCACGGGTTCTCTCCAGGTACTCCTGCCACAGCCTAAAAGCTTGGATGGTTGCTGCAGCATCCATTCTGAACTGATTAGTGAACGATCAGGCGTGCTTTGCTAGCAGCCTCCAGGTTTTCCTTCTGGAATTTAGCAGAGGTTGGGGTCAGTAAACAGGTTGTGCTGCCGTAGGAGCTGGGTAGCATGTTAGGTTAGATATGGCCGTATCTTTCTTATGTTTTGTAATGCGAAGCGACGAGATTGAGAGACAGAGGCAAACATGATCTTTAAAGGTCAGCTGGTCATCAAGCATGACACCCAAGTTTTTTGCTGCCTTTGACGGAGTCAGAGACAGAGATTTAGTCTGGATGTATATATTGTGGTTTTATGGTTGGTTTCGTTCAGTTCAGTTCATGAGAGATTCAGATGTAGGTGATGGGCTTTCATCCATTTTGATATGTCAGACTGACAGTCTCCAGGAGCTCATCTTTGTCTGGTCCAGAAGAACCCAGACCATCGTGAGCTCAGCAGGCCTCACTGCCTTACCTAAGGTCAGAGGTCAAGATTCAACTAAAAGACAACAGTGGTTCCTCAGAAGCTGTACTGTGAAAATCAATCTTTCTGTAAGGTATGGGCACATTTTGTTACAACTAACAGCAAATAGAACTAGAACCTCATCCTTACAGCCAAACATGGTAGTGGTGGTTCTGGGTTGACATGTTCCCAACCTGTGATACACAGAACCATGAATTCTGCTCTTTAGCAAAGAACCCCAGCAGCAATTCCTACCATCTGTTAATGACCTGTTACATCTGAGGCTGGACAAAGCGCTTTTTTAGACGTTAGCTCATGAGCAGGATGATAAACATGCAGGCGTTGCTCTGAACCATAGAGCTCTACATGCTCAGAGTAAAAGGATAATAAAGCGAGATGGGGGAGCATCTGAATGAAAACGCGGTCTGCTGTCCTGGTTTGACTTTAGACACCAGAGTCTCCAACCGTCCTAGAGGCCTGGTTCATCTGAGGCCTTGGCTCAGGCCCTTTCCTGGTTCAGACTGGGAACTTCTCTTCTGTGATTCTGGTTCGGTTTTATCTCGGCGTGACGGCGCCCACGATTACATCAGAGCTACAACCTGAAATTAACGTTCCTCCAGAGACTGTAGCACATGTTCGGAATAATCCTGAACTCGTCTTTGGTGCCTGAGCTAAATATTTCTGTCTTTGTCGTAACACCGTGTAATTATGCTTCTCTATATAAATCCAGATTCCACAATCATGCCCTGGCGCAACATCTGTTTTCTCACTGTGTGCTGGATCATGCTCGCCGATTAGCCCCTCTCCTTGTTGATGTTGTGGAATGTTGGGGAAACTTAGGCCAGATTAGCAGAAAAACTGACGCTGCTCGTGAGGACGCGATGAAACTGACGAATCCTTCCAGCCGTCTGCATGCCGTAAAAAACTCCGGGGGCACATTCCCGGGGAGGGCCTGTTGTTTCCGCCAGCTTTTTTATTTCTTCCTGCATAATTTCCTCCAGTGTTTCTCTACCTCCTCATTTGACAACCCTCCCCGCCACACACACACACACACACACAACTCACCACTTATGAGGAGCGTAACAGCTGCAGGTCTGAGTTGGTAGAAAGTTGCTGGTAGAACACTGGGCTGTTATTGGCCCATAAACTTTCCTGCATCTAGCACCTCAGGTCAGGTCCCCATCAAAGCTGACTTCAACAAAATATCCCACTAACGGTAATCAAGAACCTCCTGCTACTTTTGAAAACTAAAAAGAAAATGGTCGGCCTTGATGCTTTCATGTTATCTTAACAAGAAAAAGTTCTAATGCCTTCATTTCTTTGTCGTGTCCGTGTCCAGTGTCTCGCTTCTCCAGCCCAAGGTTGACGCCTCGGCTGAACAGGAAGAGGGCGCTGTCCATATCACCTCTGTCGGACGCCAGCATCGACCTGCAGACCATGATCCGCACGTCTCCCAATTCTCTGGTCGCCTACATCAACAACTCTCGCTCCAGCTCAGCTGCCAGTAGCTCCTATGGACATCTCTCAGTGGGAGGAATCAGGTGTGGACGTCAACAAGCTCAGGTCTACACTATACCTGCTGTATTTTTCTCTCCAAGCTGTCAGGGTTAAATCTCTTTTTATAGCTCCACGCAAAGACAAAACCTACTCATTCCCCTTGATATAAGTTACCAAACTGCATCAAGAAGGTTATGTTAAAAAGTTTCAAGTCTAAGGAAGACCAACCGATTTCATTGAGTTGACTTGCAGCATTCAGCATGCAGTGACTGTAGGGAAGAGAAACTTCCTTCAACAGACAGGACCCTCATTCAAAACCAAAACCAGGACCTTGCTGAATGCGACAGACTGGAGGTTTGAAAAGACAGAAAACAGAAGCAGAGGAACATATTGTTAAGTTTCTGGAAGTGAGGAAGGTGTCACAGCTAGCAGGCAGCCAGAGCAGCTGCAGGTCCTATGGAGAGAAAAATAGCACCAAGACAATGCAAATTGGTGACCTATGGACCAATCAGAGCTCTGATGAGAACAAATGGACCAATCAGAGCTCTGATAGCAGAAAGTTTTAAGTCATCCACATCTTTATGTTTTCTAGACATGTCTGTAATCTACCAAACTGAGTGGATTCATCAGGAATTTTGAATAAATACAGCTGAGTATCATGAGCATAACTGGAGGTTGTTACTAGCTCCATAGCTCCAGTTTTGAACAACCACATTCAGATTGGTTTGCTGGATAACCGTGTTCCTGTTCTGTGCAGCCCAACCTTCAGTTTCCCCCATCCCATCAACCCTGTGGCCTACCAGCAGCTGCTGTCTCAGCAGAGACCCCTGAACGCCTTCGGCCATACGCCTCCACTCCTCCAGGCAGCGCCGTCCTCCTCTGGGCGCCAGCATCCTAATGCCGCGTCCTCCATTTCTCCTCACAACAATTCCCGCTCTGAGGTGAATCAGGTAGGACCCAACGTGTCCCACACATCTGATGTTTTACTGGAGTAAGAAAAATCCCATAATGCAGAATATCAGTTTTATTGTTGATAATAATCTTAAAAATGTTATTTCTTTAAACAAAAATTACTGTTTTTCACCATAAGTCAGGAAACATTGGCTTTTATTTACATGTTTTATGTTAGAGGCACAATAAGCGACTGATCAGATTTTCTGTGTTAGGATTTTCTGAATCTTTCAATTCACAACATTTCACTGATAAAAATTACAAAGTGCTTCATAATGAGATCTAACAGCATCCCACATGGTTAAAATGAAAGGACAAATAGAACTGCTTAGCGAGGGATCAGTGACATAAGACGTCACTAAAAGTACATTAAACAACATGAAGAAAGGTTTCTTCAGCTTCTTTACTGCAGAGCAAAAGTTAAAGTTTGGGTTTCATGGTTAGGGTTTCATGGTGGTACCCTACTCTTCCTCAGCCCTGGCCTTTAGGATCTAGGTCTCTGTGGTTATTTCCCTGGAGAAGATGAAGAAATGAAGGCAACACATGTTCCCAGTCCAGACCATAACACCTCCTCCCACCATCCAGACTGGTTTCTTCTTCATGAATCCTTGTTCGGTGCCAGATTAGGATTACACTCGCAATTTCCTCCAGAGTTCATCTGTGTTACATCCTGCTGGGTCCTCTTCATCTGCAGCCACTTGTTAGAGAATCAGGATTAGAAGAAGCTTTATTGCAAAGTACTTTATTGGACATACAAGAAATTTGCTTTGGCATAGTTTAACAAATGTCTACAATATGGATAGGAAAACAAAGGAGAAGCAAGTATTAAATTATCAAAGTATAACTGTAGATATATACAGGAGTGTTAAAATGTGAGGAAAAGCAGAAAAGTGGGAGGACTCCACAGTGTCAACTTTGGAGTCGACCTGGTGGTGCCACAGGAACTCCCTCTTTGGTTGTGCTGGTCCAGGTTCTTCTGCAACTCTCCATCTTTATTATATCAGATCAGAACCGTATTCTCTCTTTCTTGATCTCAGCCACCTGGATGAAAAGCGTAGAGCCTGGGTGGAGTCAGAACCACCCGGGCCTGGATTTGAACCCAGGCCACCAGTCCAAAAGTCAGGTGACTTTCCAATTGAGTTATCCAGCTGCCTGGTAACAAGCAGTCGCTCCTTCTGAGAGCAATCTAGTGTTCGGGTGATTTCAATTAATACTTGAAGAATTGTGGATGTATTTGTGGAAGAATCATACAAAATAAACAAAGAGGACCATTGTGATACTTTGGTTGTGTTCCTTCAACTACCAAAGTGTCACATCTCGCTTCATATTTATCTGGTCTCAGGTCAGAACAGTCATTTACATAAACCATCTGCTTAGCTCAAAGATTACTGAGCTAAAGTCCTCATGATGGTGCATGAGCTCAGAACCATTGAAGAATCTCTGGCAAGAATCTAGAAGGTTCTACCTGAATTTTTTCTTAATTGGTTGTAGCTCAGAGCCCCAGTCTCTTTGTTCTGGACCTGGTCCAACATTTCTGATTCAGAACCAACTGCCTCATTCTGTGGCAGAACACGATGAGGAATCCTGAACAAGCCCCCAATAATTCTGTTTGATATTAAATGGGAAACCCCAGCAAGCAGAATCAGACAGGGAGAGTGTGCAGAGATATCCAGTAATATTCAGAATCACTGAACGACGCACCAGAGCTGTGTCCAATTCATCTCTGTCCGTTTCTATCGAGCTGCGTAACAGCTCTGGTTTCTGATGATCCTGTTCAGACTAAAGTGTTCTAGGCTCTGATCATCTGTCCTGTCTAGTTTGTAATGCAGGTTTTTGATGAAGCTCTGCTTCAACACATTTACATTTATGCATTTAGCAGACGCTTTTATCCAAAGCGACTTACAAAAAGACGGTTTAACATTGAACTACAACGCAATTTACTCAGTTACCTGCAATATGCTAGGAGAGGATTTAACATTAATGATGAGTCTCATGTACATGATTTAGGTAAACACAAAAGGCCCAAGTACCAAACACTGAGTGCTAACTAATATCAGGGAGGGTAATAAGTGCTTTTAGATCTTTCAGGGCAATAGATACTCAGGGAAGAGCTGGATCTTCAAGGATTTGTTGAAGGTGGAAAGAGAATCTGATGCTCTGATGCACTTAAGGTCGTTCCACCAGCGAGGAACCGCAAATGAGAAGAGTTTAGATTGATCTGCATGGGGGTTTGGTCGCGTTAGTTGGAGCTTCTTGGAGGAATGGAGTGGGGGGGGCAGTGACGTAAGGCTTTAAGAGGGTGTTGAGGTAGATGGGCGCTTATCCATCAAACACTCTGTATGCCAGCATTAGTGATTTGAATTTGATGCGTGCAGCTAAGGGAAGCCAATGGAGTTCAGTGAAAAGGGGTGTGACATGCGATCGCATGCACCTGTTAGGACGGCGTTGCAGCAGTCAAGGCAGGAAATGACCAAGGCCTGAACTAGGAGCTGTGTCGATGTAGAGTTAGATATGGCCTAATCTTCCTGATGTTGTATAGAGAGAAGCGACACGATCGAGCGACAGAGGCAACCTGATCCACAAAGGTCAGCTGATCATAGATGATGATGCCCAGGTTTCTTACAACCTTAGTGGTGCCACAGATAGGGAGTCTAACCTGATGCTGATGTTGTGGTGAATAGTTTCCTTGGCTGGGATGACAAGCAGTTCAGTTTTGGAGAGGTTCAGTTGGAGGTGGTGATCTTTCATCCATGCAGATATGTCAGAAAGACAGGCTGAGATTCACGTTAGTACTGAGAGCTCGTCTGGAGGAAAGGACAGATAGAGCTGGGTATCATCTGCATAGCAGTGATTGGAGAAGCCCTGCGAATGGATGATTGGGCCCAGCGAAGTAAAGAGGAGGGGGCCCAACACTGAGCCTTGGGGGACCCCTGTGGTTAGGTGGTGTAGCATCGATGTTTGGCCTTGCCATGCAACCTTGAAGGATCGTACGGTGAGGTAGGATTCAAACCAGGAGTGTGCACTGCCCTCAATGCCCATGGCTGCCAGCTTGGTAGTAGGATGCTGTGGTTTACAGTATCAAATGCAGCTGAGAGGTCCAGTAGGATGAGACCTGATGGTTGGTCTGTCGCTTTGGCTTCTTTTAAGGATTTCGTTACTGACAGGAGTGCCGTTTCTGTGGAGTGACCGCTCTTAAAGCCTGATTGGTAAGAATCAAGGAGGTCATGTTGGGAGAGAAATTTCGTCACCTGCTTTGAGCTCTTTCAATGATTTTAGATAGGAAAGGGAGGAGGGAGACCGGTCTGTAGTTCTCAACTTGGGGGGGGGCTAGGGAGTTTTTTTTATTATGGGACTTACCTGGGCTTGTTTTTAGGTGGTGGGGAATGATCCGGTAGATAGTGAAGCATTGATCAAGTGAGTGGCTGCTGTCACAACAGTTGGAGCTATGGCTTGCAGGAGTGTGGTGGGAAGAGGATCCAGAGGGCAAGATGAAGGGCGGCTGCTTGTGAGAAGCTTTGATACCTCATCCTCGGTGAGAGGGTAAATGAAGCAAAAGAAGCAGTGGGTTCAGCAGCGCTCAGAGGAGGGACCAGAGAGGAAGGGTGAGCTGTGGTCTGTGTAGATGGGTCTGAGAACTGACTGCTGATCGCTGCCACTTTCTTGGTGAAGAAGTCAGCAAAGGAATCTGCCGTGAGGTTTGTTGCAGGAGGAGGAGGTGGTGGGTTTAACAGAGACATGAAGGTAGAAAATAGCTTCCGGGTGTCGGTAGTGCTGTGGATCTTGTCCTGATAGAACTCCATCTTTGCAGTGGTGATGCTTGAGGAGAAGGATGAGAGCAGCATTTGGAAGTGTGACAGATCAGATGGGTTCTTTCATTTCATCAAATGATTCAGCACTATCAAGTAACGAGCCAATTGTTTGCTTCAGGTGTGTTGAAGCAGGGTTGTTCCTAAAACCTACAGGAGAGTAGCACTGTAGGGGTTAGAGACCCCTGCTGTAATAGTTGTTCACGGTTCTGATGATGGTGTCCAGAGACCAGCTCAGATCCTATATGATCTTAATATACTAATTTCATGTATTTTTTAATATTTTTGCTCCTCAGAATGCCAGTGGGGATCCGGCGGTCAGCAGCACCGTCAATCCATTAAACACCAAGAGGACAAAGGTGAAGACTGAAGCAGAGGGTCCCTTTCCTATCTCACCGTCTGCTCAGGTAGGAGCATCCAAGGCATCAACATCTGAACAACGTTCAGTTACATGGAGACACTTTTACTCACGCTGATTGACTGCAAGACATTTATGTATGGTTGTTCTATTGTAATTAAAGGGGGCCCTGGACCTCAGTGAAGATCCGGATAAGGATGAGTGCAAACAGGAGCCAGAGGCTGTCTATGAGACCAACTGTCACTGGGAGGCATGCAAGAAGGAGTATGACACGCAGGACCAGCTAGTTCATGTGGGTTTCTTCAATAACGCTTTGATTGGTCTTCTATTTTTAGAGCAGAGCCACGTTCTACTAAACATTACCTTCAGCTATTTTATAGAGAGTCGACAGGATCAACTTGTCATTTACAGTTAAAGTGAAAATACTGAGAACTCTATGTGGTTCATGAAACAGGATGTTTATATAAATGAGATAAATCAGATAAAAAATATTTGCTAATTATTAAAATGATAGAAACTGATTTATATTTATGAATCCATATTTTACCAAGCTGGTCCAATAGTTTCATTCCTCCCCCATCTTGGGTCGGTTGGTTCCAGCCCTTTTAGGCCTTGAAACAGCGCCGTCTGCTGCTGGACAGGAGTAAAACCAGTTATTAATACTGATTGCCGATTTTAGGGAAACGTTGATATATAACTGCAGTAAATACGGCCGACCAGCAGGAAGTCCCTAAGAGTTACTCAGGTTAGATTGGAGATTCTATTTCATCCTATTTCAGGAGGTAACTTCCCCAAACTGTGATCAGATCCAAACTAAGTGGAACTAGGGCCTAAATGTAAATATGCAGAGGTTCAGCCATTTTGTAGCTTGTTATCTCTTTCCTCTAAGAAAATCCTAAATTTAACAGAACCATCTGTAATAGACACAGGGATGAAGGAAATGGCCGTGAAATTTACAAAGAACGAAGTGACCCAGAGCCTGGAGTGATCTGTTTCCCCAGGAAAATGTGTCCAGATGAGACAAGCTAGGCCCACCATGCGGTCCGGGTTAAGGTTATGATCAACTTAAGTTCCTCACCTCCTCCCTGCAGACGAGGCTTCACTCAGATGAAAGTGAAAAATCCAGAACCACCTGGTTCTGGATATTTCTGGATAAAGGAATCAAGGAATCAAGGAATCTTTATTTGTCATCACATCACATGTGGTACATGAGGTGGGACGAAATTCTAATCCCCCGGTCCAGTTTACACCCTGATAGCAATTTTAAATAATGTAATAGAATATAGGAATATAATAACTATGCAAGACTAGGATTTGAGCTACACAAAATCTGCAATATGGACACAGAATCTACAATACGGGACTTCCGACATAGCAGCATTGAGGATCGGAATGCAAATATATGATACATTATAAATTATAAAGAACTATACGAGAAATGTGATTTGACTCCACAGAATATACAATATTGACACAGAATCTACAATATAGTACTTCGGACATAGCAGCAATCAAAATTCGGAGTGCAAGTGACATATTAATTGACATAAAACTCGATAAAACTGGACGGATCATAACATGGTGCGTTGCTCATTAGCTGTGTGTTTACTGGGTTCTGTTCTGTGAAGGGTTGCTTCCTGTTTGGTTGAAACAAGTGATGTTAATGGTCCAAACTCCAATCTCGTAGCCTGGTGACCTCTGAGCCCTAACCTCAGGGTTGCAGCAGAGCCCCCAACGCCTGCAGCCCTGAGGGGCACAGCCAAAAATCCACAGACCTCATGATGACCCCCCACACCCACCTCTTTCTGACTTAATCAGGCTCCTCCCAGAAGCAGCAGGAAGGACAATGGTGGTTCAGAGCAACACTGTGGACCAGCAAAAGCAACAGGAAGCAACCTGGAGATACTTTGTGGTTCCTGTTGAAATCGACTGATACTGAAACTCAATCTTTACATACTTATATCTGTATATCAAAGGCAAACAAAAGTATATTTGTTCCTAAACTGGGCCAATAAAGCTGGTTCATCTTGTTCAGACCAGTGAGAGGAATTCTCTCCAGATTCTTTCTCAGCTGGATCACCAGCAGGTTCTTCTTTCCTCAGAGTAGCGAAGATGACCACAGACAAAATGAGAGAAACAAAGCTGTTGTAACTGAGTGAGTAGTGGTGTCTGCTGACAGGCACGGAGATCTTCTGGTGAACAAACACTCCAGCAGACACACTCACGCTCTGGTTGGTTTCCATGTTCGTGACTGGTCTTCATAAACACTGCAATGACTAACTGTAGCTGTTTTTGTCTACCTAGCACATCAATAACGACCATATCCATGGAGAGAAGAAGGAGTTCGTATGTCGCTGGACGGATTGTTCCAGGGAACAGAAGCCGTTCAAGGCCCAGTACATGCTGGTGGTCCACATGAGGAGACACACGGGGGAGAAGCCACATAAATGCACAGTAAGCATCTGGTTGTAGCTAGAGTTACCGTCAGATAGCAGCAACAATCTCAGCTGGTTCCATCTCTACTGCAGGACATTGTCCTGAGCAGAACTCAGAATCCAGTCCAGACCATCATCTCTCATAGTTGGTTCTTCATTAACAGATCACCAAGAATCCCCCTTCCTATGGGCTGAAGGCTGCCTTTTAACTCAGTTTCCATCTTGAACGTGGAAAACATCCTCATATTCCCCGGTTTTCACTAATGCGTTTTAATGTCTGAATGATTCCTGGGTGAGAACCATAGCAATGCTCAGGTGGCAGAGTGAAAATGAATGGAAAAGCTCATCAGCCCCAGAACACCTGGAGAACATCTGATCATCAGGAAGTTTAGAGGTTCAAAGAACATCCAGAGGCTAAAAGTCAACATGCCAATGAAGTAAGGCCTGGATTACATGTTGCTGTGTTTGTGTCGGTATCAACCTAATCTATCTTCTGATTATATCATTCAATCCAATTGATTTCAGTTTATATAGCACCAATTTACAGCATGTCATTTCAAGCAGATTGCATGGAGTTGTTGACTTGAAGTAGTCTCTCCCCCTGGATCAGAACACCAACACGATAGTTTGTGTTGTCGTTGACTTTCCAGCAATCCCTCATACTGAGCATGCATGTAGTGACAGTGGAGAGGAAAAACTCCCCTTTAACAGGAAGTAACCTCCAGCAGAACCAGGCTCAGTACAAGAGCCGTCTGACACGACTGACTGCAGGTTTGAAGAGACAGAAACTAAAATAGATGCAGAGGAACCTGAAAAAAAGAGTTTATAGCAGCAGTTGTAGAAAGTCACTGGCAGCATCTCAGCCCATGTTCTCCCCCAAGAAGCTGTCTCAGCTATCAGAACGCCAGACCAGGTGTGGCTACTATGGAGAGAAGAACACTAAGAGAAATAAATGCATGGACTAGTTTTGAAAGGTCCTGATCAAAAATAACACCAAGGTTCTTTACATTGTTACCAGAGGCCAACCTGATGCTATCCAGGTCAAGTGGCTGACTAAGCCGTTTCTTTTAACAACTTCTGTCTTTTCAGAGTTCAAGAGCAGAAAGTTTAAAGTCATCCACATTTTTATGTCATCTAGACATCCCTGTAATCTACCAAACTGACTGGATTCATCAGGATTTATAGATAAATACAGTTGTGTATCATCAGCATAACAGTGGAAATTAACACCATGCTGTCTGATGATTTTACCAATAGGGAGCATGTATATAGTAAATAGAATTGGGCCAAGTACAGAACCCTGTGGTACTTCACAAGTAACCTTACCATGCAGAGAAGATTTGTCATTTAGATGAACAAACTGGGATCTATCAGACAAATACGATTTAAACCAGCCTAGTGCTGTTCCCTTGATCCCCACAGTGTGTTCGAGCCTTTCAATGAGGATATTGTGATTGACTGTGTCAAAAGCAGCACTGAGATCTAACAGAACTAGAATAGACACGAGCCCATTGTCTGAGGCCATGAGAATATCATTTGT
>JAVLVB010000723.1:167672-179575 GCA_032876305.1 Orestias chungarensis
TTATTTCAGTATCCTGTGCTTCTAATTTAGTTTTCTGTCTTTTCAAACCCCCAGTCGGTCGTGGCAGATGGCTGCTTGTACTGAGCCTGGTTCTGCTGGAGGTTTCTTCCTGTTAAAGGGGAGTTTTTCCTCTCCACTGTCGCTACATGCATGCTCAGTATGAGGGATTGCTGTAAAGTCAACAACAACACAAGCCACTGTTTCTGCCTGCTGATTCCAGAGGAGTGAATGCTGCAAGTCAAGGACTCCATGAATCTGCTGGGATTCCTTAGATTGGAAACTTTTTTAAATTGATTTGTTTATGATGTATCTTTGATTTTAATTGATTTTCTGTGAAGTGTCTTGAGACGACACCTGTTGTAAATTGGCGATATATAAATAAACTGATTCTTGAAACTGATTCTTGGTGAAACCTCGACTGGGTTCTGCTTTCTTTGTACCATCACCCACCCGGACTGAGGTCTCGGCTGCTCAGACTCTGCGGGAGGACCGCTAGGGCAGCCTCTTCTTGTTGGCTCCATGCTGGCTAATGAGCCTCGGCTATCTGCTGGTGTTTCAGCCACGCGGAGCCAGACTCTCAATTCAGTCACCCTCACCTTCAAAGCTACAAAAAAGCTACATTTAATTCAGAATTGGCAAGAAAAGTCTCAATGCAGAGAAATCCGATCAATGCAAGACAACCAGAAGATAACAGACATGCTGGGGGCAATAACAGGAGGTGCTGTTACCACCACCTTAAGGAGCCTTGTTTGAGGTCATCTTCTTTCTCTACTTCAGGTCTAGTTTATCAGTCTGCAACCTTTTTAATTCTTAGAGCCACGTTTGCCAAATTTTTCCAGAAAAAAAAGAATGTTAAGACCCGCATCTTTTACATGACCTGGAAAAAACACTTAGCATTTTTGTTTAATATCTACTGGAATATACAGGACTTTTTTTGATAGTTTTTTGAAAAGCTATTTTATTCCTATTTTAAGGTTAGAAAGAAAACTTTTAAACTTTTGCCAAAAGAAGGATGAAAACATTTTCTTCCGTTGGAAGATTAACATTTCTGGTAAATGAAAAATAAATTGAGCACAAAGTTTTCAACTTAATATCAGTGTTATTTTATTGTCGTTCCGTTGGTGAAAATCTGGGCATGACAACAAAAAATTGTCCATGTATGACAATAAAAAAAAATGTGTATCTATATTCAAGTCATTAGGATTAGGTCCAAACAAACATGGTCTGGATACTCTAAGCTCCGTTTATGATGTTTTAGTGCATCTTTATTAAAATGTATGTTTATAAATTCACACACTGATTTGAGTTCTTTGAGGAATAAAAGACACATGGATTTTTCAAGATCAAAAGTAATGATGTCATGATAACCGTTTAAATGCAAGATCCCATCTAGTTTTTAAAGGTGATTTGATTTCAACAAACCCAACCCAAAAGACAATAATAAGCAAAACACTGCAGATCTTCAACTGTACATGCTCAACATATCAAATCACATCATCATCACAATATCAGAGAGAAATACAAAGAGTTACTTGGAAGTAACATTAGGCAGGATGTTATATTTTAAGTGCAATTATGAATTTTGGGAAATAGACTTCTTTATTAAAGATGACAGAGAGATTTGACTTTTTAAAACCACTGAATTATGGTGACATTTTCTAATAAGACTATTTTTGGTGAGTTCATCATTGTGAGGAATCAGACAGTCATCCTACTGCTTGTTAGATTTGTATTCAATGCAACTTGCTAACATTCAGGTTCAATGTCAAGTGCGAGTGGACCTCTCATTGAAAAACCAAGAAAGAATGAAAGCTTTGACCCATTAGCATATCCACTAATCTGGCTTCGGTACATAGGAGCCACTTCCAGCCTCAGATTTGGTATGAACGTATCCGCCAGTATCCCATCACAAATCACCGTACCAGTGACCCTGTGAAGAAGACATCTGATTTTACTCTCCTTCCAAATTTGGCCATTTCTCCATAAAGAATTAAATTGTTCCTCTGTGCCTGTGGTGCAACATTGGAGCACTCTAACATGCACAAGTCGCTCATACCCAGACTTTTTTCCCAAAACAAAGTGCACAATGGGGCTCTTACCGTTGTACACTTCCTTTAGTGTAGTGTGATAAGCAGTCTTCATCTGAGAGATGAACCTTCCCAGATCTTTGTGGAACGGATCCTGTGGCCCTGGCCAAATCAACACCACAGCAATAAAAAACAGGGGCAAACTCTCATTTGTTGGAGTTGGTTCATTTAGAACTTGAAGGAGAATGTCTAACAGATGTTGGTATGGAATAACACTCTGTGATTGCAGTTTGATGCAACTCAACACAACACTTGCATATATGAAGTTGATTCTTTCCTTTATAGATGGGCTGTGTTTCCTTTGGCAAACAGTACGATACTCCTTGACAATTTTCTCCATCAATTCAGCTGAAGTTTCTTTTGAGAGACAATTAAGAATCCCTGAGTAGGTATCAGCTTTTTCCCTCTCTAGGAACTGTCTTGCCAGATGCAGTTCCATCTTTATATTCATCAACCTATTCTGTTTTAGAAGATGTGCAGATTCTGTATTACAGAACACTTTCGTGTACTCTCTGAAACATCTGAAAAGCTCCTTTTGGGCAACTTCCTCTCGAGCATCTTTCACTCCAAATCTGGAGCCTAGGTTCACATACTGTTTGTCAAGGTCGTCAATGTTTAACTTTATCCTGTACTTGAGGTTTTCAAGCACATCCTCAAACTGTTTCATAATGACATAGTAGGTTCTGTTTTTATGACATAGAGGATCATTCATCTCTAAGCTCTTAAGTTTAACTTCTCCAGAGAGAACTTTGCTCAGAAGGTCAAGGCGGACGCAATCATGAAAAAACACGGGGATTTTCTCTAACAAGTGAATGATGATGAGTCCAACTTGGATTTCTCCAAGACATCCAGAGTTATTAAAAGGACAGTTGTCAGTTTTGATGCGTAATCGCTGAAGGGACTCCTTCTTTGCAAGGTTTTGTGTTTGCTGGAAAGCTTCCATTGCTGACTGTGACATTCTGAGAAAAGTATGTAATTCCTGAGGGCTGACATTATCTTTCTTGCAGTTTGCAATTGCATTTTTCAACTTATGCTTAATGACTTGTGCTGCAGTATCTGCAATATAGGAACTGTCTTTGGAAAGCTCTTTTGCTTTGTCTGCCCAAATCTTTGCCTCAGAAAAATCCTTCTTTTTTAAGTAGTAGTACCTGGCCAACAACTGACAGATGATTGCATCTTTCTCAAATATCTTGGATGCATTTCTTAAAACCAGCTCTTCCTTCCCAGAAGTTTCTTTTGCAATATCTTGGATGAGAGGAGAGAACTGAGATTCCTCCTCCAGTGAATGATATCGTTTTACCAAAATATGGTGAAGATCTTCCAGGAGATTACTTTTGCCTTGTGTGCACTCATAAAGCTTGTTTGTGGTCAGCAGAAAGTCAGTGATATCAGCTTTTGTCACATTCTGGGCTTTAAGTTCTTGCAAACATTGCTTAGCAATACTTGAGTGGATTATTTTTACTGCTTTGTAAACTACCATACCATCAACTGAACAGCTGGCAATAAAATTGGAATATTTTCCAAATCCATCTTCAACCCTGATGCTTCCACACACAGGCTTTGGTTGAAGATCAAGAAAGTCTTCGCACAAGGACACAGAGAGAGAGGACCTCTTGCAGTAAACATTCATTAGAACCAACACACTCAAGAGTTGAGCATTCTTCTGGTTCATGTTGAAACTTTTTAGGGTGTTGCGGACCACACCTTCAATGTATTCTGCCTTGAAGTTCTTCTTCATGATCATGAAACCATAAAATGTTTCAAAGTTCTTGTGTGTTTTTTCTATTTCTTTTAGTTTTTCTTCAAACATCTTTAGTTCTTTCTCTGAGAGATCATTCCCGATAAAGACAGTGTCTGCAGTTTGCTCTGGCACCTCAGAGGACTCTGATCTCATGCAGTTCAGGAGGATTATCTTTGCAGACTGAATGTTCTTGTCACTGCACTCCTTTTCAATGATGTGCTGTAAGTCATAAACCTTCTCTATGTCATCAAAGTCATCTATCATCAGCAGGACAGGGATCCTTGGCATGTGCTCATCATAAGAATGCATTAGAAGTTGGATAATTTGCTCAGCCACGTCAGCAAAGTCTGAGTTTTTTCTAAGGACAGCACAGCGATATTTCTCCCGAAGAGCCCACAGCACATGCATGGCCAAGGTAGTCCCACCACATCCAGGTACATGGAGGAGATTGAGCAGCATGCAGGACTTTGGTAGGGAGCATAGTTCTGGGATAACAGTTTTCATGATGAAATCAAACTTGTCTCGCTTAATAAAGGGTGTTGATCCAGGCTGCTCGGAGAAATAGAAGTTCCACCAGGACACAGTTTCACCTTTATAGAAGTTCTCTTCTATGGCAACTCTGTCCTCACTTCCTCCTTCACACTGGTTCACACACAGTATATCCAATGTATTCAAGCTGCGCTCCAATTTTTTGTCCAGAGGCACTTTGCTTTCACTTCCGCAAGGTAGGAACCGAATGGCCCTACGGTTTTTAGACCAAAGACTAAGGATGGTTCCATTAACTTCAGCAAAATTAAGCTCATAGATACATCTACCAGAGATGTTGACCCCACAACGAGCCTCAAGGAGATCCTTCCATGAAATAAATGCATTTTCATTGTCACATATACAGAGGATTTGGTCTGTGCCTCTTAGTTCCTGCCAGAACATTGTGAAAGTCTCAACAAGGGGGTCCATTTTCTCCCTTACTGTTGACAAAAGTAAGAAAATAACAAGGAATCTCTTGTTTGGAAGCACATCTTTTCGGCACAAAAAAGAAATCACATCTCGAACTGAGGCGCCCTTGTCCATCAGCCATTGGTCAACGTCCGAGGCTGCCTCATGCTCAATCCCTCCGTTGCAGAACACCCAGCTAGTGTTTCGAGTTAACTTTAGCTTGCTTGCCACGTCTTCAACTCCTTGCGTGATTTTATATTTTGCTGGTAAATGTGGGGTCACTGTGGTTCGCTTGTCAAAGTAAGTCTGTAATCCGTGTTTAGCTGACTCAGGATCAAAGTCCAGAACAGCAGTTGGGTTGAGCTCTATAAGGAACTCCAAGTTTTCAAAATGGCTGGGGTGAGATTTGTTTGTCACAATAACATGGCACTCAAAGTGGGACTTATCTAAAGACAAGGTTCCGCCGGTTATCATGTAAGTTAGAAATGAGCCTTGTGTTGTGCTTTTTATTCTTTTGAAGTGTTTCTCCTCTGCATTCTTGCGGAGCTGCGATTTCTGAGCCATTTGGCCAATAAATGTGTTGTAGTCTTTCATTGAAGATGATGCCAGAAGATCCCTGCTACTACCACCATCTCGGGTGTAGAAAGACTTTGATGGTCGGGATTCTGTCTCATTGGGCGTTTTTTTGTTTTGTTTTTTTGTGTTGTAGGTGTGGTAGATGTTTTCTTCACAGATGTCAGACTGAGGCACAATGTCTATCTCAATCACCCATTTATCAGAATATGTAGCATTTCTGTTCAGAACCTCAACAAATCTTGGAGGTTTAATACAAAGTTGAGCTGAATGTTTGTTTTTATGTTCAAAGTAATCATTAATAGCTTCTTTTAGCCATTTAGTGTATGACTCTTTGTTACCAACAACCACTCCCAAAACCTGACCATGAACAAAATATGGGGTGTCTCCTATTCCAAAATGTATGGTACCATTGGTGCGGCTATTCATGCAGGCAGCTGCAAACCGAATGACTTCAGAAGTAAACTTGTTCATTTTACCATCATCGGGAGTGTTGATAAAAGCTTTATATTCATGGCAGGGCTCAATAAAGTCTAAGGCACCAGATTCTGTGACATCCAGAATACTGCCCTCTACATACCTGGATGTATCATGGTATCTGCAAAACGGATATGGCTTGGTGGGTTTTCCAGGCTTGTTAGAGGAACTTGTTGGCTTCTCTCTTTTTAAGTTCATCACCTCCTCCCTAGCATGAATGATAAGTTTAGCTGGTCCAAACGTAAGGCCCATACTGGTTAGGTCCGTTACGGTTAAAAGACGAAGACTGGGACCAGTGATGTCTTGTTGAAACAGTATATCTGCAGCAGAAACATCCACATGCTCCAGCTGTAGAGCCCATTCTCTCACATGATGTTTGCTCCAGTCTTTCAGGTCAAAAGGCAGATCCTCCTCCTGTAATAACAATAGAAACTAACTCATTTTTATTTCTAATTTTAGTTACTGTTAAAGCATTTAGCTGTGCTACCTACTGAGAGCTGTCCTTTCTGTGCCATGGTTGCTCTGGTTCCCTCCGCAGAGCTTGTGTCACAACTGCAACAGTTCAGAGGAACTTATTAATAAATAAGCATCACCTGTAGTTACACAAATAGTAGTTCACACTTTAGCTTCACCTTCATTTCACTTTTTAACAGCAATAGTCCTCTCACTTGGAGTCTCCAAGATGATGCTGGAAAAAAAATGAAAACATATTTTAAAAAATGATTTAAGTCGGATTTACCTAACGGATGTTTGCTGCTGATCTGTTTATAAATGTGTGTGTTTAATCTGACCAGAAAATAACTTAATTCAATGCAGTGGCAGCAGACTACTGAATGACATACCTAGCAGTTTAGTTTAGTTTATCTGACTTAGTGTTAAACACTGAAAAAGTCAATTATTGTGGGAGATTTTAACGTTCATGTTGACACAGAAACCGGCAGCCGAAATGTAGCCTTTACTGCCATCTTAAACTTCATTGGCTTTGTTGAAATAATCCAGAACCCTACCCACTCTCTTAGTCACACTTTAGACCTTGTCATTGATTCTGAAAAAGTAACAGTAATGCACCATAATTCTCCTTTTTGACCATTCTTTGATACATTTTGAGTTTATTTTAACTCAGTACTCCACACTTGTGAGAACATTTAATTATACTAGATGTTTATCAAAAAATACTGTTACAACTTATAACGCATCTGTTCTTTTTTTCAGAATCTCAGAAAAATACAGTGAAGGATAGCAATTTACTCTCATGTCCAATACAGACTGATGTTCTTGTTCATACTGTTATGTCATCATAGGCATAGGGAATTGCAACAGAAAGTTTAGCCCACTTAAAAAGGAAAATAATTACTAATTTAATTAATTTAATTAGTCTAGATTTCTGAGCAAAAATTATAACTTTATCTAAACATTGGAATTGTATGTTGAAACCAATTACAACCAAACTGTATAAAGAAGCATCCCCTTTGATCATTACCCCCCAAGAGAATAAATGGACACCCTTATGTCAAAAGTTTGATTTATGAGGGGTGATATATGAGGGGGGGGGGGGTCCGGATGGACATCTGGAGTAATGACCTTTGAGGGGGGTGGGGTGGTGTTACATGTGCTGTCATGGAAAATTCCATAGCACGTGACCATATGTGTGTGTGTGTGTGTGTGTGTTTGTGTGCGTGCATGCGTGGGTGTGTACATAACAGACAATGTGTAGGACTTGATGAGTGAAATCTTCTTTGAAAACCCCTGTAATGACTTTGGCATAATGTTATCAACATTACTGTATAACTATGGACTAAACATTTAAATATAAACAGAATAAATAGTTAAAAAACTGATTTTAGCTTAACTTTCCTCCATAGATCTCTTATAACAAAGCTACACAATGTTAAAACGTCTCTTTACCTAGTTTTTACCACCTCTTAAATAAGGCTTTAAATATTTGTAATACTACTTTTAGAAACGTGTGTTTATACAGCTGCAATATGAACATTTAAGCAAACCTAAGAAAAAACTGTGGCGTAAACATATGAACTAAATAGCTAAATAATTACTTTTTAAAAATTGTATTGAAGTGTTATCAACATTTCTGTATCACTGTGGATTAAACAAATAAATATAAAATAAATAGTTAAAATCTGATAATAGCTTAACTTTCCTCCATAGATTTCTTTAAACAAAGCTACACAAGCTTAAAACATCTCCTTACCTAGTTTTTACCAGCTCTTAAATAACGATTTAAATAATACTACTTTTAGAAACATCCGTTTATACAGATGCATTGTGAACATTTAAGCAAACCAAAAAAAAAAAATCCCTTACTGTTACTGAAGCTTGTTTAAAAGAGTTGCTTCTTGTTTCTTCTTTATTTATTTTTTCAAACAAAAACTAAAGGAGCTCTTCCTTTACATGCTAGATTTCAAAACTAAGAATGAACCAGAGGACTCAAAGTCCCGACGTCTTATTGGTCCTCCCCTTTCCACCAACCAAAAGAAGCCCACCTAGTGACCTGAGTTTATTCACATCGCTTTGATACTCTAAATGTAAATCAATACACAGATAGGAAGTCTGGGAACAAAGCCATCTTTAAAACCCCTGTGGAAATGCTTTTAGTCATCGCTACACCCTACTTCCAACAGGATCATTCACACTAAGGTGATGACGTCTCTTTGAAAACACACATCGGACCCTGACAATGACCGAAGCAAGAGCCTCGACAAAATGGTTGCTTACAACTGTAGTCAACCATCGCAGAGCCTTCTTTCTCCTGACTCACGCGACTGCCACAGCATGGGTCCTTATTACCCGCCTTCCCCGCCCTTCTACTCATACATTTAAATACAATTAAAAGTCTACAGTTGGTCCAAAATGCTGCAGCAAGAGTTCTGATGAAGCTTAAAAAGAGAGATCATATCTCCCCAATTTTAGCTTCCCTTCATTGGCTCCCTGTCAAACTTTGAATAGATTTTAAGATTCTTCTTTTGACATATAAAGCCCTCACTAATAAAGCTCCATCGTATATCAGAGATCTGATTACTCCTTATGTCCCTAACAGAGCACTTTCGCTCTCAGACTGCAGGTTTACTGGTGGTTCCTAGAATCTCTAAAAGCACAATGGGAGGCAGATCTTTCAGTTATCAGGCTCCTCTCCTGTGGAACCAGCTTCCAGCTTTAGTCCGTGAGGCAGACACCCTGTCTAGTTTCAAATCTAAAAGAATGAAAAGAAATAAATATAAATATAATACTTTCAGTGATAATATTGACTGTTTACTGTATATTTTACAAAAAAGGATAAAAACATTGGAACAAACCTGGTGCAGAGACACGAGGTCTCACTCCAACATAAACTGGAAGTCTGGTTAAACATGTTTGTTTTCATTCAGTGGATTTAAAATAAGCCGTGATAATATTTACGATAATTTTACTCCAGTAAAACTAAAGTCGTTTCTCATGGAGCAGCAGGGAAGCAGATTCTGACGGAAACAGACAAACTGGTCAGACAGCTTCACAACCAGGAGGAGGAAATAATATCCAAGCATTTTAAACACATCAACTCCATATTTGACCAATATAAACTCGAATCAAGTCGAACTGCAGAGGTTTGATTCCAGGCAAAAGGAGTTTCTGAGACAGTTGGATTTCCTGTTTTTTATCCCACTAAAACACAACAAAACAAGTTTCTATCAGCAGCTTTAATAAAATCAATCTGCCAACATAAAGAGAAAAATGAATAATTAATCAGAAGAAGCTACGAGGAGGAGTCAGTTTGTTATATTAGTCCAGGTTCATAAACATGTTAAGGTATTAATGTCCTTCTAGTGTCAGAGCTGCGTCCTCTGCTGCCAGATTTTTACACCTGGAACATGTTTATTATTCACTTCTATGGAAGCTTCAGTCACAAATGCATGAATCTCTTTCAGATTTATATTCTGTTTATAAACTATTGTAAGCAGTAAAATCTGTAACTTACTGACAGCAGATAAAGTTCCAGGTCAGTTTCAGATGAAGATCCCGTCTGACTGCAGTGATCTCTGCGGAGGAAACGAAACCTAAGCAGTCTGGTTCCTCCCTCTGCTTCCTTGTTTCAGCAACAATAAACTCCTCTTTCCTCTCACATGTTCTCTGTCCTCAACCGGTTTGTTAGGAAAAGACATAAATGGACGACAGGAAGTGGAAACTAGGGAACATGTGAACTAATCTTCTTTTAATTTGTAACTGGACTGTTAAATATTTGTTTCAGTGACAAACATGATAAAGATGAATTCATCCAGATTGATGCTCTCAAGCCTTTATTTCTATGAATTATGATTTTCTGCTTCAGTCCAATGAAAACACAGAACATTTTTAGACTAGAAGGTCAAATCAGGCCAAAACAAAAGCATTTTTATTATGGAATGAGATTCAGATGGTTACTGGTGCAGGGATCACCTGAGTGGTTACCATAACAACAGCAGTTGGTGGAGCCTACCCCCCATTGGTTAATACATGTAAGGAAGAACAGTTCAAGCTGTAAAGACCTTTCCATTCATCCATCCATCACAATAACAGAGTGAGTCTCACACCAGAGGGAACATGGTTTTATCAATGTGTTCATAAAATGACAGATTTTATTATAAAACGTTAATTTTAATAACAAAAAATTAAATCTGTAGAGAAGCCATGAACAGCAACAACAGACAAGCCAGTTAAGACGAGCACTTGTTTGTTTAAAGCGATTTGTTCTATCAGCACGATGTAAATCCTGGAAACAAGTGAACACGTGACGCCTATTGCAGTCACCACTATTTACATGTATTTGCAGTCTGCACTGCTGACTGATGGAGGTTTCAACACAACATGGAAACCATACGAGTTTTCATCTGTTCAAAGAAGAACAAGGTCAGCTCACTCTGAACATCAGCTACAAGCGCGGCAGCCTGAAGGTGGCGCCATATATTTACCTCTCATGGTGCTGATCACAAAACTGGATTCCTCTCCAAAGTTCTGCACCATCTGAAACACAACCGGCAATTTGCTCCATTACCAGCAGCGCTCAGCTGGAATCCAACCTACAACTTGCTGCAGATGCTGGGATGAGGTCCTGCTGACCCGCGTGAGGGAGGTTGCGAGTTAGATACCTCGTCAGACACCAGGATGTGGATGCCTGACGTCTTCTGTCGGTAGATGTGGGAGATCTGCTGCGGCTTGACGCTGTAGAGCGCGGCGATCTTCTCACAGAGTTCCAGCACGGTCCGATCCTCCAGGTACAGAGCATGGTAGACTGGCGGGAGCAAAGGGGGAGGAGCTTATGGCCTCACCTTGACTAACATTTCTTAGATTAGGACGTTCTAACCGTCCGCGCCGCTGGGCTTCATGGCGGACGGGTTTCTGCTGGGCTGCTGGCTCACATAGATGCTCAGACGAGGCTGGACGCTCCTGCAGGGAACATGCAACCGTCAGACTCTGGACGTTCTACTGAGAGGTCGCGACCTTCGACGATGCCACGCGTCCAGTTACGATCACTTATCGATAAGCTGACGTGATAATCAATGAATCTACATTCTCAACCAAAACGTCGTTCCAAGTTTCAGAAATCTAAAATATGTTGCAGCTCAGATCCGCTTTGAATCATGGGAAATGGCGGCCATGAAGGAAACAACAGAGCGTCCTTCAAATCTGGAAAAAGAGGGACACATCTGCACGTTGCCAGTTGGAAGGATGCCGCCTCTGAATTTGAACACTGGAATGGATCCTTTATTGATAATTTATTGATTCTATTTGGATTATTTATCCTTTATCGATTATTATCGATGCTTTATGGATTGTTGATTATTTATCAATTGTTTATTGTTTATTAATTGTAAAGTGATCCTTTATCGATTCTATATGGATTATTTATTGACTTTAATTAATTCTTTATGGATTATTTATTGACATTAGTTGATTCTTTATGGATTATATATTGACTTTAATTGGTTCTTTATTGATTATTTATTGACTTTAGTTGATTCTTTATGGATTATTTATTGACTTAAGTTGATTCTTTATGGACTATTTATTGACTTTAATTGGTTCTTTATTGATTATTTATTGACTTTAGTTGGTTCTTT